>CM022080.1:17955186-18055186 GCA_011114355.1 Carex littledalei
CCTTGTGTCATCAGTTCTACAAAGATGTACAATTTTGATTCCTCCTGGTATAAAAGCACCAGTTAATTTAAAAATTTCCTCGAACAATGCACCATTGTAAAACATACAAAATAGAAACAATTATCTAAAATTTACCTTGTCGGTTCCATAGTATTTAACTATATTTTCATGCTCAAACTGACTCAGAAAACGAATCTCCTGATATTAGAAAAGCACAGAACATTTTAGGCTTGCAAATTGAGAATATATAAAAGGTCAACTACATATTGTATTTCCATTCGAAATTCAAAATTTTATACCAACCTGTTCCAATTGGGAGATACTTTGCTGAGCATTGATCCCTTGATCAATCAACACCTCTTTAACCGCGAAGAAAAATCCTTCACTGTATAAAGTGATAAAATACAATGTAAAAAACACAATTAGTGATTGAATCTCTAGTCCACACACCACACTTAAAAGTCATTCCTTTGCTACCAAGCCTATTATTGTCAGCTAAGTAATGTTCACATTAAATTCACCATTAATTGTGTGGAGTTGGTAATAACCCGTATCAGTACTGCGCTCGGACATACTTTCCCAAGCAACTCCATTTATATTATCTAAAGAAGGAAAGTTCAAATACAGACTTACTCGCTAATCGCCTCATAAACTGTGCCAAAGGACCCACCTCCCAGTTCTTGGCCCCTCATCCAAGAAACGATGACCATGATGTCAGTGGTAGAGCTCAACACGTAGTCATCATTTACCGTGAACATGGTCTCAGTTGTAGAGCTTGACGCATCGTCGTCATTTACCGTGGACAAAGAGCTTGACAAAATACCCTGTATGCAATGTGGTTTGTACAACCCAGTATAATTTAGAGGATAAATAGATTGCATCCATGACAACATGTAGGTAATAACATCATATGGCATGACTACCAAAAAATGTAATTCCAGAGTAGAATTACTGTTTGATGGCACTCTCATCAATTATCTAACCACAATATTATAGAATAATATATAAGAACAATGAAGTACCTTGTAGTTTATTCCATGTCGCAAGCACCACTGCCTTAACCCGGGGCAATTAGAAATCTCAACTTTGCAAGATTCTACGGGAAGCAACTCATCACCCAATACATGCAAATTGAAACAGTTTGAAATCTTTAAACTGCTGAGTGAAGCAAGGTTTGTCAACCCCAACAATGAGCAGCTCCTATACGAACCCACCCCTGCTCTCGTTGTCAATTCAAGAGAAGGTTCCAAAAATGAGCACAGGTTCGTACATTTATCGATGGAAAGTTTGACAAAGGATTTCAGCGTTTGTATTCCAGACATAAATACTAGCTGATGGCATCCATAAATTTCCAACTCTTCAAGTTCTGATGGCAGCAACTCTGTTTTTAAGGATTGCAAACTATCACAGAAGGTAATATTCAAATACTTTAGTTTGCATAGGCTGCCAATCCATTCTGGAAATGTAATTCCACCGTAACCCTCTATTTGTAGCTTGTTAAGATTAGGGTGAGGCTGGAGACTAACCATCACCGAAAAACAACTTTGATCTTCAAGAAATATGTTCTGACCAATTTCAATGATCAACACAGGTACACTGTCAAATATGTCCCATCTGATATAATTGCCATTCCAGGATAGTATCAAGTGCTCCAAGTTATGCATACTCACAAGGTTAGCACATTGGACATCCAATAAATTGATTTTTTTTTTCAATCCACATAGACAAAGAGTTCCTCCAAGATCTGAAAAATCCTTTAACCATCCTACTATCTCGCAATTGAGCTTCACCTTTAGTGTTTGAATTCCTACAAATTTGCTCAAGCTAGGTGGTAAATAACTAACCCCAGTATTACTGATTTCCAGAGTTTGAAGATTTGTAAGGCTTCCCATGTCACTAGGAAGCTCTTCTAGTAGGCCGCACCAAATAAGACAGAGTTTCTTCAAAGTCTTTAATTGACAAAGGGACTCGGGCAACGACATGAGGTTACAATCATCAATTATGAGCTCTTCTAGGCTAATTAGATTTCCAATATTTGTTGGCAACTCTTCGAGCTTAGAATTCCAAAGAGTTAGATTTTGCAGACTGTAAAGGGAGCATATGCATTCAGGTAGTGTTTCAAAAAACAAATGACAAAGTGAAAGATAACAAAGATGTTTCAAATTACCAATGGAGGAAAGAAATTCTAATTCACAATCATGGGATGCCCATATCTCCAGAGCTCTTAATTTTGGTGCCATTGAAAGGTCAAAAGTACTGAAAAAGTTTTTGACAGAAGAGCCTGTAATGAGTGTGCGCAGAGCACTGCACTTGTCAGAGGGAATAGGATCTTTTAGGTTCACAACAGAATCAGCTATATACAAATGGTGCAGTACATTAGGAAAAATTGGGAGCTTACTATCCACAATTGAATAGCAACCATTTTCCAAATTAAGTTGTGCTAAATCATGAACAATATCATGCAACTTAAACTTCACAAAATCATTCCTTTCAGATATGCCTTCTGTTTCAAACAAGGACCTCTCATATAGCTGTTGTGCATATTCAAAACCAATTTTTTCTGCACTCTTGTTTCCTTTCGACTCAATCAAACCCTGATACTTCCATAATTTCACCAAATATTCCACATTGTAGCAGTAATTTTTGGGAAACATGGAACAATATAGAAAACAAGGTTTTAAGTGTGTGGGAAGGCGTGAATAGGTTATTTGAAGAGGTAGAAATATCTCATTTTTAACATTAGACTCCCATAGATCACTTTCTAAAATATCTCCCCAACTCTCTTCTTCTGCTTCGTGCCTCAAAAGGCTAGCAATTGACTTCACAGCCAGGGGCAACATTCCACACTTCTTTATTATTTGCATCCCAATTTCTACCAACTTTGGGCTCTTATTATGTTCTACTCCATCAAATGCATAATGTTCAAACAATTGCCAACACTGTTCAATTGATAAATCACCAAGGTTAAATGTTGGTTCTGTTTGCATGATTTGCGCGACATGATCATTTCTAGTAGTAATTAGAATTTTTACAAATGCTACTGACATAAAAGAAGCCTGAAATAAATCCCAAAGAGTCTCGTTCTCATTCCAGACATCATCAAGGACCAGAAGTACCCTTTTGCTACTTATCTCCTTCCGAATTTTTTCTTGCAAAGCACTCAAATTTGTAAGATGACAGTCATTTCCTGTAATAGACTCAATTAATTCTTTGGTAAGCCTTTCAACATTGAAATCCTCTGATACGCATATCCACCCAAATTTCTCAAACCTTTGTCGGATTCGATGATCATTATAGACAAGTCGTGCAAGTGTTGTTTTTCCAATGCCCCCCATGCCAACAATTGTCACCACCGAAACAATATCACGTTCTAAGGACAACAAATCAATTATTTTCTCCTTTTCCGGTTTTCCCTCTCTCGACCAAAGATATTCGACTCAACTACAAAGTGGCTAGTTGGAACTATTTGCAATTCATTGTTGCAGCGTTTGGGTCCATCTCCCTCTGACAATTGAAGTGCTATCCGATCATTTGCAATCTCATCAAATCTACTCCTTATTTGCTTAATTTGATCGAGCATGCTGTGTGGAACCTGGAAAGTTTTTTTTTGAAGGTTAGTGGCTTTAAGTGCCAACTAACAATTTCATTGATAAAAAAACGAACTTACAACGAGTCAAATGACTCTAAACCTAAATCCACTCTTTTATTCTCACAAAATCCTCTAAACTATTCTAAATAACTCTAATTTCACTTATATACACTCATAATTACCCTATTACCTTTCCCTATCGCTCTCTACGACCGGGATTTTTCGCCCGCCGCCGCGCTCCGACGACCGGATCTACTCACCCACACTCCGATCGAGATGGCGTAGAGACTCAACGCTCCGAACTCCGACGATACCGCGCTCTCGGCTCCGATCGGCTCCGGTTCCTCCCCTCTCTCTCATTTTTCTCTCCTCTCAAGGTAGAGACGAGAGAGAGAGGAGGCGCTTTGTCGAACGAGAAACCTAGAAGAAGTGACAGAGAGGGTTTCGCCTCGCGAGCAACCCTCAGCCGCCTCACCCCTGTCGCCTCACCCCTTTCGCCTCACGAGCTAGGGTTTCGCCTCGCGAGCAACCCTCAGCCGCGTCAACCCTGTCGCTGCGAGCTAGGGTTTCGCCTCGCGAGCATCCCTCAGCCACCTCACCCCTCTCGCGAGCTGCCGCCTCGCGTCACCCCTGTCGCGAGCAGCCGCCTCAGCCCTCAGCCACCTCACCCCTCGCGAGCAACCCTCACCCCTCGCGAGCAGCCCTGTCGCGAGCAGCCGCCTCACCCCTCGCGAGCAGCCGCCTCACCCCTGTCGCGAGCACCCCTCGCCTTTTCTTGCCAAGGACCAAACCAACCTTGGATCTGCCTAGAAGAAGGTGGCAGATCTGGTTCGGTCTAGAAGAAGAAGGAGAGGCTACTGATCGGAGGCTAGGCGGAGCCGATATGACCTATGGCCGAATCTGACCTGTGACGGCCAAGGCGGGGTCAGGTGGGGCCAGGCGGCGCTCCGGCGACCCTCAGGTGGTCCTGGCGGAGGGGAACCTGGAAAGTTATTATAATTACCTTGAGAGTGTATGACCTACTATAATGTTCCATGTACATAGATAATACTAGTTATCAGCACTACTAATATCACGTTGGATTTTTTAGCACCCAAGCATCTATTCGTTCAGAGAGGATCTGAGCCATCCATTCAAAAGATCTTAGCCACTGATCAAACCACATCTCAATCTCAGCCTTTAATAAATAATTTTGATTTTATACTATGTTTCATGTTGTCAAGTGTGTAGAAATCTAAATTTAATTAACGACGTATCCACTACATGAAAAGCCACATAGAAAAACACTGGCGACCACGCGTTTTCCTTTTTTTCCTCCATGCGACCACGCGTTTTCCTCCTTCCGAGTTCCGACGCTTCATTTTTTTTTTGTTTTTTTTCCGACGATGCCCTAGAAGAACACAGGCGGGCTGTGAAACGGAGGGATCCGTAATTCTAAATCCAAAATCCAGGTTTTTCCGTGCCTCTTTCAAAACCAAATTTGAAGCCTTTTCAGTTTTTTGTGCGGTTTTAATCCGATCTATAAAGGTCGGTTTCACTTCTCAATGTGCAATGTTTCAAGGAACCAACCCCTCGATAAGACGTCCTCTGATGGCAAATTTTATTATAGGAAAGAGGAACATTTTCTCTAAAGCAAGAAAAAAAAAAAACCTAGAAGAACGCCGCATCTCCTCTTTTCTCCTCCTGGTGCTTTGATCTCTCCTCTGAAAAAAAGAAAACAATTGTCCCGCCATTCCAAGTTCAAACGACATTGGTTCTTCGATCTCTCCTCCATGGATTTGACAGGTAATTGTCCCGCCCTTGCAATTTCAATTGAACCGACTCTTCTATCTTTATATATCAATCAAATTCGCTCCTCTCAAATTGCAAACCTGTTTTTTCATTTGTCGATTTGCATATATTCATAATTTAAAATTGTTTTAAACTTGGGAAATTGTAGAGAATTTTGTTTATGTCATAAAGGAAAAAAAAAATCAAGATTGATGAACACCGATAATGCATTGATAATGCATACTCCTTGGACCTTGAGTACTTTTGATAAGATTTTTATTTATTTCAGTTTGGCATTGATTTTACATAATGAACACCGGGCCAAAATCAAGCATACTGGTAAAAATACCAGTACATACCAGGAATACCAGTAGGGGCCAGCAACCACTAATATGACCATCTTCGATTTAGTCATGATATATATTTGTCTTAATCCCTTTTAGGTTTTGAACTTTTGTAGTTTCTTTTCTTTATGTAATTTATATTTGCTTTTCATTTATTTTTTCATTTTCTTTCTTTTTTCATTTCTTTTTGTAGTCTTATGATCAGATTTTTATCTAGGCAGTACTTTAACTCTTACGTGTCCGTGCAAGAGTCTGTAGCTCCGGCCATTCTGAGTAAACTGGGTCAGAGGATAAACGCATAATCCTAGAGAATGTCGGGCAGCTAGATCATGACCTAGGATGCCACAGAAGTGACAGAGCCGCTGCACGCTTTCATATATTCTTCGTACAAAATTACAGAAGCATTCAACCGCAATATATTCTTTGTTAGTTTGGAGCCATCAACAGATTCAATGTGCCTCCAACCATAGGGCAGGTAAAAATTAATTAATTTTGTATGGCACGTTGAGATACATAGTTTAATTTCTGGTTCCAACATTTGGTACCTTGTATTTTTGCAAGAGCATACTTGATATTTCAATTCTTTCCCTCTTCCTCTTCGCTTGAGCAGTGGCTTCAAGTACTCTTATTAAAGTATTTATTTCTATATTTCCTTGGGTTCTGTTGTAAATATGGTACAAAGTTTTTTTTTTAGTTTTTATGGTACAAAGGATCCCTTGTACTATTGGGTTTGGGTGTATCAATTTTTACTATACAAAGGGTCTCAGGTAACACTTGCAACAAGAGGTTCGGATGTATCAGTTTTTTATGCCATAATCTCAAGCTTCAAGTATACTTCATAGTTTAATTTCTTCTTTCTTGCGTAATAATTTATATTTTTTATAATTTGATCTGGTGCAGATCTGGTATACTTCTTTTTTAGTATACTGCTACATTCATTTTTTTATGCTTGGTTATATACTGCTACAGATCTATGGTATACTTGATTAAAGGCTCTTCTAATTTCAGCACTTGGATTGAAAATGGATAATGGTAGTAGGCAATGGAAAATGGATATTGAGCACTGCTATAGAAACAGGTAATGAGCACTCAATTCTTCAAGCACTGCATTGCAAAATTCAGCACAATTTATAGCAAGACAAATTATGGAGGAATTGAATGGCTGGATTGCAAATTAATCATGTATCAGTAGGCGCTGGTATTCAAGCAGGTAGTGAAAAGTACACTGAAGTCTTCAAGCACTGACTCAAAATGAATGTTGTAATCTTATTCAATTCTTTTTTTCAAAAATCAGTTGAAGGCCACAAATGTCATTTTTATTCAAAGGCGGAGACGAACCGTGAATGGTTTCAGATGGAATTATACAGGTAATTTTTCACTTCATATGCTTGCATCTATTGTTGGTTTTCTTTCATTTGATTTGATTTGGAGATTTAGGTGTAGAGGGTTGTCCGTACAGGGTTACAGTATGCTCTGCTAAAATTGGATTTGCAAATGGTTGATTTTGCTCTTTTAAGTCTAGGATTGGATTTTTAAATATCATTCTATTATTTTAGATTTCTAGACATTGTCGTTTCCTGAAAAATGCATCTGAAATTGTAAAATTACCTTAATGAATAATTGCACAAATGATGATAATTTAAACCAGTTGTTATATATTGAGCGTATTTGCAGGAGAGTCAATACAGCCCGATTGGGTTTCATTGAGCTGATATGTAACCAAGCCCAAATTAGCTTAATGGAGCCTCAGTTTTGCAAATAATGATAAATTGACGTTGAATGCACAGTTTAGGATAAGATCATTAGAGTTAGTTTCAAAAGGTGTTAGAGTGTGGAATGGTTAACTGACAACCCACAATGATGTCATGATAGTCTAATAAATTTGTTGTTAATAAAACCTTTCCATTTATTAGATTATTTATATTGATGAAAATAATTTTCTTCTTCATAATTTTATAATGCATCATGTTTTTATGCATAGTTCAGGTGGAGTTGATGATTTGATTTTAGAAAATGTTGATTCGAGCGGCATTACATGTACAAGTATAATACACTTAAATTTGGCTTTTTTCTTCTTCTTTTCAGGTATTAAATCATGTACATTGCCATTTCTAAAAATAACACAGAGGTTAGTTCTCTTTATTCTATTATAATTTATTAGTTTTGAATCCTGATTAATTAAAAGAACGTACAATTTAAAAATGAGGTCACCCAAACAACATCTTAATGGATGTTTGCACATATTTCATATTAGCAAGGTAAATAGAACTTTTAATAAAATGACTTTCTTTTCCGATTCTTTCATTCTATAATTCTTTATGGAGTTCAAATTTAATTGCAGTGTATTGTCTGATTATTGGATGTTGTTTCGGATATTTCTGAAAAAAGAAATTACCATTATGTGGAATAAAATGTCGTGTTTATTTTGACTGGAAGGTTTTCTTAAGTTCCAGTTATTTTAAAAATACTTTTATTTTTGTTCTCATTGTGCTCATAACTAAAGTTTGTCTTTTGTACCTTTTTTTTTTATTATTTCAACTTATTTTCTTCTTTGCTTACCAGGATCAATAAAAAGTAGGCAGCAGTCATTCTCTCTTTCATTTGCATCTGTGTTTAATGCTCAACATTTCATTTCGTCAAATTTCAATTTCTGTTTTTTTGGCTAAAAGAAAAAATGAATATGCTTTTAATTGCAAATTGTCTATTATTCGTTTATATGCATTTGGCATCACATACTTGATATATTTTTTATTTTTCTGTTTCAGTTTATATTTTTTTTACATACATTCAAAGCACATTCTTCAAATTCACAAATATTGAATTCTGAAAGAAAAATAAATAGAAGAGCTAATTATGACAATCATATGTTTATACTTGTGGTTTTTATCTTATGTCCATACTTGCTTTTCTTTCAGATCTTGAAGCACTATCATGCTATAAGGGCATTGAGACGTCAGGTAAAGAAAAAGTTCTCTTTTAATTTTTTTTATTTTCAAATCGCTCATTTTATAAACATTTGAATTAATTCTGTAAATTTGCTTATGTTAGCTTCAAGAGCTGATCTTTTTAGTCTTCACAATTTATTATTGAGTCAAAATTTTAGCATTGTTACGTAGTTATATATCATTGTAACTTTGATAACTCAATTTGCATTTTTTTGCTCCCTATAGTCAGTTAATATCAGTCAAGAGGCGATAAAATGATCTATAAATATAATATGGTGCCTTACTTTTCTATTTTTCTAAAAAAATGTTTTAATTTATTTTTCCAATGCCCATGTTTCTGAATTATTTAAATTAAAGTGATGATGATAATGCAAATGTATCCTTTGCAAACATGTTTTTGTTTGCAGTATCTTTGCTCTTCTTTGTAGTTCTTTCTTATCTCGGTTTTGTCAACAATAGCAAGGTACAATAATATTTCTTCTGTCAACCGATTTAGTTCTTTCTTATCTCGGTTTAAAATGAAACCCGACATGTAATGGTTTGGATTTCATACGAAAATGTTAAGAGGCCCAAAATGGCAATAGTTTTCAAAGAGATAACATTTCAAGCTTATAGCTCTGTCTTAAAAGGCCCAAATTTGTACGTAAGCCTATATAAATTGTTGAACCTTATATATTTTTCTCCCATCTTGTCATATTGGTTTGACAAATCTTACACTGTTATAGGAACTAATTTAAAATCTGAATTGTTTTCAGTGCTCTCTAAAAGCCTGTGACTTAATCGAAAGTTTGAATTTTGAGAAATGTGAATGTTTAATATGCATATGCATATAGGTTTCATGCTAAATTATATACTGAAATTCTAAGACTTGGACAATTCTTTTTGTATTGGATGGGTTTATTTGATGCTTGATTTGACTTCAAAGGGGTCTGTGACAGTTCGTTTATTCTTTATCTGAAATTGATTGTTTGTATTTATTTTATTGTAGTCTTTGATCGCGAAGGTTTCGGTCGCAGATTCGCCAATGGAAAGCAGAAGATCATGTTTGCCTTGAGAAGCATCAAAGGTATCGGTCGCAGATTCGCCAACATCGTGTGCAAGAAGGCTGATATCAACATGAGCAAGAGGTACTTGTAGCTCATTGTATCATTTATTGTAGTTATTTTTCTCTGGACTTTGTTTTCGGTTTCCCCCTTTTGGAGTTAAGAGGTTTGGGCCTTGGCTAATCTGGATTAGTTTAATTTGCTGGTGTGGCTTATAGTTAAATATTAACGCTCTCATTCTTTCATAGATTAGATTATAATCTGATTACGCAATTAATGAGTTGAAATTTGAATTTTATTTTTTGAATTTGGCCTTATGGTTGTTCCCAACTGTTATGGTTAAGATTGATTTTAATTTTCTTTTCCTGAAATTTATATAACTGGTTCCTAAGTTATTAGATTAGTTGCTTGTTAAATACATGTATGTCTGGCAATTGTTTAGTGAACTTTTAGATGATTATTTGAAATAATAGGAATCTGTTAACAATGTTAAAAATCCAAGTTTGGTAGAAAAAACAATGTGTAGAAATCCTGCATAAAAATGGAGAAGGCGTAGAAATATCAGACTATGAAGTTTTTCGAGACCAAATATATATATGATCTGTTGGAGACGAAAGAAAAAGATGTTCAGCTCAAGGGTCTCTCTAAGGTCATGTAGAATCAGCTAATATTTCCCTATGGATATATTAGTTTATACAAAATTAGGGATCTCAAAAAAAAATGAAATGTTATTAACTGGTATACCATCATAGTCTAATATATTACATTTTTCTTTCTTCCATATTTTTACTGAGACACTCTATTTTTTTATTTCTTTTGTTTATTCTTGTGCTTGTCTTATATGTGATTCTTTTTCAGGTCAAAGTGAATATAATTGATGAGTTTAGGAACTCTTACTGTAGAATCCATATCCTCGATGGTACTGTAAAAGATTCCCTTTTACAATTAGCTATTTACGGTTTGAGATTAACTCTCAGCCGGTTTGGGATTCAGGCTGACTGAGGGGGCAGTATTATTGGGCTTTGAGATTCATGCCAAGTTAAAAAGAACGGTCCAGATCAAGTAATTGTAAAAGATCCCTTTTACGGTACCGTCGGTGATATGAATTCTCTTACTGTAAGAGTGATTGACTCATAAGAGGGCATAGAGGGATTGTCATATATCATATATATATATATATATACATATAACACAAGCAAGTTGAATTTTCTCGAAATTGGAGGTACTTGTCATTTATTAGTTCTCTTTTTCTTATAAATTTTATAGTGCTTATAAGCCAACAAGATTTTTATACTGGCTATACAAATTTTTCTTAGTTCACTTTTGCTTGTTGAAAACTTGAGCATGCCTAGCTATTCTTGATTATATTTTAAATCTTTTGCTTGTATATTCAGGTTATGGAGGGGCCACAGAGAATAAATCACTCTATGCAGTCATGAAAATTGTTTACGCATTGGCAAGATTTCCTACAGAGATAGCAGATTAACACATCAGTTGCATGATTTTCTTGCCTTGTATGTTCATTCAACAACTTCTATTTTACCCCAGCTATTTTTAATGAATTATTAAAGGGGCAAGCAGTAGAAAAATGTCATGTATATATGCTCACAAAATATAGGGAATATATCATGATTTCTCCTTCTCTAGCTGAGTGTAATGAAAGAATTAGAAGGGTGAGGGAAACAAATAATGTTATGTGGTTTTGTAGGGGCAAATGAGAAAAAATTTATATCCCTAAGGTTGGCTTCTTCTTCATCCCAGGTGGCCAATCTAATTCAGTTCAATACTATCAGAAGACTTACCTTGGTATATTTGTTTTAGAGATTTTTGGAGATTAATATAATTCTCTTGAAAGGTAGATTCTTTGTAGGTCGTTCTTCAAACAATTAACACTGATAAGTTACTTTGTAATTAACAACCACCATGATTTAATTTGCAATAAAACCCACCCTTTTGATATACAATTTTTACTGATGCCTTTTGCACAAATTAAGTTGATATCAGTTAAGTCTTTTAATATTCTACATGCATGTGCATGGTAAGACATGGCATCAGTCTTTTCTTCCCCATATATATATATTATTTTATTTTGCTAAAATTTTGTATGAAATGAGAAAAAATTAAACAAATAAAAGAAATTATAGAATTTCTCTTAATCAATTAATTGTATACCACCAACAAATGACATTCCCTACTTTGTAGTTTGATTTCTCTAAATCTTCATTGATCTTTTACGCCTTTTGATGCTTTAATTTGTTTTCAAAATTATCAATACAGCTAGACTGTCAAATTCTTAATCAACGGCTCAAGATCAGCCATAATTCACAAAGCAAATACATATGCTATATATGTGATGACGATTCTCTGTTAAGATCAGTATGAAAATCAGGATATATCGTGCTTAATCTGGAGCACCACCATTACATCTATATTTTCTGCCGAACAAAGAATTAATAGATGGACCTGTTTCACCTTAATTAATTACATGTTTTTCTCACATGATCAGATTCTTTAACCTTTTCTTCCTTGAGAAAAATGATCATGCTTGTTTGTATCTTAGGAAAATCATATGCATATGTATACCTTGTCGATCGGTCTTCTCTTTTTGGTTCTTGATGCACTTCTTTAATTTTCTTCAGATTTGTTTGAAATCAAAATACCATAAAACCAACGTAGAGTTAATTGGAGCAGTGTAATGAGACACAGGAGGGAAGCGGTCAGCTGTGTTATGCTCGTTCACTTGTCTAAACCGAGTGTTCGTGAGCCGCACACAAGAGTGAACACGGGTGTTTGTGGGCCGAGAGTTCAATCAAGAAATGGAATTTCGCTTGTTTAAATGAAGCCCTGCCGCACTGACCTGCCTGTCAAAATTTTCTGATTTTTCATTTCATTTTATTTTTTCTTTTCTTTTCTATTATTTGGCTGCCTCAGATGAAATGAATTTTAAACTCAATAAAATTTTGATTTAAAATTATAATTATATTGAAAAATATATTTGTAGTTATTTTTGAACTATTAATCAATTTTTGCTTATAAAAATAAATTTGATGTGTTATCTAATTATGTAAATAATTCAAGAATCAAATGCCTTGATTCGTAAGCCATTTTTCATGCATTTAAGTAATTTTATCACAAGATATATATTTCATATATGCTACATAAAATTTGTGCTTAATTACATGATAATTTTATTCATGTCATTAGTAATTTTGGAGGAGAAGAGGCAATTGTTGTTGGATTGTGTCATAATCTACTTGTCTGTTTGACTAGATTTGGAAACATATATTCATTGAATTTTACAGTTTCGTGTCTTGAGATATTGTGTAGGTTCATGACGATATAAATTGCTAAAGTACACATCAATGATACATGATGAATTGCAATAATTAATCAAGAATGAGTCATGAAGAATCAAGCATTGGAGCTAGAAGCATCATCTCGAGATTAGGTTTAGAAATCCGTAAAATTGGTTAAATATGCTTGAGATTGTGGTAATTCACCTTAACCGTTGCAACGGAATAATTCAAACACAGCCAAATCGATTTATTCTGTTGTGACAACCATTGCAACGATTACCTAGAATTTCCAGAGAGCAACCATTGTTGACAATCGTTAGGGTTACGCAGGCAGCGAAACCTATACTTTGGTGGCAACCGTTATAACAATTAATCTACCGTTGCAACGGTTAAGACCAAATACCTAATTTTGCACAGTTATCTATAAATAGAAGCAAAACTAGGTTTGGATCATCACTCTAATCGCCCACAATTGCAATATTTCGAATTCCTTTCATATTTAGAAAAAGTCATTGTTGTTTGTGCACACAACTTCAATATTCATACTCCAATCTCAAGCATACTCAACCATATTCAATATCTTGTAAGAAGTAGAGTGATCCTTGAGTGATCATCTTGTTTGATTCATACACTTTAGCCTTTAGTGCTCATGAGCCATTTTCGTGCTCGGGCCGTGTGACTTCCCAAGGTTTGTAAGGGCTCACCGGTTCCACCTTGTACTCCTTTCTCATTGGGTAAAGAAAGACGCGCCATCTCGAAGGTCGCGAAGCCCCGGAGACGTAGGCGTTAGTGCCGAACTCCATAAACAACTCTCGTGTAAAGTGTCTCTTAACTCTTCTATTTACTTTACGCACAGTTGCTTAGTTTAACGTTATTCGAGTTTCCGCCAAGAATAACGTACACACAATAGTTATAATAAATTAGCTTTAAACTTTAAAAGGCTCTGTATTCACCCCCTCTAGGTGTCTTAGGGACCAACAATTGTTACTCTTATTAAAAATATGTCATATAATACTTCATCAGTGACATAGTAGAAAGATTTGATATTTTAGTTCGGAGTTATTAACAATTAATTATCTTCAAAAAATTCTAAGGCTATTGTTTGATGTCATTATTGACTAATATATGATGAAAAAATTAAATAAAAATTAATTACATCTAAAAAAAAGCAAAGGTTTAAATAGCATTTATCGCGTCATAGCGGAACGATTGAAAAAATAGCACTATGCCCAAATAGCGCCGCTATAGCGCAAAATAGCGCACAATAGCGCGCTATAGCGCCAATAGCATCATAGCTTTTATGGTCTAAAAATGCTACAGCGCCGCTATAGCGCACTATTTAGAACCTTGAAAAAAAAAGTGATTAAAACAATATTTCAATTTCCGTTGCAACGCACGGACACTTAACTAGTATATTACAAATGTGTGCTAGATATTCACTGTTTGCAATACTTGTTATATTATGGACTCATCATATTTCCCATGGTCAGCCAAATGTCCAGCTGGTACCTTGTACTATATATGGCTCTACGTGAACCTGATAGTAAGACTATTGAGTGAAAAAAATTTAATAAGTTACCTGAATTAGCATCATTTTACGAGAATCTGGTGGAGAAGCATCTCTTGACTCAACTTGTGTCCGTAAGACTTCATAGTGGTAGTCACCCAGTACATCCTCTGCATCGTAAGCAACTGTCTTGATCTCCTTCAACCAGTGCTTGACTGACGAGTCTATGATCTCCCTCTGCTCTGCATCATACAGCGTGCCCTTGATCCGCTCCAACATCCTCATCAATTTCTTTAATTCAGCTTCAATTTGGTTGTTTTGATCTAGTGGAGGAGAGGAGGAAGAAGACAGAGTTTGTGCAGATGCAACGACAACAGGTAGCAATTTGGCACCCAAAGAGAGAAGGTTGGATATCACTCCGCCGAGACCCATGGTTCTAAAATTGCAAAGTTATCTTCTGTTAGGTTGATAACTTGATATGAAACGATGCAAACAGAGAAGGTAGAAAAACTAATTAGTGGGGAAGAGGGAGACTCAGAGAACACTGCGAATAAACGCTCATTGAATAAATGCATTTTTATATACTTTTTATAAGACAAGTGTCCGTCTTCAGTTTTTTTGTAATTTTTACAAGACAAGAGTCCAGCTTGTATGATATTGATATCCTACGACATCAATTTCAAAATTTATTAGATAGATTTCAAACGATGAATCTCAACGGTTCAAATTGATTTACTGTATGAGTGATACATTGACATGCAAAATTTACTTTTTTTGAGTTATATTAGTACCAAGTCAAGCGGTCAAAAATCACTACTACAAAAAACGAGATTATACACGGACAATAAAGGAGGAGCTACACGGATTTCTTACCGTGTTTAAATCGAGGGTGTACGATTAGTTCAATAACTACACACGGACTTTTGGCCGTGTGCAATTTTAAAGATTCTACACGTATAACTTCACAAACAGCCGTGTACAAAGACCAGAATGTGTCGCTCTCCATTTTACCGAGCTACACGGATATTACCTAAAAAACCGTGTACGATTCTTTTTGTACACGGACTTTTAACTAAAAAACCGTGTAGCTTGACTCTTTCTACACGGACATTTAGTTAAATGTCCGTGTAGCTCTCCTCTTTCTACACGGACATTTAACTAAATGTCCGTGTAGCTCTTTTTTTTCTACACGGACTTTAGTTAAATGTCCGTGTAGAAAGAACATTTTTTTTTTTTGTATTTTTTGTTTTTCGGCTAGCCTCCAGTTTTGCTAGCCATTTTTGTTACAGAACTATTCCAGATTTTCCAGATTTCATATAACAAGAAATCCATATTTTCCAGATTAGCAATAAATCCATATTTTCCAGATTAGCAAGAAATTCATATTTTTCAGATTAGCCAGAAATCCATATGCAATAAATTATACAATATTCATATACACCAAATTATACAAAATTATGCAAATCCATATCGAGGATTACAAAATTCCATGGCAAACCACCTTGCCCACATGCACCGCACATCGTCGATCTGACCCCAAGTGTAATGATCTTGCTTTGTCACATTCTACAAAATTATAATTTGATAATAGTTAGTATTTCAGAAAAGGTAGATATCAATTGCTTATTATATAGGAAATTCATATGAAGTACATACCGCTTTTGGGAATTCGAATTGTATTCTTTCGACAAAGTCAAACATGAATATCATCGTGTAATAAGCGCATTCCCAACCCTCCTTCTGTTGCGGGCTCTGAAATTTACATTTAGCGGCATTTGTTAGAATGACAATAATTTTTTTAACAAGATATGAAATTTCTAACTCATAAAGTGTGCTCACCAACATGTACTTCCAATTCAACTTGCTTTTCTTGCCCGGGCCCGTGCTATCTGATCCTCCCTCTTTAATATATTTCACAAAAGCCCTTACAAAAGTGAGTGAATGTAATTAGCAAAAGTATAATTTGATATGATTGAAAGAAATGCAAACCTATAGAATTATTATTGCTTACTTATTCACAAAAGGCAAGATAACTTTGCACTTGGCAGCCGCGGTCCTTCCTGGTGGCTTACAAGAATCAATAATTATGCCCACACTTAAGTACGGCACAATGAGAATCGTGCACCAATGTTTGCTGTTGGATCGAGGAGAAGAATTATAGTACTTTAGCATATAAAAGTCACACGAGTATTTGCTATGATTGATGGTGTGATTTCATTTTTTTATGTTTAACTTTTAATTCCTTTATACAATTCTTTAATTAAAATATAAACAACACATAAGTTAAGATTAGAACTAACCCCTCGTGGTATGGCATGAGAATGAATTTCTTCTCCTCCGCCTTAGCACGATGCATCGCAGAACACATGTACTCGATAGCCATATCCGGATAATATGTCGCTGCCGTACCACTCACTTTCTCGGGGTCCAGAAACACGCAAAAGTTCTTCCTTTCAACCATCTCATCACAGAGTCGGACTAGCTTCTTGAAAACTCATCATATTGTAATTAGAATATATATTTGAGTTATATACAATAATGAAAATATTTTAATATCACTAACATGAGGAAAATGGTGATGTGTGAAACATCGAGCCATTTGTCGGATGATGAGTAGTGGAAGAGGTCCTTGAAGTCTCTGAACGACAGCAGGAGCTCCCTGCCTTCGTGTAGAAACATCCCAGGTGGGACAGGGATGACGATAGCCTCCATGCCGTCGGGCGCCGTCATCAAGTAGTCGTGGAGAAGGCGCAAATCATTGGGCAAACGGCTGTATTCTTCTTCTGTGACCATAGGACGGGGCGGTGATTGTGGCGCGTCAGGCGCGACGTCGCAAGCCACCTCCTGACGTACCGGTGAGAGAGCCGTACCGGTAACATCATCTCCTCGTGTCTGTATCAAGTTATAGATGTATTATTCTAGTATTTCAAAAAGAATGAGTTGAATGTAACAAAATAAATGAATTTTTTTATGGATTACCTGATCCAAAACAATCTGACTCTTGGGCCATTGGACAAATGACATCCGTGCGTCATCAATCACAACCGCGTCGTCGGTAGGGACAGGAAGGGGTACGCGCTGCCATCCATCCACGACTAACTCAACCTGCACGCATGCATGGTCGGGTCTTAGCTGAGTATTGTGTACACTTTTGGCGAGTGGATGTACAACGCCCTTAGCAACGATAATAGAAACACTGCCATTCCGCAGGACGAGGTCGCATGCTCTGGGGTCCTGCAAATTTATAGGAAAGTTGTTTATTTTAGTGATGCGATATTGTCTAACAAGGTTGCAAACAGGTTTTAAATACCTTTAGATTATGAAGAAGTATTGATTACCTTGAGATTATCCAAATCGTCTAAGGCGCCCCACGTGCCGGATGCTTGACTACTTCGCCGAATTCCCGGCGAAATGGGAGGTGGTTGCTCGGATGGCTGCGTAGTTGCTGATCTAATTTGTGTCAACATTGCATGCATCTCAGCAAACCTTGCGTCGTACTCTGCGCTCACCTCCGCGCGTATCTGCGCAACTATCTCGTCTTTGTTTACCTTGGCACAAGATTTTCTTCGAGGTTTTTGTCCCTCCACTCGGAACACCTCCTTCCAGCCCCTGTAGACCCCTACACCTCTTACTCGACCCGGGTGTTCTGGATTCTCGAGCGCTGCGGACAAGGAATCATTTTGTCGTTCGACACTCCGGGCACCCGAGTTGACCTCCTCCTCCACTTCCAACTGTTCAAGTAGAAGAATTAGTTAAAGCAAAAGAACAATTGACGTACTTTCGGAGTTATAAATGACTCTTACCATTCTTTGAGCCACGCTTTGCAAATCCGTTGGGAGTACTATCCTCCCGTCAGCGGTTACCTCGGCTCTACCCATGACCCAATCTTTGCCCCTAGGATTTTGGATCCTAACCACGGGTGAGTCAGAATCCTTGTTCGCGTCCAGGACTTTCCTCCATTCTGCCGTCTTACCCTCGTAACCACCTGACCCTAGATGGTGTGGATACTTGTTAAAGGCAACGGTCCTCCTGCCTTTATCACTCTTTGCCTTCACAGAAACAAGACAATAACGATCAGTTAGTTTTAGAAAGATAAGTACATATCGAGAAAGAATAAGCATAAATTTGGCACGAGTTAGATACCTGGAACTCTTCGGTAGACTTCAAAGCTTGAAACGCATCCCAGTCCTCTTGTTTTAGCCATTTGTAGTAGCCGACCGGATTTTTCCCTTTCTCCATGAAGTCCGTCTTCAACGTGCTCTTGTATTGCTTCCAACCATTGTTCATAATCTTCAAAGTCTTATCCTTTGGAACATCATTCTTGATGTTCCACTGAGCCTGATTGACACAAAAATTTAGTGTATTTAAGTATAGATCATACATAAGTGAAAATTCAAGAGAAGAGTTGTTAGGCACTTTACCTTCACCGTGTTCCACCACTCGTCCTTCACCTTATCCTCGAAATGATCCCATCTCTCAACAAGGATACTCGCATTTTGCCTCACGAAGCTCGTACACCAATTTGAGTATTTCTGCCGTTTTGGTCCCTGCGCACGCCCGTCTTCTGTGAACCAGATTTCTTGATGGGTCTGCTCAGAATGGCTCGTGCACATTGTCGGCCCTCTTCTCCTTCTTTCTGACGAGGCAGTAGCTTGCTGCTCCTCTTCTTCCATCATATCGAAGTACTCATCCTCATTCGACATGGTTCTGCATGAAATTAAAGATCAAATCATAAGTGACCAATAATTGAAGAGATAAATTAAAGAGATAAATTAACAAAATAGAGATAAATGAACTACATATTTTGTCTACTATATTCGACATGGTCTATTACATATTTTGTCTTTTGTAGGGATAAATGAACAAAATAGAGATAACCTAAAATACCCTAACATGCAAGTACCATAATTATTTGAATAACCTAAAATTAACAAGTACCCTAAATTAACCTAAAATACCCTAAAATTAACAAGTACCATAAAATAACCTAAAATACCCTAAAATACCCTATATACAAATTATGAAAAACCACAATGTATTCAATAACCTAAAATTAAAGGCCGGCCATTTATTTAAACTCAAATTTCCCAATTTCTTCTCAATAGCGCAATTTCAACAGAGAACAAGCACAGGGGTTGCTGGTACACCATACCAGTAGCCAAAATTGGTACACAAACCAGCAGAACAAAGGAAAGAGGCCGGTACCAATGCTTGTCATTGTGCTGTACCAACTGGTACAGCAACACAACAGTATCAGATAGTCAAAAAGGGGCAGCACGATAACAACAGCCAAGCCGTAAATAGCAATACTTTTATTAAATTGGCTAACGGGTTCAAACCCAATAAGAAAAAGAACGAGATAGAGAGACGCTAACCTAGGTGAGAGAGACCACGGGTGAGAGAGACCGAGGCGGCGAGGCGGTGAGGCGCGCGGTGAGCGGTGAAGATCGAGCTCGTGTCTTTGGGAGGTTTTTGGCAGAGAAGGGTTTTCGGAACTTATGAAAATTTTGGCAGAGAAGGATTTCGAAATAACCAATGTTTCCTCATTATACACGGCTGTTAAGTTAATGTCCGTGTGCAAATCACCTTTCTACACGGTTGTACATAAAAATCCGTGTGCAAATCACCTTTCTACACGGACATCTAGCTAATAGTCCGTGTAGCTCTCTTCCATTTCTACACGGACTATTAGCTAAAAGTCCGTGTATAAATCGTTCCGACAGGCGGGTCCCAGGTTCAGTAAAATGCTTTGAACATAAACTAATATTTATTTTATTTATTAACTAATATTTATTTTAACTAATATTAAATGTTTGATAAAGTTGAACATAATATTTTAAACATAATATTTTCATTAAACATAATCCTTCCTTAAATATTTTAACTAATATTAAATATTTTAACTAATATTAAATATTTTAACTAATATTAAATATTTTAACTAATATTTAGTGAAAACTAATATTTGATAATATTATAAGCATTAAACATAATCCTTCATTATAAGCATTAAACTAATTTTTGATAATATTTGATAATATTTGATAATACTATTACTACATTATGCTTTTTTCTTTTTTTCCCTTTTTTTTTCCTTTTTTATTTGATATATTACAAGCTAAAGTTGCAATATTAAAAGCTACACGGTCTTAAACAAAATAAATATTACACATTATGCTTTTTTTTTCCTTTTTCTCCTTTTTCCCACTATTTGAACAGTACCCTCGGCCCATAATCCTTCATTGTGGTCGGACCGCATGTAGTCAGCTTCGTCTACCCCTTCAAGTGTTGCTACCTCAGTTTGCACATCGGTACAAAATGGAGGTACTTCGTCGAACTGGTCGTACTCTTCTTCATCGACGACATTTTCTACCCCGACAATCCTTCTTTTTCCGGATAGGACGACGCTCAACCTGGCATCACTCGGGTCAGTGGCATAAAAGACTTGGGTGGCTTGCTTGGCGAGTATAAACGGATCATCAACATGCCCAACCCTGTTTAAATCAACGAGTGTGAACCCGTCGTTATCAACTTTAACACCTCGGTCTTCGACCCATTGACACCGAAACACGGGAATGCTCAGGCGAGGACTGTAAATGAGCTCCCAAATTTCTTGAATAACGCCATAATATGACTTTGATGCTATTACAGCCCGGCCATCTCCGGATCTACTGAATTCTTGAGAGGTCGCCACCAACGTCACCCCACTGTTTTGCATCGTGCTCTTATCACTCTGGGATTTAGTATAAAATGTATATCCGTTAATCTCGTATCCTTGGAATGTTCTAACAACAATTTGGGGTCCTTCGCCAAGTAGTTTAACAATTTCAGGTACGAGGTGTGACTGCACTCTTTCTTTCAGCCATCCTATAAAAGAACGATTATGCTCGTTAGTAAGCCACTTCTGACTCCTGGTGTAGTTTTTTTGTTGAAGGATTGTCATGTGCTCATCTATATAGGGAGCAACATCTGTCATGTGTTGTAGTACAATAAAATGTGCCTTTTGTAGTTCATTTAGATCAGCAACTACGGCTCTCAACCCAATTGTCCCGACTCCTTGGAGCCTTCCCTCGTATCGAGATTTTGGAACGCCAATAGGATCCACACCGGTCAAGTAGTTGGTGCAAAAATCAATCACCTCCTCCGTAGAATATCCTTCTATAATGCTGCCTTCGGGTCGATGTCGGTTCCTTACGTATTTTTTCAAGATGCCCATGTATCTCTCGAATGGATACATATACCGAAGGAACACGGGACCACAAATCTTAATTTCTCTCACAAGATGAACAACAAGGTGAACCATGACATCGAAAAAAGATGGCGGAAAATACATCTCAAGTTGGCAAAGAGTAACGACGACCTCCTTTTGCAAAGAGTCCAATTTTAGAGGGTCTATCACTTTGGAATTTATTGCATTGAAGAAAGAACAAAGCTTCGTAATGGTTTGACGAACGTGCTTTGGTAAAATTCCCCGAATTGCAACCGGAATTATATGTGTCAGTAAAACATGACAGTCGTGAGATTTCAGACCGACCAGTTTCAAGTCCTTCATCGACACCAACTTCTTAATATTCGAAGAATATCCTGATGGGACTTTTATACCATTGAGGCATTCACAGAAGCTTGTTTTCTCTTTCTTTGACATTGTGCACAGTGCGGGGGGTAGGTATGTGCGCTTCCCTTTCTCCTGCGGTGCGAGCTCGGGTCGTATTCCCATCTCTACCATGTCTTTTCTCACTTTAATACCATCTTTTGTCTTCCCCGGAATGTTCAATAATAAACCAATTAAACTGTCACAGACATTTTTTTCGACATGCATGACATCTAGGCAATGCCTCACTTCTAAATATTTCCAGTACGGTAGCTCCCAAAATATGGACCTTTTTTTCCAAATATTCTTCGGTAGTGCTTTGGCGCATTTTCCAAAAACAACATCAATGTTTTTTACCCGTTCGAAGACACTCTCCTCGTCTAATGGATGACGAGCCAATCCAAGCTCAATTTTCCCGTTGAAT
Organism: Carex littledalei; assembly: GCA_011114355.1. Taxonomy (NCBI): domain Eukaryota; kingdom Viridiplantae; phylum Streptophyta; class Magnoliopsida; order Poales; family Cyperaceae; genus Carex; species Carex littledalei. The sequence goes on from CM022080.1 coordinate 17,977,696, forward strand.
GCCATCTTCTTCTTACGATATGGGTGATTAATAGGAAGAAACCTACGATGCCCCATGAATACATTCTTTTGACAATTTTTCAACCTCAGCACCTGCGTGTCATCTTCACAGATCGGGCACGCTTTTGCTCCTTTACAAGTGTAACCCGACAAATTCCCGTACGCGGGGAAATCATTTACGGTGCAAAACACCATGGCCCGCAAGTTAAAGGTCTCTTTCATATACGCATCCCACACCGGGACGCCATCACGCCACAATTTTTGGAGGTCCTCGATTAATGGTGCGAGATATACATCTATGTCATTTCCGGGTTGTCTGGGTCCTTGGATTAGTAATGACATCATTATATATCTGCGTTTCATGCACAACCAAGGAGGAAGATTGTAGATGCATAAAAGAACTGGCCAAGTACTGTGCCGACTGCTCATACTTCCAAACGGACTCATTCCATCTGAGCTCACCACAATCCTAAGGTTCCTCGTTTCAGAACCAAATTCTTTGAAATGTCTGTCAATGTTTCTCCATTGAGGAGAATCAGCCGGGTGCCTTAGTTTACCGTCATTTTTGCGCTCTTCTTCGTGCCAGCGCAATAATTTTGCATCTTTGGGATTCGCAAACAACCGTTTGAATCTCGGTATTATCGGCAAATACCACAACACCTTAGCCGGAGGTCGGCCACTTGTGTCCTCGTTACAATCATCAGTGTCCTGGTCCTTACGACGTTTATATCGTGAAACACCGCATTTAGAACAGACATGCATGGCCTCGTACTCGTTACGATACAATACACAGTCATTCGGACATGCATGTATTCTTTCGATCTTCAACCCCATTGGACATATCAACTTCTTTGCCTGATATGTTGTACCGGGTAACTCGTTGTTATCTGGGAGCATTTCTCCTAAAAGCTGTAATAAGGACGTGAAACTCTTATCGCTCCAACCATTGTCTGCTTTTAAGTTTAATAATTTCAACACAGCTGACAGTTTTGTAAATTTGGTACACCCGGGATACAACGGCTTCTTGGATTCATTAGACAAATTTTAAAATTTATCATAATTTTTATCACTAATTTCATCTTCCACATCACGTAACATATCCTCCAAATTTTCAGTAAACTCGTGTTCTACATTTTCATCAAAATTCATCTCCATCTCATCATCGTCATTTTCGGGTTCGACGTTAATATCAGAATATTCGGCACTCTCATAATCCTCGTTCCAATCAAGTTCAAAATTATCAGAAATTCCAACATTCTCATCATTCAATTCACGATTACAATCTTTATTGGCACTACTACTTTCCCCAAATTTCTCACCATGCATGAACCAACATGTATATCTCTTCTTAAATCCCCGACAAATCAAATGAGCTCTAATTTCTTCGATGTCCAAAAATCTTAATAAATTTTTACAATCTTTACAAGGACATAAAATGTCTTCTTCTTTTTTCTTCACTCTATAACTCTCAGCAAATTTTATAAACTCATCAACGCGAACCAAATATTCTTCACTGTCACGTCGCATTTCATACATCCAGCTTCGATCCATCTGTAAATTAAATTAAAAAAATGATTTGATCAATTAATCATGCATGGTCAACATTCTCCTTCGTGTACAAAATTTTGGGCTTACAAAGGGCCGGTTTACAATCCTAACCCACTCTTTGAATATTATGTCTCATATGTGAACACATATTAGCGAGATTTAATTAGTATTTGAGAAAAATTCGGCAGCATTTCCCCTTAACTCCCCAAGTATGCGTACGAACCACATACTCGTAGGAGCAATAAGGGAAAATACTGTCGAACTTTCCTCAAATACTAATTAAATCCCGCTAATATGTGTTCACATCCTAAATGAGACATAATATTCAAAGAGCAGTCCCAAAACGGGGACTATCCAAAATTAATCCCTATTGAATTAATTTTGAACGGGCATGGACCTAAAAGCATCTAAAGGTCGGTTATTGGACCACAATACACTAATTAATTACATCTAAAATTAAGAATTCAAGCATGCATGAAATGACCTAATTAAATAAGCCTAAATAACAGAAAATTAGAGGAAGAAAATGATTTAAATACATATTACTAACCTTAGAAAGATGGAGAGGAGAAAATACAAACTTAATTCAAAGATCTCAGATCTCAGCTGCTGGCCTCGATCAATTCGCAGAAATAAAAAGCTCAGTTCGAGATGTATTAACTAAAAGACTTGATCAAAACGGCGCTCTGGAAGGGAAGAGATAAAAACCCTACACTATTATACACGGCTATTTAGTTATAAATCCGTGTACAATTATAAGAATTCTACACGGCTATATTATCAAAAAGCCGTGTGTAATGTTCCTACACGGATATTTAGTTATAAACCGTGTAGCTCTCTCAATTATTTGCACACCCACTTCTTTACACACGGATTTGTGGTTTCTAATAAACCGTGTAGCTCTCTCAATTATTTGCACACCCACTTCTTTACACACGGATTTGTGGTTTCTAATAAACCGTGTAGCTCTCTCTAATAATTCTACACTGATTATTAACTAATTATCCGTGTAGAAATCGTGCAGATCTTTTGGACTCATATTTGGTACACTGTTTTTAATATAATTGCCAAATCCGTGTACAATGTGCAGTGTACAAAGCCAGTTTTTGTAGTAGTGAATATTGAAGAATAAATGTATGAAAATTAACTTAAAAACTCCTACATACTTGGTACTAAATAAATTAGAAAAATATATAAATTTGATACGTAAACACACAACTAATAAAGTAGAATGTTTGAACGGTTTGGATTCATCGTTCCAAGTCTATCATATAAATATTGGAGTTGGTGTTATATAGGCTGAAATGTACGGATCTCATACTAACCAAATTCTTTTGTAAAGAATGTGCATGTTGAATAAAATAGATAGGAGCCACGAAGAATTTCATTCTTTCTATTTTTCGACATATAACTGTTATCTTTCTACATATTTAATTCTCAATTTAATTTTGAATCAAATATAAACAGTAATATTTTGTAATATAATTGTATAAATTTTGTATAAAAAGTAAACATTTCGTATAAATAGTAATACTTTGTAAAAATTTGCAAATCATTGCAAAACACATATCACACCGACATTTTTATTAATATCCAAAGTTTAATACAAATTATTATTTATACCCAGAATCCCATCTAATTTCGAAAAATGTCTAAGCCGGTCAGAAAATGGCCGACTTACTCCCCCCCTAAGCCGGCCATTTTCTGGCCGGCTTACTCTTTTTTTTTTTACCCGCAAAATTCTATTAAACTTTGGATATTAATAAAAATGTCGGTTTAATCTTGATGAGTTTATTTTTGCTATTTAAAGCACTTATGCAATTGTTTTAAATATTTTTCAATTTATTTTTTATGTTGTATTACTATTTTAATGTTGTAATATTTTATGTTTAGCATTATCATGATAATTTATTTTACCTGTAAAATATAAAAATAGTACCATAAAAGCACACATACAAAAGAACCGAAATATAGGAGAATCCAAATATACCAAACATAAATAGTATACCAAATATAAATAGTACAAAACTAGTAAAAATACAACTAAAACTAAGAGGGGGACCATCGCTGAGGCGGTACTCCGGCATTCGCCCGGCGCCAGCGCGGCCAGGCTCCGTCTCTCTCGGCCTCATCTGGGGCATCGGCAGACCTGCGTATCCGCTCGGCAGTATCCCATATGGCATCGCCCAGGGAGACAGTCTGTACTGGCGGAGGTATACTGAAGATAGATGCGGCGAACTCAGTCCCAAAGGCGGACTGAGTATGAGACCCGCTACCACTAGCCTCTCCATCATGCGACATCTCTGTGCCATATCGGGGCCATGCCGGTGCCGACATGAAATTCTCATCGTATACCCTGAAGTCATGGAGACTGCACGAGAGGGACTCGTACTCAGAAGTATCGGTCTCCGCAGGTGGTGGCTGTGGCGGCATCTCTATCGGACCCTACAATCATACACATAAATTATTAAATTTGATCTGAATGAAGAAATTTATTAAAACCTAACAGATACTGAAGTATGACATACCTGAGTCTGCACCGGACGTCCATGCTCATCATACCATGCCTGCCACCCAACGTTGGACAATACCCTATTATGGTAGTCCCACTCTGGATGCGAATTGGAAGAAGGTGGCATCTTCTGTCCAATAATCGGGCTCGGGTCAGGCTCGATCGGATCTATCTCACGCCAGTTGATGTTTTCTCCGGCGTCTCGCAGCATCATGATGATCTTCCCACCGTGCCCGGCATCCTCAACGGCATTTGCATTTTTCTTGAGAATGCGGTACCCAATATATCGCCAGTTCTTCTTGCCCATCGTGGATATCCCATGAGCGCACTCCTTGATCCCCGACAAAAGCTGAAATAAAATTGACATGTCAGATCAAACCTTGATGAACTATTAAGTTAGAGAAAAACTATGTAGTTTTAGGTTATTTACCTGGCGAGCGAATGAACGGCCGTTGGGATGGTAACCATCATCACTCTGGATCCTGTCGCGGAGATGGGCACCGTAATTTCCCTGCAGATAGACATTGGCCCTGCAGATCTGCATGTACCAAGTATTGTACCTCAACTGGGGATCTCCCTGGGTGTGAATGATCCCATTTGGCTCATGATAGAATTCTATCTGCTGAGGATCCTGGGTCATACTGTAGTATGCATCAAAGTGGGTGCTCCAGTCCTTATCCAGCCGTCCTCGGTGGTTCATCCTGTAAGGAAGACGTTAGTGGAATACAAAACTATCAGGTAATATGAGATATTTGACAATAGACTACGACTTACTTGTGCAGGTCCATAATCGTGGACCTCGACAAAGATGGGTCTACGGGAATGAATGCTGGTAGACAAAACTGGCGGAGCACCCGATCTGGGTAGTGGTGCTCCACTATCCAGAAGTGTATGAGTGGACCTCGGTAGAACTACATCTCCTGCTCCTGCTCGTCACCCACATTGCCCGGCAAGAGGTTCTCCATGTACAACTGCTCGTAAGGCGTCCACTCAACAAGAACGGATGACAAACTCTGGATCTCTGACCGGACTGGCCTGATCCCAACGGTAGCACCGTGGGTCCGATCCAAGTAGTTGTGGAAACCGTGCCACTTCTTGCCGTATGCCGGGCATCTCCACATATTCGGCTCTCTCCATTACGGCGCCTCATTGGTGTCACACCCCGAGACAACTTGCCACGTATTGCTACGTAAGGCATATGCACATCACATACATTATCAATAACAATATAAATAACGCCACATTTATTTCATAATAAAAAGAGTTTAACAAACGATCACTACAGACATGGCTAGTAACACAACACTACCATGCCTGTTCAATGTATCAATTATTGAATCATGAAAGAAAAGACTAAACAACATGTGGCAATTTATCAATCATGAGCTTTCCCACTTGGTCTCACTCTTGTACTTGCTCGAATCCTTCCTCTTCGTTACCTGGAACCCACATAAAAGTGGAGCGGGTGAGAGATCGAACCTTCTCTCAGTACGGGATTTAGTTCCAGCCCAGAGCTTATAAAACATTTACTTATTCTCACAAATATGAATATGTATATAATTAAAATGCGTATGCTTCTTTTAATGCAATGCATATCCTATCATTACTTACTACTTTCATTTACTTTTAGAATTCTGTTAATTTATTTCGTGTGCCTCACTAGACGGTGAATTCATATGCCGCTAGGTCTTGGCGGTGAGAGGACCGCTTCCGCCTACAATCACGTCCGTGACAGGACCGCTTGCGCCTACAATCACGTACGCGATAGGACCGCGTCAACCTACAATCACATCCGTGACAGGACCGCTTTCGCCTACAGTCACGTTAACAAGGGGTCCAGTCGAACACTAGACCCAATGTATACATCCCAATATGCAAGCTAGCATATCGGCCCCTGTTCAGTTTCCTAACTCGTTCATGTCATGCACTTTTATTCAATCACAATTCATGCCATGCTCAATACATCCTATTCATGCAAGTCCATTGGTCAATGTATGAATCCTATCATTTCATGCAATTTATTTATGTACTACTCAAGTCATACGAATGGTTCGAAAAACAACATGCATAATTCCAACTAATGCCATAATAATAAACAGTTGAATGACAATCGGCAAGTAAGATAGTTTTATAAAGTCTAGGAAACCCGCACCTGTTATCGGAAGGAACTCACTAGACGTCCTGGGCTCTTCTAGAACTTCTGAACTTGAGCCTAAATAATGTACGCATAATTTCTAGTTAATATTCTTCGATGGTCATTTTGAGGTTCTCTGTTTACTAACTAAAATTCATTGTGATTACTAAAATATATGCTAAGTGTGTGTGAAATACTACTCATCCTTTTATTAGAAAATCATGAAAAGAAATAAAAGACGTATGAACAAGAATCATTAAAATTCAAGAAGTCGAATAATTTAATTAAAGCCTTCGCAAAAGTCTATTCAATACATTAATAAATTTATATAAGCATCAAATTATTACTAGTTATAGATAACAAGGCCTATTCAACATAGGCTCTATTAAATAAATTGTCAAATAAAGTAGTGAACCTAATAACTTAAGCATTTTATCAAAAGAAACAATTATAATTTGCTAAAGTATTATCATGCGAAATATATGAATAAATATTATGGAGGTTAGTGTTAATCCAGTTTCTTGTATAATTCTATTATTGTCTTACTAATGATCTATTAAAATTTGTTACATAAATTATAAACTTTAAAATACACATTGACGTTCGTGCACTTTAAGTTGGATTACCATTTATGATTGCTTGAAAATTTAGAACATCTAGGTCCCATGAATCAAATCGCAACCCAAATGCATTAAACACAAGGGATCCAATCCGTATAGGTGCTATATATTTTCACCGTTTATAGATTGAAGACCATAAACACAATAAAGAAATAAAATTAAAAGGAATTCATTACTCTACTCCAAACCAAGCCATATTAGATGTCAATGCATCATTGAAGCGTTGGATTTAATTAAGAAACAGAAACAAAATAAATTAAATGTTACTCTACTCCAAACCAAGCCGTATTAGATGTCAATGCATCATTCAAGCGTTGGATTTAAGAAATAAATCAAGAAAAAGAATAATAAAAATTATCTTAAGTGATTTAGTTTGTTTGTCTCAAACTACGTCGGATGTCATACCAGTTGTAGTATTGAGACTTTATATTTGTTTTATTTCAATTAAGAAAAATTCGAGTAACTAAATTTCAACAAAAAGAAGTCGATCTATTTAACGTTTAGGAGGAAATAAAACTATGACTTAATTTAATGAGTTAGTATTTTTACCTTAGAATGCCAATGAATTAAGGAAACTCAATCCTAGTATTTCTTGTATATGAAAAAGATTGATTTGGCTTCGCGAGAGAGAGGGAGAGAGAGAGATGTCGGCTAGAGAGAAAAATAGAGAGATGGTGGCTGTGGAGGGGGGGGGGGGGGGGGGGGGGGTGAGGTAAGGGGTTTATATAGAGGCGAGGTTAGGGTTGTCTTCAGATTTTGGTTGGGTTGGATTGGGCTTTAATGGACCATAATTAATTAATCTTACCGCTTTAGGCTAATGACAAAATTCTGTTTTCTGCAGTTTTAATTTTCATTCTTAAAGATAAATTTACCTGGACTTATAGGTTCATAATTCGAAAAAAATATACTACATAGGGATCGTAGGATTTTCTGTTACGGTTCAAATGCGACCGATTTCAACTTAATCGGAATTTCCAGTGAGGTGGAATGATTAAAATAGTCGACAGAGGTCTGCAGTTTCCGAATAATACTGTTTACTGACTTTGGAATTTTATGGAGAATTCTTCGTTAAGAATTTGGGGTAGGTTTCTAAACAAAAGTTGTAGATATTGAAGTTAAATTTTTCGATATTAAATTTCATGCAAATCCGAATTAATATGAGTGAGCTGTGGTTAGAATACTAACAGCTGTCCGTCTGAAAAATCCAGCTGAAGTTAAATTTAGAAGGTTATTAAAAGGGTAGCTCAAATTTAGGTTTTAATTAACGATTTGATTAGTATTTATTTCCTAATTGTTATGGCCAGGTAAAGAGACATTCATTTCAGAAATATTTGTATTTTTCTACAAGATTTCTTATGACATTTTCTATATGGATAATTGCGCGTGCGATCCTAACTCAAGATGTGTGTATATTAGATCGGTTTCTCGTTTTGACTCTTGTTTACAAAGTGTTTAAACTTTCTAGTATTAATTTGTATAAAAATTATCGTATTTTAAATAAGCCATGAAATGTACCTAGTCGTGATGAAGTGTTACATATATACTTATAATAGTCGTTACGTTCTCTCGGGACGATTTATGATAATGACTAAAAAAGTCGACGTGACGGGACGTTACAATTGGGGATAGGACGGCCCACCGGTAGCCGTGACCACGGCCAGTGCTGAAGCAGGAGTACCGGCCCGTACATCTGCTTCACATTCGGCTGCATTTTCAAGAACATTACACGTCAGTGTATTTTGATGGATTGATTGATTAATAATTTACACTAAATTAAGAGTTGGTGACTACCTCACTACTACGGCACAGGTGGGAGTACAGATACGCCAGGACAGCCCCACTCCAGTTGTACGGCGACGGCCGCTCAAGGTACATCAGCAACTGGAGATACATCATTGACATCTGGTCACCGCTGGAATCAGGAAACATGACAGAACCAAAAAGGTCCATCACGTAGCCCCGTATATATCTGTAATACAAAACATATAAAAATTCTAATATAATTCTCGTATTATAAATTGTTTAATAGAAACAAGTTATAAACTTTACCTCATAATCTCTAGCTCGGTGGAATCTGCCGAGAGACCCGCGCTGAAGTGCTGCCGTAACCTCGTCATCCGCAAATAGAATTTTAACCTCCCATTGTCCCCAATGATATGGGAAGGCTCAGCTCCCACAGCTCCTCGACATTAGCTACGAATCTGGTGCTGTCAGAGACACCGCCGACGGGTGTGCCATGGATATGCAAACCCCAAAGAGCACTCACATCCTGGAGAGTCACTGTCATCTCTCTGAATGGCATGTGAAACGTGTGCATCTCGGGACGCCATCGCTCCACCAGTCCAGCGATGAGAGATGCATTAATGATGCTTCTCTTTGTTCGCACGATGTCCACAACCTGGTAGACCCAGGTTGATGAGATACGGGGCCATCATATCGTAGTACTGCATGTGAACGTACCGCAACTTCACATCTAGAAGACCCGTGTCTTGCGTTGAAAAAGATAATCCGCATGGTGATAACATAATAAAATTTAAACCCAACAAAATTTAAAGAAAATTTAAGAAAAGGAACGTACCTCATGAGAAGCCAGTGAGACTCGGTTCTCGCTGTGGGGAATCCACAGGAGAGGACTGATGTGCTCCGTGCTGCTGGTACTGATCGGCCCATCCACTACTAGAAGCGGGGTAGACCGTGCTCTAGGCATCCTAATGTCTAAAATAACATAATTTCGGTCAAATTACGCTTAATTAGCCTAATTATGGTAAAAAATGCCAAAATACCCTAAATATTGGTCAATTGTGCTAATTTCGGTCAAATTACGCTTAATCAGCCTAATTATGGTAAAAAGGACCAAAATACACTAAATATTGGTCAACTTAGCTAATTACACTAAATTAAGCTTAATTAGCCTAATTATGGTAAAAAAGGCCAAAATACCCTAAATATTGGTCAACTGTGCTAATTTCGGTCAAATTATGCTTAATCAGTCTAATTATGATAAAAAAGACCAAAATACACTAAATATTAGTCAACTTAGCTAATTACACTAAATTAAGCTTAATTAGCATAATTATGGTAAAAAAGACCAAATTACCCTAAATATTGGTCAACTGTACTAATTACACTAAATTACGCTTAATCAGTCTAATTATGGTAAAATGACAAAAATACACTAAATATTGGTCAACTTAGCTAATTACACTAAATTACAACAATATACTCTAAATTCTAACACCTAAATCCTAAATCCTAAACTCTAAAATAAATAAATTAAAAATTAAATTAGATAAAAAAAAATTACCTCAAAGAAGAGAGAATTCGGTTGAGAGATGAGAGAATTGTGAGAGGAGAGAGAAAAAAATAAGTATATATAGGATTTTTTGCGGGTAAAAAAAAATGAGTAAGCCGGCCAGAAAATGACCGGCTTAGGGGGGAGTAAGCCGGCCATTCTGGCCGACTTGGATATTTTTCAAAATTGGATGGGATTCTATAAATAATAATTTGTATTAAACTTTGGATATTAATAAAAATGTCGGCATATCACATGGGCAACGAAAATATCTTCTAACGCGCCTAAGAAATTTCGTACCCTCATAAAGTGTGTGGGCCAAAGATTGATTCCTGTACGTACAGTGTGCGGGCCCAGGAAAATATCTGGTGAAGGCGCCAAGAAAATATATATCATCCTAAGAGTTTCTGGGCCTAATAATATTACTAAAAAAAAATTGATAGTGAAATGAAGTGACGACAAGATAATAATTGTACCTTGTTTTACCAATTTTAAAAATATGGAAAAGGATAAATTTTGGTCGGATCAAAATAAATTTTTCTTCCAGATATTGGGTCTCTTCAAATGACTATGTTCTCAATTGACTTGGACAGTTATTGTACAACAATTAGATTCAAATCGCAATCTACACTCACTTGCACAGTTATTTAACAATGATTTATTTTATTGACAAAATATATTTATTTTACTGACAAAATAATTGACAAAATTAATTTATATTGATAAAATAAAATTCCCAGATTGTCAGAATAAACCAAAATTACTTTTATTTTTACAGTATAGAAAAGGGTCACTTTTTAAGTTTAACAATTTGATTTCTTGGTTAATTAATGACTATTTTTTATTTCAAAGTTCATGTATCAATTTTGCAATGCTTTTAGCTGTTTGGGTTTTCATGTGTTAAGACTGAAATTAGGGGCTGCCCTCAGTACCTCATGTTAATATTTTCCCTTAGAGCATCTACATCCCTAAAACTCTTAGAGTTTCTAAGTAACTACTAACTAATTTTCAGAAATTATAGGCTATGGAGTTTCTAAGGGTTCACATATCTGAAACTAATTTAAGAGTTTCTAAAATACCACATCAGCAATAAAATAAAATAAAGAAAAAAATTAAGCGAACACCGGCCAATCATTTTGCCAACTCACAGTTTATAAACGATTTCCTATTAAGAAATTATTGAGCACAGTTGCTAAATAAGAAACTGGTCTACATCCCTGAAACTGGTTTAGAAACTGCCACATCAGATTAGAAACTCTGATAGTTTCAGGGATGTAGATGCTCTTATAATTCAGCTATAAGCTTTAAAAAAATTCAAGATAAGTATGAAATTTTACTTATCATTAAGAAATATAAGAAAACTAGAAGAAAATAATAAAAATATTTGGGCTTGATGAATAAATAAAATTAGTAAAATCCATCAAAAACATGCATGTAAGATGAGTAAATTTTCCAATGTAGACTAGTAATTTATTTATGTAGGGTATGTTTGGTTGGGTTGAGAATATGTTATTTTTGGAGTTAGGCTATTCATAATAGCCTATTCAGTGTTTGGTTGGATTAGAATAGCTAGAATAAGAAATTCAAACTTTTTGTCTTATTAGAATAGGCTATTCCTAAGAATTTTGAGATTTGGCTATTCTAATAGAACAAACAATGGCTATTTTTTATTTGACTATTCTAGCTTTCTTGTTTTCCAACCAAAACATAATATCAAACACGACTTATAGTACATATATGTAATTAAGTTTTTATTGTTAGATCCTGAAATATCCAATACTTTATTGTTAGTTAATTTATATAAACTAGTCAAGTATCCGTGCGTTGCAACGGGAAACAAAATTTTAGTTATCAAATATTTATTCACGTAATAACTATGCTAGTTAAGTGTAAAGGAGAATAAAAATGAAATGACAAAACAATGTACAATTAATGAATAAGTGAAAAACATTATATAATGAAAAACATAAGCATTAAAAAACATTGTTCTCATAGGTATCTTTCCAATGACAAAAGAGCCACATACATAATTTCAAGATTGAAAAGGGCCTAATATAAGATTAAAATTAATTAAACAAACACAACTTAATAATACAATAAATTAATTAACAAGCATAATTAAATTAGCAAATTTTAATAGATTAAGCTAATCTTAAGTTAAATTTCTATTCAAGCAGTGTATAGTCAATTCGCTCATTTAATTTTGTTGAGAATCTGATATATACAATTATATTGATTATAATAAGTGATTAATATCAATACACTTAATATAGTTTAATTTTAGTATTATATCTTCTATAAAAAAGAAAAAAAAAACATCCTAACAAATTTCCAATGCATTTACCGAACACATATATTCTAAAATTTTCCATAGATTAAATACCTTTGGTTTTGACAAATTGAAATTCTCATTCTCATATTAAAAATTCTCATGTTGCCGAACAAGCCTTGTAGTTTTTGTGGTAAAACTTTTTAACTGAGGAATGACCGAGATTACGAAAATACAAATACATTGGAAAACAAGCTAATATCATGAAATCGGTAACGAAAGTAAATAAGCTAATTTAACTAAAAAGAAAAAGTCACTTGACAAATGATTATCCCAATAATCTTGACAACATAAATTTAAAAAACAATTAAAATTGAAAATTAGCAAATAAGTTTGTAAGTATATTATTGGATACATAAATAGCTTAACAATTAAATTTTATACAATTTAAGTATTTTTCGATGATTCGTCAAGAATCATTAACTTTCTAATGGTTGAAATTGCAATCCCTTGATTAACAATGAAACAATTAAGCATCAAAAAGTAAACGTGCCTAGCATATGTGATTCTAAAACTACACATTTAAACAGACTCAATCTCTAAAAGCACAAACCAAACGCCTCCTAAGACTCATATTATATATATGACCAAAAATAGAGCAAACATAAACTAAGGTTAACAAGAACAGAATGAACATAAGTGAATTCTAGTTTCTTCTTATTTTTACAAATTAAGATCCTCAACTAATTGTGATTTTAAATCAAACAAATGAACATGTGTGCTGCTGCAAATGAGACCCTTTATTGTCCTATTACAAATGCAATTAACACCTTTGATTCTCACATGACACTCTCCCTGACCGTACAATTACTCCCCTAAGCTCAAACTGCAAAGTGTTTTATAGCTTTTGAAGTTCCGTGTTTATATGAGCTAGATAGAACAATTTAGCCATTTCACTTCACTTGACCTTAACTTTGAAGCTTTCACGAGCAAGTGTAGTTTGCAAATCCAAGAAATGCTGGTCTTGTGTTAATTTCAAATGCAAAGGATGCTGGTATCATTTATTAGATTAATTTAGAAAAAAATTCCCCGAAAATTATATAAATATAATAAAACAACATTAATCAGTTGATGTATTCCATGGTATCTTAGCATAATTAATATATAAAAAGGGAGTTCAGGAAAAAAATAAAACGGCACAAGAACTGGAGCAAAACACATCAAACAGGGGGAGCAAAGAACTCACGGGGTCGATTCCGATTCGGGCACCAGATGGAAAAATATAATTCAGCCACTCAGTTGAGGTCGGTACAGAAGGGGTCCCACTCCTCATTAGGGTCCAGTCACGACTCAATTCCTTCTCGGCCTATTCATGAGAAAATTGGGGTAATATCATGTCAACTATCAATTGCACACAAAATATTATTGAATAAATTGTAAATATGACATTAGAACAACATATTTCAGCACTGTCATCCTCAGCAGTGCATAAGATGCTCCTTATATCACAGGTTGCCTTAACAGCTTACCCAACTGCACAGAGCATTATATCACAGGTTGCCTACTAACCAAAGTTAGCCCTTGGCTTCTACTCTTCCCAGTGGCAAAAAACTTAGGTGTGTCCCCCTTATGCCCTTGCCTTCTCATGCCCGTGCCTTCTAAATTTAACCAAGAAAAGGATATGGTCTTGGTCGAGTGAACATAACTCCGACTAAGAGACGGGTGAAAGGGGACTAAGCCCCCTTATGAATTGAAAATTTGCATGGCTTTAGATAAATTGAAAATTTGAGATATCTCAGCAGCAAACAAAAAAGAATTTACAAAATTAGTCACAAAAAGTACATAGACTGAGGCTATGGTACTATACATAGGGCACTTTGGTCCGTACTATGGATGCATATCTCATTTTCCAAAGTCAAAACAGTTGATTTGCCGCTCAACATGATCTCCATATGAAAATGTGCTTATATGCCAAATTTTACATTTTTTTATTGTTTTAATATTTTTTAATTAAGTACAAAATCACTTGATCTAAAAACTCTACACCATTCGAAAGTAGTGTTTTTCAACCTATCAAAAAAAAGTTAAAAAATTGGTCTTATATCATAAACCATAGGCAGCAGAAATGAAGAAACAGAAGAAAAAGAATATCAGAAAAATTGAAAGGCTGAAATTCAAAAATCCATAGAAAATAGCAGAAAAATCCAATTGATACAAAATGTGAGTCTAAACTGCTTGGAAGAGAGTCCTCTACGTGTCTGTGTTATTGGATTTGACAGAATCAGGGTCTATGTCCCCTGATTTGCCAGTTTTTGACAGAAGGGCATTTCTGGAATTTATTGGACAGTAGGGGTACAAATGAGTTTTCTGCTGGTTGTTAATGCTTGTCATACTTGTTTTGTGTTCAATCATTGTTTGAGCAAGGCCCTAGAGATGGTTTAGCATTAGAAACAGGATAAAACCCTTTTGATCACTGATTTTCTAGAATTAGGACTTACAACGACATATGTAAAAAAGTCATGATCCATTACAGCAAGAAGAAGAAGAAGTCCTAGCACATGTGTTTATTGCTTTTTGTTTTATGTTTTATCATGCTACACGTTATTTGTCAACAGGTACCTTTTGAAATAGACAATCTTGTGAAATTAGATTTCAAATTGCTCTCAGTTTGCAGTGGTGGGTCATTGCTGATATTTGACTTTTGCTCTGCATTTCTGGCTGCATATGTCTCGACTTTCTGTGATTTCAAGTTGCACTAAGCTCAGCACATAAAAACTGTAACTACAGTAGACATGGTAACTAAAGGAAAGAAGAGGGACGGTAAATTACCGAAAGGTCAACGACCCAAATGCCGACACACGTTTGGTTGTAAGAGCAACCGAGAAGCTTTCCGTCATGCACATGAAGGTCACATAATTTCGACCAACCCACATCCACCATATCATGACATCTTATAGGCTCCCATGACAGACCTACAAAGTAATTAATAAACAACATATAAGCATATAAACAATAAGAAGAAAAACACGGGCAACTGAGGAGTGGAAATGCTACTAATGGAAATAAATATTAAGTTTCCAAAAGAAAATTAAAAGACTATATTTTTTTGCTTCTCTTTAGGAAAACCCGTTGAATGCTTACTGCAAGATCACCAAAGTCAAAGAATTTACATTGGATCAACAATATCATGATATGATATTGGATGAAAAAAATTCAATAACACCAACAAATGTATCTCCAACTACAATTGTTCATTTAAAGAATCATTTCTTTCTAAAGTGATGTCCGAGAAAATGGATCTTCTATCATAAGAGTGTTACCTTCATGCTCTCATGCAATCCACAAAACATAGATCTTCCATCACTATTAAAAGTCATTGCACGTACACCACCACTTGTCTGTGAACAAAGTATGGTTCTTTGTAGGGGTGTTCATTGGGTCCGGATTAATCGGTTTTGAACCGAACCGAATTAGTTTGGACCAAACGGTTCGGTTTGCTTTTTAAAACCGACTTATAATTTCGGTTCGGTTCGGTTTGAAAATTTTCAAAACCGAAATAACCGAACCGACCGAACTTTTATATATTATGAATTTGGTCCGGACCGTTCTGGTTTATTTCTTAACACTCCGGTTTATTTCTAATCAATTGCTTTAAATACTTCGGTTTATTTCTTAATACCCCGGTTTATTTCTTAATATACTTCGGTTTACTATAAATCAATTGCTTTAAAATAAAAAAATTAATATATTTTGGTTTGAACCGAACAAACCGAAATAAAACTTTGGTTCGGTTCGGTTCGGTTCTATTTTAAAAACCGAATTATTACTTTGATTTGCCTAATTCGGTTCGGTTGAAACCGAACCGAACCGATGAACACCCCTAGTTCTTTGCACGTTAGTTAGAAAAAAAAAATAATAAAGCTAAATTTCAGTGCCTGAATTAACAACATACTATTACACATTCTCAAATATTTTTTCATTTATAATGCATGAGTACATACATATCTAAGCATCTGCTGTGAAAGTGGCACTTGCGGAGAGTTGTTCGTGCTTTGTGCAGTCTGAAAATAATAAAACACTTGCTGAGAGTTGTTCGTGCTTTGTGCAGTCTGAAAATAATAAAACATGTCGAACATTTTCATTGGATATAGAGATTGAAATTGTGAAATAAATCAAATGTATTTTTGTTACCTTAGTCCTGACGAGCAATCATCTCAAAAGTTTCAAGGTCCCAAAACTTAACTATTTTAGCAGCTGAACCTATTTTAAGAAAAAGAAACAATAGGTCAGATTTGTAGATTATATTTTCTAAAAAAGAAAAAGAAAGGAAAAAAACAACAGAGGGCACATGCCTGTTGCCAATAGAAACTCATTTGGTTTAGCTGCAAGTGTCGTACATCTTCACCTTCTTAGATAGAATAACCTACCCTCGCGCAAAGAAACCTGTCGTAGCAAATTAACTGACGATGGTCAAATTAAAAAGCTAAATTTAAGTTACTATCAAGCCTAGCCAAATACACCGCGGTTTCCCATGTAGTCGCCTCTTCAATGTGCCTTTAGCTGCTCCAATGGATCGGCACTCTTCATGACTTTACGTCTTACATTCCTGCAACAAAAATTTATTTTTAACATTACCCTTTCGGATTGAGTAGAGTTGTATAGTTTCTCTAACTGAAGGTGTCTCTGCCATTCGAGTTCATCTCTGACCATTACATCTGAGCCTTCATAGCCACTGCCGCTAAATTGCTTTATCACTGCCTATAATATTATTAAAAACAAGATTAGACAAAGAAAGGTAATTTCACAGTACCCTACGATATATTTAAGTCTAAACTGCAAATAAAACTAAAAAGAAAAGAAACAAAAGGAACTTAATAATAAAATTTTACTGAATTCAGTGAATTGAAAGACCTATAAGAATAAATTAGTTCAATTCAGTGAATTTAAAAGCCCTGATAATAAATTTCAGTCAATTCACTGCCTATAATATTTCATATTTATAAATATTAGTTCAATTCAGTGAATTTAAAAGACCTAATAAAATTTCACCCAAAAGTAACTTAAAAGAATAAATTACAAATAAGCCCTAAACATTTCCAGTTTTGCACTTGAGAACCGAATTTTGAATGTTACCAAGGAAAGAACAAATAAGAAAGAACGCGGTAATGAATAGAGAAATTGAAAAGATTGAAAATCGACGAAAAGAAAAACCTGCTATTGCTTGGAGACTTGCTCCAATTTGTTAGCGTGCTTGCGTAGCGCATCCATCTCTGATCTCCACCAACAAAGAAGAGCTCAATTCTTTGAAGAGAGAGAGATGCGATTGCTAATGCTAGCTCTCTCTTTGTTCTCTCTAGTCGAGCACGTTGAACTCTTCGTCGGATACCAGTATGCTGAACTCTTCGTCAGATGCCAGCTCTCTCTTGTTCTCTCCAGGGGATAAGATCCACATAGGTTCCTCTCAAATCCAGCAGCCTCTGCTGCTGGACTCTTTCAAAAAAAAGAAAGAAAGGCGAGGGACGCGTGGGGAAGGGGGCATTATTATTGGACTTTGAGATTCGTGCCAAGTTAAAAAGAACGGTCCAGATCAAGTAATTGCAAAAGATTCCCTTTTACGGTACCCTCGGTGATATGAATTCGGAGAAAACGCGTGGAGCTTTAAGAGAGAAAAGGAGATTCAGTGATACAATTTCTGTGTGTCACTGTATGTAGCATGGATATAAATCACTAAATTTAGATTTCTACACGTTTGACAACATGAAACAGATGTATAAAATCAAACTATTTTAATTAAAGGCTGAGATTGAGATCTGTTTTGATGAGTGGCTGAGATCTTTTGAATGGATGGCTCAGATCCTCTCTGAACGAATAGATGGTTGGATGCTAAAAAATTCAACGTGATATTAGTAGTGCTGATTTTCAAAATATATGAATAATTATAACAGATATAGAGATTCTAGATAAAACAAAATAATAGCCCAATAAAAGATTAAAAGTAATAGCTGTACCAACACACTCTAAAATCGATGGCACAAAAAAGATGCTCTTTTCCTCAGCATCCTGCTGAGCCTGTTTATTGAGTTGCTGACATGTGGGTCCACGAATGATTTCTTCAAGAGATATTTTTGTGATTTATCACTTAAAGAAAACTCAATAAAATAGCGGTTTCTTGTTTTAACAGACTTCAATAATAATCATTGATATAGGGACAAGGGATCGATCGACTATTTCTTTACCCTCTCCCCACCCAACAAAAAAAAAATGTGGTTTCTTGTTTGAAGTTTTCGATTTTATATTTGTCAGCAAATAACTTTTTCTATTGTCATGCTTAAGTGTGAATCATTTATAAAATTCAAACTGCATCTACATGAATGTCACGCCTTCATTGACATGCAATTTGATGACAAGCCATAGCAGATCTCTTTGCAACTAGAAGGTATATATCAGTTCTCTTTTATTTATTTTTTAATTAATTATGATATAAAATTATGGTTTAAATATGGGTGGAATGTATTTTCATTAGCTGTACTGGACAACTGTGTGACTATCAGATTTGGCATGGACAAGTTGCTTCAGGTAGCCACTGATTGTGGCTATCAGATTGTCATTATCACTGCCAGTGTTAGAGAATATGCTTCCCCTATAATTGACAGGATCGACCCAAATGGGCTCATCGCACACCGGTTGTATCGGGATTCGTGCAAAAGAAACAAATGTGGGATGTTTATTAAGGATCTTTCTTTGACTGGTAGGAGACTTGATAGGTGTATTATCATTGATGACATCTGGCAGCGGGTGCTGCAAAGGGAGAATGTTGTCAGGATAAAACCGTTCAAGGGTGATATGGAGGATACTGAGCTCAAAAAGGTGCTTCATTTTTTTCATGTCGAGAGCAGATATGTGGATCTTCGAGACGCCGTGAGCCATGTTAACGAGTGGTTTGGGCATCAGGATTTGTGAACCTATTTTATTATTATTACCTTTTTTGGCTAGATTATTAAGATGGATAGATGCTTGTAAGTTCTAGCATTGCGAACAATCAGTCCTAGCTTGGTTGTTCAATTCATTTTTTATGTTTTAACTCAATTGTTACACAAGCCTAAAAAAAGATGAGTCTGGTCAAAGAGAATGAATGGTTGATTATGTATGTGATTTTATTTAGGTTTTAGTTTTTTGTTTAACTTTATTGTTTTGGAATTCTGGTACTGGACAAATTTGCCTTTTTACCATATTTATGTTACGGGAAGCAATGCTATCTTTCGAAATTCACTCACACTACGAACCATCACGAGGGAATTCAGTGTTAATTTGTACTGAGTCAGGGATCTTAATGCATAAAAACAAACACTGTTAGACTTTACACTTGGCTCTATTATAGAGATGATTAGAATATAGGCTGCATCCACCAATGGGTTCTCCTGAATTCCACCAAATCTGCCATGGTATAACTCAACTCCTTCGATCGCACACCTCACATTGCAAACGAGCAACTGGTCCAAAGAGCTTTGCACTGCTCATGACGGAAATTGCCTGGCATGGCCTCCAAAATTGTGGTTTTTTTTTTTGATGGTTAGTGGCGAACTTGCCACCAACAGGTATATTGATATTAAGAAAATGTTTTAATTACAAGGTTATTCCCACCAAGCGATGGCGAATCCCCCTTAATGATAATAAATGAAACCATTCAGCTATTCGATATTGCCACTAATAAGGCGCAGTACTGTCCCGCACAGCTATGCCACCCTGTCCCTCTCTTATCACTTTTCCTGAGACCAAAATAAAACGTCCGTTGTTGTGTCATTAATCAGGACATAGCTCGGTTTTCGCTTTGCGGCAAATACTCTTCTATTCCTTTCTCTCCAGAGTGCCCAGAATCCGGCAGCCCAAACTCTGTTCCGGTGTGTGCGCTCGTGCTTCGATGCTCCTTGCTGGGACATGTCCCAACTGCGTCTGAGATTTGTATCCGACTCATGAGGGAGGTTATAGTGTAGTCTCAACCCCCTCCAAAAGCTCCTTGCATAGGGGCAGGACCACATAATGTGCTGCGTCGACTCTATTGCTGTCGAGTTGCACAATTTGCATCCAGGTTGCACCATACATCCCCGATTTAGCAGTACCTCCTGTGAGAGAATCTTGTTATCCAGCATTAGCCAGAGAAAGATTTTGATTTTCATTGGGGCCTTAATTTTCCAGAGAGACCCATGATTAGGGGATATGATTCCCCTGTGATGTAGGAGCCTGTAGGTGGAGGAGCAAGTGAAAAGTCCGCTCTCCGTCCATTTCCATGCCAGACCGTGCGCGCGGTCCACTGAGCAGGCATATAAAGGGAGCAGCGCTGATAATGCGTGGAGAAAGAAGGATTTGTCCACTAAGTTATGTCCATCCCATGTGGAGATTCCATAAAGTTTTCCCAGTGTGGATGCCCAAAGGCCCGTTGGACTTTTTTCCAATTCCCAAAGCCATTTCGTTAGCAGTGCATCATTTTGGTTTGCTAGATCAATGATACCAAGACCTCCATTCTCCTTTAAGGCACAAACCTTTTCCCAGTTTACTAGGCAGTTTATCCCCTTACAGGATTCGTTACCTTTCCAAAGGAAGTTTCGTCGCAATTTGTCCAAGTGTTTGATCACGCCCGCCGGTAACTTTATTGCCTGCATGTAATGTAACGGCATGGCCGAAAGCACTGCTTTGACGAGAGTAATCCTGCCTCCGTATGATAGGAAGTTTGAGGTCCATGCCTGAAGTTTGTTCTGGACAGCGGATAGCATAGGCTGGAAATGGATTTTCCTGGGATTTCTAGTGGTTAGGGGTAGGCCCAGGTATGTGATAGGTAGCTGAGTTGGTGTTGCCAAAAGGATCCGTCGAATGGTCGATATGTGGCGCGCCGGGATTGCAATCGGGACGAATAGTGATTTGTTAGGGTTGAGTTTGAGGCCAGAAAGCTCCGTGTAGTTTTTAAGTATTTGGGCAATGATTCGGAGGGCTGCAGGGTGTGCCTCGCTGATAATCAATGTGTCATCCGCGTATTGGATGATTTGTGTTGGCAGGCAAGCATGCGGGGGCAAGAAGCTATCCGCATTCCTGATGAATCTGGTCAGGGAATCCGAGACCAGAATGAAAAGGAGAGGCGAAAGAGGGTCGCCTTGGCGCAGCCCTCTCTTATGCCGAAAGTATCGGGTCTGCATCCCATTGACCTTGATCGTCGAGGATGACGAACGTAAGATTGCCAATACGGCTGACATCCATTCGGGGGGAAACCGCGTTCGATCAGTAGATTAAATAAGAAAACCCAGCTGACTGTATCAAAAGCCTTTTCAAAGTCAACCTTATACAATATCGATGGCAGTTTCATCTTGGAGCAGTACCCAACAAATTCCCTTGCCGCCAGAAATGATTCCATAAGTGAGCGGCCCTTGACGAATGCGGTCTGATTAGGTAGGATCAACGACTGCATGTGCGGCTGCAGTCTGTTTGCCAAGATTTTAGGGATGATTTTGGCTATGGTGTTGATGACACTGATTGGTCTGTAATCCGCAATCCGCTGAGGGTTCGGCTTTTTTGGCAGTAGGGTAATCGCCGCTTTGTTTAGAACTTTCATTGAAGTGGCATTGGCATCAAAACTGTGGTTGACCAGGTCGGTTATATCGGATTTGACTGTTTGCCAGAAAAGCTGGTAAAATTCTATCGGTAGGCCATCAGGGCCGCTAGCCTTACCCTTAGGCATATCATTTATTGCTGCGTGAATTTCCTCTTCAGTGATTGGGTCGTCCAGACTTCGGAGGTCATCCGTTAGCTGCTGATCTAGCTTTCCGGTTAAGTCGAAAGGACGGGATTGCGGTGCTGGGGTACCCATAATTCCTTTGAAATGGTTTCTAATGATGTGTAGTATATCCTGAGGTGGGGCAGCGGGCTTGGTTGTGGGAGACCGGAGGTCCTCTTGGGAGAGGGAGATGATAGAGTTCATATTCTTTCTACCGTTGGCGACGGCATGAAAGAACTTTGTGTTCTTGTCTCCCAGTTTAAGCCATGTACATCCTGAGCGGTGCTTCCATTTGGCCTCCTTATCTGCTGCTAAGCTGAAGATGTGTTCCCGCAAACGGATACGTAGCTGGAATTCCGGTGAACTGAGAGGGCGCTTCTCTTCCACCCTATCCAATTGTTGTAGGACCCATTTTGATCGTGACAAGAATGACTCCGTTTTCTTGAATTTTTCATGAGACCATCGGCGTAATGTTTTCTGAAGCATCGTGATTTTCTTCTGAATTCTAATGACAGGATTTCGATCTGTCACTGAGTTCCAGGCCGTGTTGACTACCTCCCGGATGTCCTGATATTTTAGCCAAAATAACTCCAATTTGAAAAGCCTTTTGGGAGGGTTGCGGTGCGGTCTTAAGGTAAGCAAGAGAGGGGTGTGATCAGAGGCCGAAGCTGGTAGATCAGTGAGTGTGTAGGAGGTCCCGAAGTCATTCCAATGATGTGAGAGCAAGGCACGGTCGAGTTTGGAAAAAGTTGGGTTTGGTCTTTTATTAGACCAGGTGAAGAGTCTGCCTTGTAGCGGGGCTTCTGTTAGTCCTGTCTCATGGATGAAATTGTTGAAATCCCTCATAGTTCCCAAATTCCTTATATCTCCGGTGGTGTCATCTATCGTGCGAATCAGGTTGAAATCTCCCAAGAGGAGCCACGGTAAATTGTTGCTAGCTCGAATCGAACACAGTTCCGCCAAAAACATACGTTTATGGTTATCCTCTTGTGGACCATAAACTGCTGTGCACATAAAAGTTAGCTCATCTCTTTTAATTATCACTGTAATTGAGTAATTTAAAATAAAGGAATTGATTCGGGTGTATGCATTACTCCACGCAAGCAAGATACCCCATCTCGACCCTTCCGCATTTAAAGCAATAAATTGTTTAATTTTTGAAGGACAGACACGCCGAACTTCAAAAATTGAACAGTCACTCCACTTGGTTTCTTGAAAACAAAACAAATCATAGTTACTATCGGTTGTGACATCTTTAATAACCGCGCATTTGTTTGTATCTCCAAGTCCCCGCACATTCCAATTTAAAATTGAGATAGAAAATTTAAACTGATTCATTAATATATGGTAGTACACAAAAACTGATTCAGTGCAAAGCACAATCACCAAAATGAAACATAACATCCAGGCAACTACCTAGCTCGAGTCTAAGAGGCAGCCCCTCCCTGATCTCCCTCATCAGAGAGTTCATCCTCTTCACTATCAAATTCTAATTCTCCTAGAATTGATTCTCCCGCTTCATTATTCTGACCCTCATTCGAGACTTGATAGTCCGCAGTCAGTCCCGCTGGGGTAAGGTGTTCTTCTTCAGCAAGTATGCCGCAATAAGCTCCTATCTTGTCTGCCTCAGATTGATCAAGGGGGTTTGCGTCCAGAGTTTCCTCCTGCAGGGCTCGGAGAATTTGCGCACTGCGGGATGGATCAGGTGTAGAAGGCCCCGCTCTAGGTTCCTTCCTTTTCTTCTTGTCAGGCGCATATGATTTTGGTGTTGCGCGCTTGTTGATCCTGGCGCTTCTGCGGAGCGACGGCGCAGGTGATGGCTGAGTGGGAGGCATCTCTGGAGCCGGCAGTGGCTCAATAAAAAATACTTAAAATGTTGAGGGTGGCTTAGCTACCCTTACATCTTGTTTGGATGGAGAGTAGAGGAAGGGAGGGAATAGAAAGAAAAGAAAAATTTCTCCCGAATCGTGTTTGGTTGACAAAATTATCAGAGGTGAAGGGTACATGAGGTGAAATGTTTAACCTTTGATTATTTTCTGCTCACACGGACTATAAAAAGGAACCATTGACAATACTTGATTCTTTTCTGCTCTTGCAACTTGGAATTAAGATATCGTGTCAATTCTGAAATAGGAGCACTACAATATATAGTTAAAAATAAAATAAAATATAATAAATCATGTCAACTCTCTGCATCAGTGCAGGGCTGCAGGTGGCCAGATCGATGGAGATATATAGTTGTAGGTAGGTGTGTAGTGCTGGAATTTGTATGTCTTGTAGTGGATTGCTAACGGGTACCTCGGGCAGGGCAGACCCGTACCCCTCCCGGGCAGCGGGCAGAACGGGTACGGGTACAAGGGGTTGGCGGGTACAACGGGCACGGGTAGGCGGGTTTTTTTTTTAAAAACTCCGCCCTGCCCGTCTCAAACCCGTGCCCGTTGCGGGTAGACGGGTACAACGGGCAAGGGTACAGCGGGCACGGGCAGGACGGGCACGGGTAGGTTTTTTTTTTTTTTTTTTGCTGTTTTCTGATTTGTTTTATTATTTTTTTTACCGTGTCGTACGAATATTATTACGTGTTTACCGTGTCGTACGAATATTATTACGTGTCGTACGAAATATTATTTCTTTACACGAGTAATTTTATTTTATTTTCAAACTCTCATTCTAATTATATAGTTTCATAATTTATTTATATCTCGAAATTTGTAGTTTACATTTTAAATTGATAATATATTTTGTAAACGTTCAATTTAAATTGATAATCTAAATCTAAATTAAATTAAATAAAAATTCAAATCTAAATTTAGATGCAAATAAAATTAAATCTAAATTGAATATAAATGTAAATCTAAATTAAAATTAAAATTGAATCGAAATTTAATTTAAATCTAAACTAATTTAGCATATTCAGATAAATAAATGAATTAAATCTAAATCTAAATCTAAAATCTAAAATCTAAAATCTAAAATTCAGATAAATAAATGAATTAAATCTAATTTAGCATATTAAATTGATAATATAAATCTAAATCTAAATTCAAATCTAAATCTAAATATCAAATATTGTATATATATATACGAGCTTGGCTACTATGCTTATATAAGCAAAAGCCCCCATATGCTTAAATGAGCATTTTTACTTTTCCAATGTTCAAATGGTCGATCCGACCGTTCATCTTGTTCTCCATATTAATATGTGCTTGGAGACTAAATTTTACATTTTTCTGAATTTTTTTACTATTTATTAAGCCACTTTGAAAGTTTCTGATCTGGTGGTCCAGAATTTTGGCAACACTGTTTTTACTGTTCACCCAGATCAGCAATTTTCAAAGTGGCTTAATAAATAGTAAAAAAATTCAGAAAAATGTAAAATGTAGTCTCCAAGCACATATTAATATGGAGAACAAGATGAACGGTCGGATCGACCATTTGAACATTGGAAACGCAAAAATGAGTTATAAGCATATGGGGGCTTTTGCTTATATAAGCATAGTAGCCAAGCTCATATATATACATAAAATTATCAAGTCACATCTTTATAATTCCTAAATAAATAAAATTTGTAAATTATGTTGAATTACACTATATTATGTTGAATTATGTTCAATTATACTAAATTACGTTAAATTACAATAACTTCGCTAATTATGCTGAAATACGGTAAAAAAATCACTAAACTACACAAAATTACGCTATAGTAGACTGATTTTGCTCATCTTTCTTGAATTATAAAAAATAGTAAAAAAATTCCAAAAATAGTAAAAATTGGTAATCTGCAAGTTCATTATGTAACTAATTTACTGAGCTACCTGGATTGAATGATAGAAATGAAAATCTTAATCGGAAACTTCAACTCAAGTTTTGAGGCTCTTCCCTTTGTTTTCTGACGAATCCGACGGTCGGATCGGTCCCGAAAGGAAGTTAGCTTGGTACAGGGGCTGTGGAGCTCATGTCAAAATTTCAGCCCGATCCGACAGACGGATCAAAAGTTATGCCCTTTTTTGTGAAGCATGCGCAGGACTTGATTAATATAACTTTGGATATTAATAAACTTTGGATATTAATATTCAACATAATTAATAATTTGTATTAAACTTTGGATATTAATAAAAATGTCGGCATTTTAATTATATAGTTTCATAATTTATTTATATCTCGAAATTTGTAGTTTACATTTTAAATTGATAATATATTTTCTAAACGTTCATTTTAAATTGATAATATATTTTCTAAACGTTCATTTTAAATTGATAATATATTTTCTAAACGTTCATTTATTTTTAATAGGTTAAATAAAATATAAATAAAAAATATCTTAAATCAATTACTTTAAAACAATAAACATTTTAAATTGATAATATATTTTCTAAACGTTCAATTTAAATTGATAATATAAATCTAAATCTAAATCTAAATTAAATAAAAATTCAAATCTAAATTTAGATGCAAATAAAATTAAATCTAAATTGAATATAAATCTAAATTAAAATTTAAATTGAATCGAAATCTAATTTAAATCTAAACTAAATTAAATAAAAGGAAAAAAAAAAAAAAAAAAACTCAAATAAGCCTCTGGCGGCAGGCAGCGCAATATTCAAGTTAACAGAGCAGTTAACAGAGCAGTTTTGGCTACAGGCAGCGCAATATTCACATGAAAATCTGTACTCAGTGCGCTGCCTGTAGCCAAAACTGCTCTGTTAATATACTGCGAGTGGGGGGGAAAGTTTTTGAATTAAAGTTGTTCGGTTCGGCGGGCAGACGGGTTACCGGGCAGACGGGCAGACAGCACGGGTACGCGGGTGCGGGTACACCCTTGGCGGGTGCGGGCAGACGGGCAGCAGGCACGGGTTTGGCGGGTACGGGTACACCCGGGTTTGGCACCAAAAAAGGCCACCCTGCCCATTTCAAGCCCGTACCCTCGTACCCGTTTACCCGTCTATACCCGGGCACGGGTACGGGTACCCCGGGCACCGGGCACGGGCGGACCGGGTTCGGGCAGCCCGCGGCGGGCACTGTCAAACCACTAATGTCTTGTGAGGCTCTATGCCGAATTAATTAGCAACCCGGCAATTAATTAAGAGATCCTCGAAGAACGGGTCCACCCCGTGAGTCTCATGCATGTGGATGACAAGCCATCTACTGTTTTCAGTCTCATGAAGATAGATCATAGATGATCGATGAGGGCAGGATCATTGAGTTCGCTGAGATCCAAATCTGAGCATCAAAAAATTTATAGATCTTAATTATTGTCAAATATCTGTTTTAAAAGATTATATATCAAGTACATATATAAATGAACCGCATTAACATTGATCAACTATTTTATTTTTCAAGTATTTGGCACACATCAGATCATAGAGATTGCAATTAATTACAACAATTTTAATTTAATTTTCTTTCGTTTAGAATTAAACGCATGCATGGTTGTATATATATATATATATAAGCTACTACAATCACTACAGCAGAAAGGGGCATCAGAGACCAAATTTTTGGTCGCTGATACTCATTCCGGTCGCTGAAAGTCAAATTTGGTCGCTGATACTCCGGTCGCTGTAAGCATTGTCGCTAATACTCTTCTGATGACGTCACCGGTCGCTAATAATACTCACCCGGTCGCTGATAATTTTCTGCGACCAAATTTTTTTGGTCGCTGTCGTTTTTTTCTGACGTCAGCAAAAACTTTCTGCTACCAAATATATCGGTCGCTGATACTTAAAACCGGTCGCTGATACTCTTCTGTCAGGTTTTTTTATATTTTGTTATATTATTTAAATTTGCACCATTTAATAATTGATACGACACGTACCAACGTACAACATAAACATACACACAAATTTAAATATAAATGTCAATATATACAATAAATAAATACAAAACATTGATACATATACATAATAGTAATTAAAATCCAATTAACATCGATACATACACTGTAACTAAACATGCCATTTACAATCCAATTAACCTAACTAATCCAGGTACTAGTGTCAAAAGAGAGTATGGAAATCAATTGTTGTAAAGAACAATTAAATAAACTAAATATAAATCAAATGTAACAGTATGGACTGCAGAAGAGACATCAATTGTTGTAAAGAACGATTAAATAAAATTTCATTCTTCTGTTATTAGAACCTCACTGTAACAGTATGGACTGCTCAAATGTTGACACCTGCAAATTTTACAAATAAGGCCTTGTAAACATTCACAATTAATTGTACATGTATCAGCATGGGATCTAAGTGCACAGCCTTATAATTGAAACAGATAAATTGATGAACTGGTACTAGCCATATAAATAACCCTCACAATCAAATTAATATATATACTGGTAATGTAATGCTTCAAGGTACTAATAAATGCTTTCTTACAAATATGCCTAATTGACTACATTTCTTGCAGTATATGAGATTAAACAAAAATAGTAGGATATAGAAAAGACAACAATATTAACTAACCTCATAATGGTTGGGATGTCCCTTAGAGTTTCTCTAACAACGCATCCACTTCTCCCTCTATCTCCCTTCCTATACAGTTATTTAACAAAGAAATTAAGACAGAAAAGAGATCTCATTGACTGGATGATTAAAAAATAAGTTGGCTTTTTCAATTTTTCAGCCTGAACATATGATTTTAAGATTCAACAATCCAATAGCTTGCAAATAGAAAAAAATTCAATAAAGGTGAAAGCACTGAATCATTATGGTTACCTTTTAAACTAACCAATGTTAAACAGTTTCTTCTAAACAGTTTCAAACTGCATCATCGATCCATAAATAAATTGTAGTACCATGCCCCAATGTTAAATGAAAGAGTCATCCCCATTTCAGTGCTTTATTTCCCTGCAGACACAAACCCTGAGTTTGTGCCAGGAAGAAAACACTCACCTTTGCAGAGAGGATCTGTCAGCTCAATACATAATGGTCGGGCCCGCCTCCAAAAATCTTTCGGTAAGCTACAAAGTATAGTAAAGATCAACTAAATTATGACAATAAGAACCAATTTAGCAGGACAGATAGTAGAATGAAGCATTTGAAAATAAATATCACACAAAAAATTTTGGGTGCCATCACAGTGGTGGTCAATTAATTAGTTGTTTGTAAGGGCTTTTGTGAAGAAAAACAACTACATTATATAATTTTTTATTCTAATTTTGCTTCTTCTTTGAACTTCCCTTTTAGTTGATATATATTCATAAGCCTAACTAAATTTGATATATTTCACCAAAAAGGTTTACCCGAGTAAATTCTACCAAGGGTAGCTTGTACATGTTGTAATGCTAGATTAATTGAAGAGATAACCAGTAAAAGCAAAAAAGATAACAACCTTCCACTCATTGCTCTTTGTGAAATCAATGCCGATTATAAGATTTGATGACTCCAGATTTGCTTTCTGCAAAGCCTCTATCACCTGGGAGGCAAAACAAAGAAGAAAAGTTGTAGGATGAAGCATCCACACAACAAATTTTAATCATCTGACTAATCTCTAATTAACAAATTTAAAATTGAAATTATCTTGATCGGGTCACACAACTGAGAGGTGATTCATTTTATTTAACCCTTTCCTATATTATAAGTTATATCGTACCAGACAAGTGTGGCATTTCCAACTGAGAGGATACCTGTACCAGTACCTACATCAAGTACCACTTTGACCTTGAACATAAAACTATTTTGATAGATAACATTTTGATATGTTTTTGTCCTGACTACATCCTTTAACAATTCATTAATCAGACTACACAATTCATTAATCAATTCTCCCACATTTAAACAGACTACACAATTCATTAATCAATTTCTGAAAATTCATTAATCAATTTCTGAAAATTCATTAATCGATTTCAGATTTTTCGTAAGGTTCTCGATTCAACAATTCATAGCATAAAAATTAAGGATGAACAAGAAGTGGGGGCTCAGCCCACATACCATTAACAACCACATAAACAACGAAATCAAACACAAAGGGCTAATATTCTTCAACAATTCATAACCTAAATTTCAAGGTCATCAAGCAATTAGAGCCCCAATCAAGCAAAATCAGCAAGCAATTAACAAAGGCGCAGATTTAACTCAACACGAGTTCAGATTTCAAGCCTTACAAAGCACCACAGAGAAGAAAAAAGAAATGAGCAAGGAGGCCTTACAAGGGTCTGTGCTAAATGATGGGGCGCGTCTGTGCAGGGGTGAAGCTGACGGGAGAGCGTCTGTGCTGGGGTCGGAGTATGAAGCGAAAGAGCGAGAGATCGTGAGAGAGATGGTGCATCTGTGCTGGCGCCGATCTGAGGCGAGAGAGCGAGAGAGAGATCGGTCGGGATGGTGAAGAGAGGGTTTAGGGCAGGGCGAAAAGGGTGGGGTCTGGCGGCTAGAAGGTTTGTTCTCAACACATGAGCGGAGTAAAAACGAGAGAGAGTGAGAGCGGAGGAAAAAGAGAGAGATGAGCGGAGAGAAGAGAGACAGAGAGAAGAAGGGTCGCTGCGGCGCGCGATTTCTTTTTTTTTTTTTGGCTAACCTAAAACGCGGGACTCAAGAGAGAAGAGAGGGAGGTTTTCGCGCTGGTTTTTTGGGGACTCCCTTCAGCGACCGGCGATAGCACCGGCCGCTGATACAGTCGCAGAAAAATCTGGTCGCATCAGATTTCAGTTACGTTTTTTTTTTTTTGGAAAAAATAGACTTTCTGCGACCGGCGTCAGCACCGGCCGCTGATACCGGTAGCAGAAAGTCTTTTCTGCTGTAGTGAATCCTCGCTGCTTGAGCTTTTTACAGGAAGCTCGAATGGCACTTTGAGGTTTAATATATAGTGTCAGTCATATACAAACCCGGGGGGGCACGGAATTGGGTTTTGTCCAAAGGGCTTTGGACACATTGTATCCAAAGGAGGGCTTAAACCATCCAATCTGCATCAAGATTCGTGCAAACGGATTTCAAACTTAATAGCTTTAAACAGTTCCATGAATCTAAACCATTCGCATGAATTTTTACATGGATCGGACGGCTTAGGCCTGACTTTGGATGAGGCTTTGTCCAAAGCCCTTTGGACAAAAACCCCACCCGGGGGGCACACGTACGGTGGTAATAATCCTATATATGGTGGGACTATTGGGCTAATTGGGGCACGAATACGATGTTTCTTTGTTCCGGATTTTAGTCATTTACATCTTTGGATTAGATTTTCTGTGGTGTTACCCTGCGGCGCATCTTGGCGTAAGCTTGAGGTCAGGGACCCACCTAGCCAGCTATGCCTACCTCTCAAAAGTAACCACACCCATTTTTTTTTTCTGTAGCATTTATTAAATGACTCACAAGTCATAACTAGAGAGATCAATTGTTTATGTTAATAATTTTGACAATTTTCAAAAATAGATCTTACTTTAATCTAACATTGTAAACATGATCTATACTATCTGCATCATGTCTATAAAAAAGAATGATATATCTATTGGTTGGTTCAGTTGAATTTTTTAATTTATATTTGATTCGATTTAAATGTTTCAAAATCAAAATGACTGAACCAACTGAACTCTACATGATTCAAATCCATACTTTAGTGTGATCAATGGTTCGCTTCATTTTTTGCTCACTGCTTACATTTTTTGACTTAAAATGAAGAAAGTATTTTATTTAGATATATTATATGAAATTGAACCATGTATGTCATATTAATAACTTATATATATAATTCATATTTATTAATCTGATTATTAAATGTATTTTTTTATGTATTGAGTTTTGACATTTTAACATTTAATCTCTTACTTCGGTTCAACCAAATTGACCAAAATTTACTTATGTTATTTTGATTCGGTTGACAAATTTAATTCGGTTGGTTTTGATTATATTTTTCAAAACCAAATAAAATTTTAATTTGACTATAATTTTTAAAAATGTAGAACAAAAATCAAAGACTTAAGTGTAACTTAAAGGGTTTGGGTCTCAACAAAAAGAACATGGGTTCGTATCATACAAACCTAGCGTGTCGGAGACGTGTTTGTACAAACCTAGCTTTTCGGGAGTGTGGGAAGTATTGAAGACCGTATCAGGAGGTCAAAGATACGACACGTAAGCCGATACGCTAGCTAGAGCTGACGTATCGGTGCCGTATCAAACACGTATTGGTATCTGATACGTGTCCGAGACGGATACGGACCCTATATTAAAATATCGAGGTAACATAGGTGCCACTACAAGAGAAAATCACTTGATCAAAATATTTTGGACCATCCAAAAATAGTGATCGCTGATGAAATTAAATATTTGTACTTCATGTTTTGACCTAAAACAGCAGCATATATATATGTAGTTACCTGATTTTTTTTTTTCAATCAGACTGTTTTATTCATCATTTTTTTATTTTATTCTTTCATGTATTAATTGGTTCTTATTTCTCATGTTTATTTCCGATATTAATTGTTATTCTTTCATGTATTAATTGTTCTTACTTCTCATGTTTATTTCCGATATTAATTGTTATTATGCATATGTTTAATTTTTTATTTCTCAAATTGATTCATCCTTATATTTCTCAGTCTGAGCGGTGATTCTTAATTAAAAATTCCGTGCATGTAAGCGTAAGCAAATGCCCATATATATTTGTTTTATTCCCTTGTTCTATTTCTGAAAACTTGAGTATAATTAAACTAACTTGTTACAATTGTTGTATGATTTATAGATATAATGTCCAAATATTTGTGTGTTAGAATATAACATTTTATTATAGAGGGATGCTTCTATGGGCTACTGCTACAGTCGTTACTGTTCAGTTAATGTCGATCGAACGGTTGATAGTTTGTCGCTCTTTTTTTTTTCGGAAAGGTCAAAATGGTAACAGCCCATTCCACTGGAGGCGTGAAGTACCCCCAACTCGCGATCTATGGACTAATCCAGCACTCCGTCCCTCTCGCGATCCAGGCATCCAGCACTCCCTCTCCCTCTCCCTCTCGCTAGCCCACTCCCTCTGGCGACCCAGCACCCCCTCTCCCTCTCCCTCTCGCGATCCAGCCTTCGACGCACCTCTGGCGACCCAGCACCCCCTCTCCCGCTTTCTCACTCTCTCGCGATCCACTCCCTCTGGCGACCCAGCACCCCCTCTCCCGCTTTCTCACTCTCCACCGCTCCTCGCCTCTCTCACTCTCCACCGCTCCTCGCCTCTCTCGCCTCTCTACTAGCACGCGACAGAGGCTCTCGGTGCTTCCTCCAGTTGCCTCCTTGCACCTGTGATTGCTCCTGTCAACCCCTTCTTTCTATTCCCCGAGGAACCATATACCTCCTTTGAGCAATTTTTCGATTGCAGGTTAGTGTATGATTTGGGGATTGGTATTTTTAGTATTAAGGATTATTCCTGCTGGTAAATACTGTGCGCATTTACTACCAGTCCGATAACAGCCAGGGCTGATGGTACACTTTAGAGGAATGCTTGTGCTAATAACTATTGTCTGAACATGATAATAAGCAATCTTATTAGCAAACATTTTATTCTTTTTAAAAAGCCAAGGCTATGCGCCTATGCCCAACAGAGAGCCCAGAAAAGAAGCACTGAGAATGTGGATTGAAGCTTGAGCCTTTTCATATTCTAGTATAGTCTCGTACCAAAGATATTAAGGACTTTATTTAGGCTGTTTTGAATTTTCTCGCAGAAGGAGACCATTCAGATTCAGACCAACCATGGTAAAAGAAAATGTTTTAAATATAGGTCAGCACTAGTAAGTGTTTTGTGGTTGAGAATTTACAAGTTTAGAGGTGAAATGAAAAAAATACATAAATAACGGGTTCGGAGAGAAAATAAAACTGTGGCAGCCTTTAGCATGCGATTTTAAAACATAAAAAAAAAATTCTCAACTGTGGCAGCCTTTAGCACGCGATTTTGGGTTGACAGAACTGTTTTAAGTTTCTTATGGAATTTTTTTTTTTTTTTTATAGAATCTGAAGAATACCTGGCTAAGGTTATAACTTGGAACCGCTCGGTTTCGTCACAATCTTCATCTTCTAGAAACCCTTTGATTTCGCAGTCTAAAGACGAAACAGCTGAAAGCGGCAGTGATCTCATCGAGGAGTTTTCTATGATATTAGGAGGCCATACGTCGACTCTAGACCGACTCTATGCTTGGGAGAGAAAGCTTTATGACGAGTTGAAGGTCAGTTCTCTGTTGTATTTATATTTTCATTTGGCTTTTTGAAGAAGACAAGTTTCCTGCAAGTATGCAATACTAAAGAAACTACAACTTTTTTTTTTATTGAACTGTAACTATCTTTTGCTTTTTAAATGAGCTGAGATTTCACTTTGGTCAAATTGGCATCTTACATAACTATAAGGAGAGGAATTCAAATTAGCAATAGACAACACGTCCCCAACGTTATGTTAAAAGGGCTAAAATGAGGCAGGACCTGGGTATTAGTTAACTAAGGGCAAAGTAGTCATCTTATCTTAGCTGCAGTGTATTTTTGCAAAAAATGACAAATGGTGTGTTTCAGGAAAATATAAAAATATAAAAATCACTTGCATTTTAGTTCAATGTTATTATAAAAATATAAAAATCACTTGCATTTTCATATTGTGGCGTGCTATTCTAAGGGCATGAATTGAACTTTCCAGGGCTGAGAGAATTTTTTTGTCTTAAATTCTGATTTTGCCCTTATTCTCTCTTTCTAACATAATTAAGAAGGGGAGCTAATAAAGGAGGAGAAAATGGAAATAAATCAGTCGCTCAACCTCCAGCAGCCAAGTCGCAAAAATAGAAATGTTCAATTCCAAATATGTACTATATATGCTTTTCTTTTGTATTCATGCAATAAATTGCTAAAATTCTGCTAGGGGAACTGATTGTTGAATTAATGGAATTCTATTAAGGCAAATATTCCTTTAATTTTGAATTCTCTTAGTCCAATATCCACACTAGCACATCTTGATTGTGAAAATTTTAACTAGGTGCTTCTACTATGATCTAAATTAAGAATCTATACCTTTACCCTCTATTGAATCTAAACCCGAATTGTTTTTTTTTGATGAAAAATAAGGGTCTAGTCCCTTATTTGATTGTATTAAAAAATGAGTTACAAAAGTGATTTGGCTCAATACATTTGAGCCTAAAGAAATAAAACCCAAGTAATAAAAAAACAAATTTTTTTAAAAAAGAAAGACATAGTGCGAAGGAGGCAGCCAGTTAAGATACTGGTAAAAAGAAGAAAACAAACTTTTTTGGTAAAAGTAAAAAATCAGAACCAGAAACTTATGAACTGATGCGGTTTAAGTTTGTGTAATCTCTCGTTGTTCTGACTTCTTCTTGTAGTTGGCTGAGGTTCTTCGTTTTGTCTCGAAAGATCCTTGAGTATCTTTCTCTCCATATATATGAGTTGTATAGCAGTCATTGAGTACAGTGTGAGCGAAAAAGGACATTCATTGGATAAGTGATGCACTGTCTCGCTTTCATTTCTGGACATAACACACATACTGACCATGACCCATCCCTCTTGGTTAGATTATCGATAGTTAAAATCTTATTGTTGCACATTAACCATAAAAAAGTATGATCCTCGGTAGGGCTTTAATCTTCCATATTCTAACAACTTTGGAATCTATTTGAGGTGTATCTTTTAGGGCTTTGTTTGCACTATGGACCATGAATTGTTTCGATTCGGTCTATTTCCATTGTACATCGTCTGACATACCTGATGTTAACCTTGTTTGGCTCAAAAGCTGCCTTAGAGTTTGAAGTTATTGCGTTGCCCTTGCTTATAAAATGGGTCTGAAAAGGGAATATGATCACTGCTACTTATTACCCTTCTAGTGTGTTGACATGTGATATGATCACTGATACCAATTGATCGGTACCAGTACAGTTTTGTATTGGAATATTATTCTGATTTTATCTAAGATTAAACGTTCTTAATTTGTGCTTAAATGTTGTGTTTAAATTGTTATAGCTTAATTGACCTAGATTTGATACTAGGCTTCTTTTATTATCTAGATTGGTTGATAATGTTTTGTAGTTTGAACTATGTTATATTTGGTACTGTTTTGTACCTTGATTGGCACTGTTATGGACCTTGAATATTTATACGGGTGTCTTTCCTATATTTGGAATTTCAGTATTTTGGTGCATATATATATTTTAGAACTGATGTGCAACTGTGGTATCCATTGTTGCTAAATTTTTTGGGAATCTATTGACGAACCATGATCGATTATTTGTGTGGTATCTGAGAATCTAAAAGAGAGAGATGCTTGTTACCAAAATTACAATTTTTCTTTTTCTGGAGTAACTTTCATTGTTTTTTTTTTTCCATAATAGACTTGTGTATTAATTATGACATAATTAATTGTGAAGATAAGGGAGAGAGAATAGAACTGTAACAGTGTACCAGTGTACCAGCACCAGTAACTTTCATTGGTTTCATTTAAAATGAACTGTAACAGTGTACCAGCACCTAGGCCTTTGGTTATGTCATTAGATGACTAGAGGGTTTGCTTATTTGTGCAGTGGCAGCACCTAGGCCTTCGGTGTTGACATCTTTTTTCATTTTTGGGTCATCTCTTAGGGATTAAACTGCTGTTCATTGTCCCTATTTGTAGACTTTTAGCAGCGAACTGTAGCCGCTGCTGCTGCTCGTCGCATTCTACTTGGTAGTCTACTGCTGAAGATCCTATGGTTTGTTTTTGACCGTATTTTCATACTTCATATTTCAGTAATGCACGGGGCAGTAGCACCAATTATGCATATGACAGCAAGAGAATGAGACATAAAAATTATGCACATGGTAGTAGCAACAATTTTATTTACCAATTTAGTTAGTTCAATTTTGATCTTAGCCTAGCCTCTTTGTGGATGGAACAGTACATAGCATATTTTGAAAGATCCACGAGATGTAGAAAACTATTCCTACTTAATATGATTTCATTCCACCAATTTTTGAAGGCTAATGAAGTCGACGTAGCGTCATTGAGAGACTATGAAAGAGTTGTTACTATGACCTTTTCAAGCCAAGAAGAAGCTTACGAGTTTTACAACGATTATGCTAAAAAAAATGGGTTTAGCATAAGGAAGAGCCATACTAGGAAGGATCGAAAGAATGGCACCATTACATGGCGTCGGTTTTACTGTAGCAAATCTGGTTTCCGAGAGAAGAAGTATTTGGATAAGCTGGATCAGAAAAGAGCAGCCCCAGCACTCTCTCGTTGTGGCTGCCCTGTCAAGCTCTGCGTCAGACTTGATCCGAAAATTGGTAGATGGTGGGTGGCAGACTATGTAGATGTTCACAACCACAGTTTAGCGGCTAGTGATACGGCTCCTTTCCTCCGATCTCACTGTTCTATTAATGAAGCTGAGAAACACGAGATAATCACTTTTGGAAGCTCAGGTATCCGCAAATGTCAAATATTAGATTACACAGAACGAAGGAGTGGTGGGTACGAACACCGTGGTTATCAACGGAAGAATTTGTATAACTTTACCTCCAGGCATAAGCGGTCTATAATGCTTGCAAATGATGCGGATTCAGTGATAAATTACTTCAAGGAGAGGAAGAAAGCAGATGCAGACTTCTTTTTCAAATATGACACAGAAGAAGGTCATTTGACAAGTCTCTTTTAGGCCGATGCTCAGTCAGTGCTCGATTATTCTAGCTTCGGAGATGTAGTTGTCTTTGACAGCACAAACCAGTTGAACAGGTATAAAATGATACTCGTTCCTTTTCTAGGAGTCAATCATCATTGGAGCACAGTTATTTTTGCATGCGGCATTGTATCTCGCGAGAATAAGAAAGCATACGAATGGCTTCTTGAAGCATTCATGGCGGCCATGTATCAGGTACGACCTGAGGCTGTAATTACGAATGGTGACCTTGCTATGCGCGAGGCCATTAAATCGGTATTACCAGGCACCGCACACCGGATATGCGCATGGCATATGGGGAAAAACGCGAAAAAGTATATTCGTAATTCGGAGGTCATGCAAATGTTCCACAAGCTGATGAGCAAGGCGTACAGTACTGAAGAGTTTGAGAATCGGTGGCAGGAGTTTGGTGGTAAAGTGAGTAAAAGGTCACAAAGCAGA
Organism: Carex littledalei; assembly: GCA_011114355.1. Classification (NCBI taxonomy): domain Eukaryota; kingdom Viridiplantae; phylum Streptophyta; class Magnoliopsida; order Poales; family Cyperaceae; genus Carex; species Carex littledalei. The sequence goes on from CM022080.1 coordinate 18,015,878, forward strand.
CAGTGGTTGCAGAAGATTTACGAGTCCAAAAAATTATGGGCGGGGTCCTTTGTAAAGAAGAAGATGTTCTTAGGAATGTCCACTAATCAGAGAAGCGAGAGCCTCAATTCCAAGATCCGGGGGTACTTGAATAGTAGGTTGTCTTTGTGTACAAGTGTACAGCAACTGGAGCAGTGTCTTACGGACATGCGCACAAAAGAGGCCGAGTTAGATTGCAAATCATCTCAGACCGAACCTGTTTTAACAACTCCATTCTACTATATTGAGAAATCTGCCGCAACAAGCTTCACACAAGAAGTTTTTCTAATTGTTCGTAAGCAACTTGAAAGGTCAAATGAATTGGTTGTTTTTGAAAAACACGAGAGCAAAGCGTGTTTATCGTACACCGTTGCTCAAAGAGGTAAACTGGAGAGTCGGGTAGATGTGGACTGCTTTGTATCCGAGGGCAATATTGAGAAAATCACATGTACGTGTTATAAAATGGAATGTGAGAAAATACCATGCCGTCACGTGTTAGCTGTATTGATATACTTGGAGATCCCGTTAATTCCGCATTGTTGCATTGCTGAAAGGTGGACCAAAACTGCCAAGTCTTTATTTTCTTCGGATAGGAAGGGTGGGAATTTTGAGGTTTCTGAACAGATCCAAATGTGCCATGAGCTGACAAAGCTAAGTACACAAATAAGCTACCAAGCATCTAAGTCGAGGGACGAATATGTGAAAACAAGAGAGTTGTTAAAAGAAGAGCAATGTCGGCTTGATGAAGTTGAGAAAGGAAAGAAGAAGCCTAAGGTGGAAAAGGATGACGTCTCAAGTGAAAGGAAATCACCTCAAAAGATTGAGAACCCAAAACCTGTTGTGACGAAAGGCGCACCAAAAAAGAATAAGTACGAGCGGTTGAAGTCTTCACTTGAAGGAAGGAGGAAGAACAAATGTGGGCATTGCGGTATGAAGGGCCATAATCGACAAAGATGTCAACTTCTCCAAGCGGTACGTGAAGAACGACTCTCTGTTTTTTTTTATGACAGTTTCAACCTTGATAATGGGTTATTTGGTTTAGTGTTGCCTACCATGATTCAGTAGCATCACTGTAACAGTGAGTTACACAAATAAGTAAAGTTCTTCATAAAAAAAAAAACTAAAATTCCAAGATGGGGTTGTCTTGCATTTTTTGTATTTTGTTCTTTTTACAGGGACTTTTCTGTCTTGTTTTTTGCTTTTGTAAATTTTTTATGTTTAGGGGCTGTCTTGCATAATCACACTAGGAAGACAGCCCCTAGTGTGAAAATTATAGATAATACAGCCAGAAATTCTGGTACTGTGTCTTGCATAATCACACTAGTAATTATAGGGGCTGTCTTGCATAATCACACTAGAAATTTTGGTACTGTGAAAATTATAGGGGTTGTCTTGCATAATCACACTAGTAATTTTCTGGTACTGTGTCTTGCATCAAATTTACTGTTTTGCATAATTTTCTGGTACTGCTTTTGTAAATTTTTTATGTTTAGGGGCTGCTTTTGTAAAGTTTTGGTACTGCTTTTGTAAATTTTCTGGTACTGCTTTTGCATCAAATTTACTGCCTTGCATAATTGAAAGAAAGTAAATTTGAATATTTTTTTTGCATGCAGGTGCAAGGCCAAAACTACATGGATACGAAGTAACATGAAGGCGCAGAAAGGATCATGCAAAAACATGGATACGAAATATTTTTTTTTCTGGGGTTCGTGTTATTTTTGGATGGAGAGAGCAAGGAATAATGGTTTTGGGGTAGTAAGAGTTTAATTTTGATGTTATTTTGTTTTGAATTGAATCTGAACACTAATTTTAAGTGTCATGTTATTTCAGTTTAGTTTTAAATTTTTAATCTCGAAATCTGACATGTTAAGTGCCATGTTATTTCAGTTTAGTCTCGATATCTTGAATTGAATGGAATGGTATTGCAAATGGTATTGCAAATGCAAATTTTTAATCTCGAAATCTTGAATTGTATTGCAAATCTTGAATTGTATTGAATGGTATTGCAAATTTTTAATCTCGAAATCTAATAAATGAGACTGAATGCTTGTTTTAGTTCAATCTCGAAATCTTGAATTGAATTGTATTGAATGGTATTGCAAATTTTTATATCGATAGCAGTAGATGAATGCTTCCTTGTTTTAGTTCAACTTGTATTTTTTAAAGAAGCTTAAGTTTCATCTGAGCATGTTTTGTTAGATCAAATCCTTTGGCTTTTGTACAATCTTTGCCTCGTAATACTGGAGAAGTGGATATCAAGTCACTTGGTTATTTTCTTTGATGGGTAAAACAAATAGGATTTCATTTTTCATTTGCATAAATACATTTCGTGGTTTAATTGCATTCGGACACAGGATGTCGTATCTGATGCTATTTGCACTCAGATCATTTATGTTTTACTAATAGGAATTGATAGTGCATTCCAAGGATAATATAATCTGGACTATTCTTGGGAAAAATAAGACCATTCTCTGGAATCGGATGGAAATAGATCGACCGTTGATCGATCGGAACCGTTCAAATCAAAGATTACAGCCTTTAATCTAGTGCAGCAAATTTTAACGGAGTTTTAACTTTATTTACCCATCCATCAAGCGGATGGAAAACCGGAACATCGAAGGGTTATGAAGACTTCACACTGGATCGAGGCTCCGACACAAACATAGGTCACAACTATTGTGTTGGATACGCACAACATTTATTCTTGATCACTTCAAAATAAATTTGAAATAGTTTGGTGACAGATCGACCGTCCATCGCTCGTCCGAAAATGAACGATGCGCAAATGTTATTACATGACGAAGGGACTACAATGAAGAAATTGTATAAAATTAACATTTGTAATTATGATTTTGTCGTAAAAAATTACAAAAGATTTGAAAATGTATTTTTAATTTTTTTTTAATTATTTGCTGCACCTCTTTAATTAAAAACGGGTTATAAAAAATTAAAATACATTAAAATAATAAAAAATTCTAAAAAACCAGAAAAAATCTTAAAAAAATTCCCATAATAGAAAATTGAAAAAACATTAAAATAAATTTTTATTTAAAAAAAATAGAAAAATTCTTAAATATATTGTGTTCTCCATAAATTGTACAAATTTTCCATAAATGGTGAGAATGTGAAGACAATGCCATCATTGCTTTTGTCATTGGGAGAAGAGAATTGTTCATGTACATTTAATGAACAATGACATCATTGTTTTTGACATTGGGAGAAGATGTCCTATATCAGCCACATATTTTCACCTAGGCAAATTCTTCTATGCACCTAAGGACCTATTTGTAAAATGAACATATTTTCATTTTCAAAGTTCAAACAGTCGATCCGACCGTTCAACATTATCTCCATATTAAAATGTACTTGGAGGTCAAATTTTACATTTTTTTGAATTTTTTTACTATTTATTAAGATGGGTACAAAATTTAGAAGTCTGAATTTGACTAGTTTTGTAAAATACTTAATAAATAGTAAAAAAAATCAAAAAAATGTAAAATTTGACCTCCAAGTACATTTTAATATGGAGATAATGTTGAACGGTCGGATCGACTGTTTGAACTTTGAAAATGAAAATACGTTCATTTTACAAATAGGTCCTTATGCATCTCTATCATGCTCAAAGCTCAAATCACATTTTCTATTTAATAGTTGGAAAAATCTAAATTAAATACAACATGTATTTTTAATCAAAACTAAATTTTTTATTGCATAGTTGGAAAATCAACATCTCTATCAGCCACATATTTCAATTGTTCCGCGTGATTATGATATACTTCTTGAAATATTTTGGCGCAATTACAATTGAACTATTGGCTCAGAATTCATTTCGTATGAAATCCTATCATTGCACAAACTACATTGAAAAAATATTTTAATAGAGTCAGCACAATTCCAATTTTTTTGTCCATCATTGCAAAGTACACAAAATTAGAATCCAATCAGATCATTAATGGAAATATCAGAGGCTCAATATTAGAGACCAATTTGTCCCATCAATCTGATCACAAAATGTTTAAAATAATAAACTCAAAGTACAAATTATCAGATATCAACTATCTATCTCCTATATACATTGAATCAAAAACTTGCTTTCTTCTTGAATGAAAATTGAAGAACCTAATATCATCTCTCAAATATTAGAGACTAAGATCAGGTATCAACTATCAAACTTGCTTTCTTCTTGAATGAAAAAGATCTGCAAATTTTGGACACTCAAACTATAGCAACTTCTTGATCTCATCTCTATCTTAATGTCCTCTCTTCTACTACAGAATGAATTACAATATAGCACTACTTATGTGTCAGGCTGGCCATATGTCATCTATCTTCATCTCTTTTTTTTTTTGGATCTTCTAAGTCTGACTTCTTATGAGGCAAACCTTGGAAATAAGCAATGACCTTTTTCTTAAGTCTTGGTTCATTTTTTTATGTACCAGGTCCTTCCTTTTTTTTAAGTCAGATTTCTTATTTTTTTCTACAAATTTTTAAGTCAGATTTTTTCCAGTTCTTTTTTTGGGGTATATGAAATAATTTTTGGACCACAATTCTTTTACAAACAATATACTCAAACAGCAATCCTGAATAGGACAATTGTGTGTAATTCGCAATAGTCAAACAACCAAAATTACAAAAACTCTTGTATTTAGGGGAAGAAAAGAATACCAGTCATCTCTTGGAGGGCCAAAACGGTCATTTTTTTTTTTAATTTTTTTTCCATGACTTCTGTTTTTTCATCTCTTCTACCACTTCTCAAGTCCTTTCTTTTAAGTCAGATAACCTAACTGAACTAAACCTTGTTTATGACTAAGTCATGCTCTTATTCAAAAAATGTTTTCTTTACGCCATCATTGTTATTGAACTAAAGATTGTCTTTGACTGGGTTTTCGGCCATAACTGTACAAAAATAAGGAGTCAAAATTGGACTTAATAACCTAACTGACCTTAGCAATTCATAATTTTAGTAAGATATCTTGCCTACCTTAGTTCCATCGTCAACAACATTGGTTTGCAATGCTATCATTTGTTATGATACCATTGCCTACTGCCTTCACAAACTTTCATATGTTTTGGCTCCCTACAATTGCAAGTCTATCCCCATCCTCTTTAATCGCCAACCCTGAAAATTCAGACATTTAAATAAGTAAAAAGCTCAAATTAAAAAAAGCAAGTAGACTAAAAAATCATACACATTTACTTCTGATTTTACTTAGGATTGCTTTCCTTATGATTTTTAAATAGTAATTTTATTTTGTAGCATCTATATCTTGCTCATGGCATTGGCGTTTATGGAAGTAGATCGGGCAGCTCAATTCGTGCTTATGCTCGACGGCTTAAAACCTGAACAAAGAAAGAAAGTTTCAGATTTAGGGTTTGGTTGTCTTTTCAAATTACATCCAATACTGATCAGCCGTGTGTTGATAGCAACACTCATCAAAGTCTACCAATCGGATGTGCAAACATTTCGTATTGGTGAAAAGAATGTGTCACTCACCCCATGGGATGCATATTGTATCCTTGGTTTGAGAGATGAAGGCATTCACATCGACATGTTTAAGAGAGAAGCTCCAAACGAGGATCTTTCCAATCAACTTGAAAATCCTAATACCCACAACATCTCTTTTCGCGATCTTAAATCCCGCATTTTAAATCTTGGCACGACGGATGAGAACTTTGTTAGATGTTTTGTGCTCTTGATGATTGCTGGACTTCTAGCCCAACCGGTGGATGATCGTATACCATGGGAGTATGTTAGTATAGTGGAAAATGTCGATCTCGTATCTAAGTACAATTGGGCCGAGTTCACCGTATCGTTCTTGCATCGCAGTATCGGACGAAATAAATCTACAAAGATGCGCCTAGAGGGCAACTTCATATTACTCCAAGTAATTTTATTATTGCAACTTAATTTTAGGCTACTACTATTAACTCCCAAGTTACTTGAGAGCCTTCATTAGTGAGCTGCTTGAGAGCTCAAATTTGTGAAATACAATGAGTTAATGAACTGTCTAAAGGCTGTTAATATAATGAGCTGAACCTTAATTTTATGCTACAACTATGATCTGTTTCAGGGCTGCAATTAGTGAGTCAATGAGGCTTTCTCACTATTTGTGTCACTTGTGTTTTCATGCAGTTGTGGTACTATGAGCATGTACAAGAAATAGCCAACAGCTATGTGGACCACCAGCATCCCTTAATGTCCAAATGGACCCGTGAACAGCTGAAAAGTAGGGAAGACTATGAGCGTCGACATGGACGGTTCTACGGAAATATAATTCAGCATCTTAGTGTGTCACAAGTTGAAGGACAACTCCGTGCATTTTCTAATGAGGTCCAGGTTATTTTCCTATTTTTTTTGTCTTAGACTTCTCTTAAAAATTTTGGCACATGCAAGACATCTTTAATATGGAATTTTCTGCATAGAAACAATATGCACTAATTTCTGTTTTCTTAACCAAAACTTATACTAATTATTATTCAGATGATTAATTCAAAGTATAAGATGGATCACAATGATGTTGGTGAAGGCTTCGAGGTAAAGGAAATTAGCAAGGAATCATGGACATCGGCCCTTTCCAACAAGGTACCTCTGAGTAATATATTGGGACTTGGTAATATATTGTAACAACCACATGTCTTAATAATATATCATGTAATTTATGCAGGAAATGAAGGATGGATCTGTATGGCAGCTGCCGACCAAAACTCCGCAGAAAATTACAGAGAAGAAAAAGAGACAAGTAATTACGGTATATGACGATAATGAAGGTCAAATGGAGAAGCATAAATCAAACAAGGCAAAACAACGTAGGCTGGGAGAACAAGAGAGACACACATATGGATTCTACACAGCAAATAACGATATAAAGTCGACATTTGGTAGTCACACAACTAACTTTTTTATGCATTTACTATAGTTCTACTTCTAGAAAATTGTAGCCATGTTTTTTCCTATAAATATTTTATAAATTTTTTTTCAGATATAGATGACATCGGGTTAACTAACCTTGAAATGGCAGCAGTACAGTATGTGAGAAATGTAAACCCTAGTGCTAAAATTGTCAGAATGAACAGCGCAATTGGGGTTCTTACATTGACAAGCAATGACATGGATTGTCTTATTCGGCCTACCAATGAGACAGGCCCTTTCAAATGGATTAATGATCAGGTACATTTTTAAGTTAGCCTTTTTCTTCATTCATGCATTCAATCTCACGTTCTTTTCAATAGGTACTTAATTGCGGGATCAGCATCATGGACCCTACTCGGCACTGCCTCCTCCAAGTAATGGCAGTGGATACGTACAACACTTGTGTGTACGCCCGTTCTGACATAAAAAACACCACTAATGAACGTGATTTAAGGAGGTGGGCACAATTAGGAAGTCAATTTCTGAATAGTGATTTGGTACGTACATGTAAATTATATGATTTTTGTTTTCATAATACCTACCTTGGAAGAAATATAACCCGTTTAATGGTGATCTTAATTTGTAGGTATTCTTCCCTATCAATTTTCAGAACATGCATTGGTATGTAGGTGTCCTTAATCTCGGATTAAAACAATTTCAAGTATTGGATTCTAAAGCTAAGCCTTCGAGTCTCTATACCGAGATGACACTCAATTTGGTTAGTGTTTGGGAGCTATATATATGTTTTGTACAGCATTCTATATTGTTGCAATTACTAATTTACTTATAAATTGTAGCGCAATGGCATTCAATTTTTGATCTCTCTTGCACTCGATACCGACAAAGTCCTCCGGACCAAGCACTCTCACCTAGATATTACCTACTGGCCTGTGAAATTGATTGAGGCTCCACAGCAACAAGATGACCACTCTTGTGGTCTATTTGCTTTAAAATTTATCGAATTATGGGAGGGCAATGATATGTGTAACTCGTCTTTGGAGGTAGTTATGTCATTTACAAAATTTAACTTCATTTTTGGTTTCACTATACTAATTACGTTGCATATACGGATACAGGTACATGCTGAATTGTTTCGAAAACAATTGGTGTACCATCTAATTTTTTCGGAGAAGAATGAACTAAAAAATGTTCAAGACGATATTCGGAAAATGGCCCAAGCATGACGCTGCATCAATAGACCATTTGCCATCTATTATTATACTACTTTTTTGGGCTGCTGCTATTTGTTTCTGCTAAAGTTTCAGCATTTGTGTATTTGGGTTGTTGCCAATTTTTGTTTACTGTAATCTCGAAGGATCAGATGTGTTTGGCCAAACCCTATTTTTGGATGTAAAATGATGTTTAAACAGATTCAGTACTACTCTGGTTTCTAAGGGAAGAGGAGAGAAGGCACATGTGGCTAAGTGCATTACCATGACAATTCCGAGTAACTAACTATGGTAATGATAAATGAATTTTGTGATAAAGAGGTACCTACCGGTTTGAAGAACTGCACAATCTGCTTAGAAGGATCTCACGCAAACTCGTGAAGTTGAATCCCAATGGTCAGACTCGCAGCCCCCCCTTTTCCCTTAGCATTATCTCATATGTGCTTCAATTCATTACATATGCAAAACCTGACATAAATAGAGAAGATAAATCAATTAAGTCTGACATACAAGATATTACAGCAATATAACTTAAGCAAACTAATTAAGCTTGAATTGCATTTCCTAGTAAGCCCCTACTCTTTTGAGAGCTGCCAAGACAAAAGTAAAAAATTATAAGAGCACCTGCTGCCAAGACAAAAGTAAAAAATTACATAAATTGGATTGAGAGCTGCAATTCCTAGTAAGACTCTACTGAGGCTTATGGGTAAATAACAATCAAGGGTGAGAACCAAGGTCCAGCCAACGAGAATTGACTATTTGCCCCAGACTTTCGAACTACTTGAAACCCGACATGTAATTAAACACAATCACTTTTTTATGGGTAAATAACAATCACTTTTGGGTAAATAACTTAAAAAGGAGACAGATTGTTAACAATCACTTTTTTATCCTTTTAATTAAACACAAGAACAAAAGGAGACAGATAGTTAACTAAAAAACCAGCCATACAATTTCAGGGACCAGATTGGGAATCAAGTGAACTTAAAGGTTCACTAGTTACTGCAAAATGTCAAAAGATTGAAGTACCTAGTGCAGCCAAAGCTTGAACTTCCATCAATGCTCTTTTCCTAAAAAGTATAACATAAAATGTCAGTTTTTTAGTAAAAAAAAACTGATTAAAAATTGCTCCCAATGGAAAATCCACTCTCAGGGTGTTAGTAATAAAGGAACATATTTTGCATTAATTATTTTATAACCCTTTGTGTTTTAGTTTGGAAAGAAATTAAAATTACCGAAAAGAAAAATAACAATGGAAATATAAATGCTACCTTTCTGTTTCATTATGTAACTGCTTAATGCTTTGTTTGACGGCATAAAGGCAGCCATCTATCCTCTTGAGAACTTTAAATACCCGGCTGAAATTACCATAACAAATTTGCTAAAATAACAGGAAATAGCATGTCTTATTTAAGCTTTACTTCAAAAAAAAGAAAGAAAGAAAAAGAAATAGTGAATCAAGCTACCTCAAGTTCATGGAAATCGGTACGGTACCGTGAAAGCCCATCTCCACCAACTGAGGGAGAAAATCCTGCATGAAGCAACATTTTTAACTGGATAGAGACAAACTTCAACAAAGGAACAAATTTCATATCCCCAACAAACCCTAAAAACATAACTACTACAAACTGAGAAAAAGCATCACAATACCCTCATGGAGCACAGAAAATATCATACCCACTACCCCTACAGAAACAACGGTTAAAAAAGTCAATTCATATTAACCGTTGATTGGGGAATTGATGAACAAATTTCTTTTTTTAACCGTTGTTTCTGTAGAACTACAGTAGTACATTGAGAGCAATTGATGACTACAACAGATGAACAAATATTTGTTAGATGCATAGTTGAAAGTTAGACCGAAATTATCTCTATGCTCCGACTTCACCTTTTCATTCACATCACCATTAGGTAGATTACTTCAAGACTAAGCTAGCCACTTCGACTCCTACACAAGTCAAGATGGGCACTTGCATTAATTCATTTTGCAAGAAGAAAAAATTCTGTGCAGTCCACAGTAAAGGAAAAAAAAAACGCTATTAAGGTCACTAAAGCTTTTAAAGGTTCTTAGTTATTTGAGGTCTTGAAAGGTTCCGTTTTGAATTTTAGGGCTTACAGCAGCTGAGGTTACACGTATATCCCTATATGCTTCCACCTCATCAGGAAATGTTTGATCCAGCTCCTCTAGCAAGTACTTGCGCAGACCCTATATTCATCAGGGGAAGGACAAAAAAAAGAATCATGTAAGGCTACCATTTTATGCTTCTGTACAATTGTAGTAAACACGTACACCTCTTGAACTATATTCAGAGTTCCATCTGGCATTGCTTTTGCAAATAACACCAGTACAGTTTTCAGAAATATGCACATAACAACCTAGTCGAGATTGCTGCTAAAGAAAACCAAGCTCCAGAATTAATTCATTAGTACTCTGCACTAAGAATTATTGGAATTTGCTTATTATTACAAAAGGATGTGATTATCTTTTTCTTATAATTTCCCTTCTATGAAATATATCTCTGATTCACTGATTGGATGCTGGAAGAATTAAATACTTCAGAAAGATGGTTCAAAGTAATTTGATTTTAATTATATACGACCACTCCTGTAAAAAGTTAACATAGTAAGTACAAAAATAAGGATCCAAAATATGCATGACAGCATGAGAAATGAGTGAAAAGCAAAAACGCCTATATCGAAAAACGAGGGCCTCCCGTACCAGTCAGTATGCTGCCCCTCCTTTTTCTAAAAAACCCCTGTAGTTTATTGAAATATGAGACAAATTAAAAACTAGTGTTGTTCACATACCTGTATCCGTATTGAGAAAATTTGTATTCCCCAATCCAAAATATTTCTCTTTGCAAAATTCATATTCCAGCAAGCCTCAATAATAATAATTTTTCAGAAGTTGATCATAAATTTTCCAGGAAGCAATTAACATTAACACTTTATTCATAGTTTTTAACTTTCTTTTTTATATAACCTCCACAACACCCGACCCCCCTCCCACATCAACCAATGCATGCGAACACTTTCTTAATATATAGCAGGTTATTGCAAACCATATATGTGTTCCAAGAAAAAAATACAAACAATGGGATGACAAAAGAGAAAACCATGAGTTTTCACTGTAGATTAGATTTCATATATCCTTAATTCATTTTGAGTAAAAGGCTACCTGGCGGTGACCAATTTTTCTTCTGTAATTCTTCTTTCTCTTGTACTTAAAAATAATTACTTTAGGATCCTTTCCCTGTTTAAGAAAAGATAAAAAAAAAATCAGTGAGCTAACCAGCAAGACAATTTGCATCTACGCGGTAAATCGGTACGATGATAACGCTAAAATATATATACATTTGATCTTGATTTTATCATAAAACAACCCCAAATATCTTGTGTTTAGAATATAAAATGATTAAAATACACCTGGAATCAAGTTACTGCGGTTATTTGGCTTTTCAATGCAGGAAATGATGCAAATTGGTGAAAATACCTCTCAGTGCGGATCATCCACACGCACTGCGGATGGGTTCGGACGCACTGGAGACTCAGCTCTGCGCAGGATTTTTCCCGAGCGTAGTGCGGACGCACTGGGAGCCGCACTGAGATCCGCACTCAATACTTAGCCAATTTCAGGAACTTCAAAACACAGAGTCCAACCGCAGTGCGGGTCATCCATACGCAGGTCCACCCGCATTCATGTGAATTCGCAGAAAATCCAGGAAAGTTAAATAAGGAAATTTAGACCCAGTGCGGGTGAGACCACCCGCAGTGCGGATGGACATGACCCGCAGTCAGCCAGAATTACCCAATTTCAACACGGATTCTATTTTTGGCACTCCAGGGACACGATTTAAGAAGACAAAAATAGACATACTTGCCAGGAAAGAAATGTAAAAAGAGCATCCACTAACTCCACCTTCTAGCCTCTAAATTGGGCATGATCTCTTGCTTTAAAAGGGGGGCTCATTTCCATTGAAGGACACACAACATATCTCATTCTCTCTCTATACACAAACTCTTAGCCATAATTTCTGAAGGAGGTAAAGCTTTCAAGCAAGGAGAAGAAGGATTTCCTGAGCAAGATTCGGCAAGATAGAGGTTTTAGATTCAAAGGGTGTAATTATTCTTTATTCCATTTCCTTTTATTATTTGCCAAACTTTGTGATGTTTTCCTCCAAGAGGGAGTAGTTCTCTCTCTAGGGGTTTAGGTCATTATGAATGAACTTGTTTAATTCTATTTTATTCGATTATTTGCTTTTATTATGATTGTTTTATCGGATTTGATTGTTAATTTCTGTGATTTAAATAATTTGTGTTAAATACATAATTAGTACTTGAATTGTAGCATCTCGTTTTGGTTTCAAAAGAACCAAAATTGACTGTGATCAATAGGATAGTACCAAATTATGAATGCAAATATCTTAGATTTAGATTAAGATTCTAACCAATTTAATCTAAGCTGGAACTATAGAAATTAAGGTTAGGGACTTGGTGAAGAACCTAACCGTGAAGTCAAACCCTAATTAGGACATCTCAAATCGAATCGGATATTGGTGTCATGGACTTAATTGTGAAATACCAATATTTGAGGAGAGGAGAGACTAACAAGAGCTTATGGTCGAGGTAGCTAGGATGAAGGACTTAAACGTGAAATCCGAATTACTTAGACACGTTATTAATTCATGAAAGTGACCCTTAATGACATATTAGGTTAGAAACCTCATCAAATCAAACATGAATTTAAGCAAATACCGAATAAATAGAGTTAACAAGGGATTGTAGACCAAAGACCCCTAGATTCTCTTAACCTTGAAAACAAACCGACTTGTCTTTCTTTTACTTTTACTTTTAATTGTTTAAAAACTCCTTTCTTCGGGTATTGAACCCAACCTTAGGATTTTTAGCACAAACCCCCCCCCCCGAATTTACTTTATTGCACTTTACTTCCTTTCTTTTCTGAAATTTATCATCTAAAGTTGAAAATTAAGTATTTATCTTACTCCTTGTGGTTCGATACCCGATAATATACTACACGGTAGGATTGTATACTTGCAATCTAAATCGAAAGTGTATTTGAGGATAAAGCTTTTTATATATACCCTTTGGACGTATCAAGTTTTTGGCGCCGTTGCCGGGGAGTATAGTTTAAATACTGAATTTTTACTTTAGCGATTTATTTCAGATTTTCTTTTACTTTTTGGAAACTAATCTAAGTTCTTTTTTCAGCGGTCCATGAGCGCGGGAAATACCCCTTTTCCGACGATTTTCGACGACGAAGAAGAACATCTAAGCATGGAAGCACCAATCATCAACGAGGACGAGCAATCTGTCCATGAAGGACAAGGAAGCAATCCGAGCCGCGTACGAGGAATGACCCCACCTCGTAACGGTAACCACAACAACAACGGCCGAAACAATCAACACGGCCACCGCTTCGGCTTCATTCCTCATGGCCAAGAGCCACGAGACATTAAGCCCTCTCTCATCCATCTACTTGGCCAAAGTCAATTCGGAGGAGCCCTCAACGAAGATCCACACGCCCACTTGGCAGTTTTCGAAGAGCATTGCGGCACTTTTGCCCGAGAAGGAGAAGAGCTAGACAACCTCAAGCTCAAATGCTTCCACCTATCCCTCCGAGACAACGCAAGAACGTGGCTAAGGACCGTCAACCGGGACAACATCAACACATGGGACGACATGGAGAGGCTATTTTTAGGAAAATATTTTCCTCCATCCAAGACCCAACATTTCCGGACAAAGATCACAACGTTCAAGCAAGCCGAGGGGGAGTCTCTAACCGAGGCATGGGACCGATGGGCGGAGCTCCAACGCTTGTGCCCTAACCATGGCCTTGACATGTGGTTGCTCTTTCAATTTTTCTATGGAGGTTGTACAATAGCCACTAAAACTCACTTAAATTATGCTGCAGGTGGAAACATGTCCAAAATGGATCCCGAGCAAGCCATGCTAATGATTGAAGATATGGCGATCAACCAAAGGGAGTGGACAGCCGAGAGAGGTGGACAAGTCTCCAACACCCCGGGAATCATGAAAGTCGATGAAGTCACCGCCTTGAGAGCGCAAATGAAGGCCTTGCAACATCAAATGGCACAAATACAAAATGTAAAAGCCGTGACAAAGAAGGCTCAATGTGGCATATGTGGAGAGGCGACTCATATCACCGCCAATTGCCAAGTCCTTTTGGAAGGAGAAGACGTGGAACAAGTGAACGCCATGTTCTATAATCAAGGTGATAAGAGGAACGACCCGATCTACAATAAGGTTAGGCAAAATGACAATTTCAATTCCAATTCTTACAACCCTAACACAAGATGGAACCATCCGAACTTCAAATGGAAGACCGAGAATGACAACTCCAACCAATACCAAGGTAATTCCAACCAATACCGGTCCAACCAAAACTCTTACCAAGGTCCCTCTCAACTCAACAAGTTGGAAAAGATGATGGAAGAGTACATCGATTACCAAAGGAACGCCAACATCGACTTCAACAAAAAGTTCGAGTTCTTAGAAACGAAGACAAAAATGCTAGAAACACAAATAGCACAACAAGCTTCTTCATCCTCTCGCCAACAAGGCACGCTTCCGGGCAAGCCGGACATCAACCCTAGGGAGCAAGCAAAAGCTATAACTTTGAGGAGCGGCACGGGATACGAAGGCCCCAAGATGCCCACCATTGAAGAGCAGCAACAACCACCCAAGGAGACACAACCTCCGCCTTCTCTCAATACGGCTACACCGGCATCGAAAGAGTCTCAAGAACCGGGTAATTCTATCCCGGCCAAGGTAAAACCGACTGAAACTCCTAAGTATGTCCCGCCACATAGGTTTATACCCTTCCCTCAAAGGTTAGTAAAGCACAAACTTGACCAACAATATGCCAAATTCGTAGAACACCTCAAGAAATTGAACATTACCATCCCTTTTACCGAAGCAATTACTCACATGCCTTCTTACGCAAAATTTTTGAAAGACATTCTATCAAACAAAAGATCGATTGAGGAAGTAGGCACGGTATCCCTTAATGAGGAGTGTAGCGCTCTTCTCTTAAACAAGCTACCTCCGAAATTAAAGGACCCCGGGAGTTTTGCAATTCCATGTACAATAGGTAATACCAAATTCGAGAGGTGCCTATGTGATTTAGGTGCAAGTGTGAGCCTTATGCCAAAGACCGTCTATCAAAGGCTCAATCTTGTTGACTTGAAACCCACAAGAATGTCATTACAACTAGCCGATAAGACGGTACGCTATCCCGAGGGAATTGCGGAAGACGTGATAGTTATGATAGGTAAGTTCTTTGTCCCGGTGGATTTTGTGGTGGTTGAAATGGAGGAGGATACTCATACTCCTCTCCTATTGGGACGGGACTTCCTAACCACGGCTGATGCAAACATTAATGTCAAAGAAGGAAAAATATCATTTGACATTGGAGGCGAGAAGGTAAATTTTCACATGTTTAATGCCATTAAATTCCCTTCAAATGATAATGATTCTATTTGTAGATTGGATGTATTAGATTCAATTTTAGCTACTCATGAGGAGGAAGAAATGGTGAATGCACAACTCGACCAGGATCTAGAAGAAACCAGGTCTGAAAATGATCAAATTGGTGAAATTTTTCCCGAGTGCGGATCATCCACCCGCACTGCGGATCAGCCCAGCCGCACTCAGCCTTCTGAAGCAACAGACTCGAAAGACCGAGCCCAGTGCGTCCGCACTGAGTATCCACTGCGGATGGTTCACCCGCACTCGCCCAAATCTGAGCAGATCTTCACTATTTCGAGCGATTCCGGCGCACCAAAGGTCGAGCTAAAACCTCTGCCACCTACCCTTCGCTATGAATACTTGGGGGAAGACGAGACATATCCGGTGATTATCAATTCAAAGCTCAACCAAGAACAAACCGAGAAGCTCCTACACGAGCTAAAGCTACATCGAAAGGCAATTGGTTACACAATCGATGATCTAACCGGAATCAGTCCGTCCCTTTGCATGCATAGAATTCTAATGGAGGATGATCACAAACCCACCGTTGAAGCTCAAAGAAGGCTCAATCCGAATCTAAAAGAAGTGGTGAAGAAAGAGATCCTCAAGCTACTTGATGCCGGCATCATCTACCCAATTTCCGATTCTAAGTGGGTAAGCCCGGTTCATGTAGTCCCAAAGAAGGGAGGCACAACAGTGGTGAAGGGTGAGGATGACAAGATGATATCCACGAGGGTGGTCACCGGATGGCGGATGTGCATCGACTACCGAAAACTCAACAATGCAACAAGGAAGGATCACTTCCCTCTACCATTCGTGGACCAAATGCTTGAGAGGCTAGCTAATCACTCACATTTTTGCTACCTTGATGGGTATAGCGGATTCTTTCAAATCCCTATTCACCCCGATGACCAAGAAAAAACGACCTTTACATGCCCTTATGGTACATTCGCGTACCGTAGGATGCCGTTTGGTCTATGCAATGCCCCGGCCACATTTCAAAGAGCCATGATGGCTATTTTCTCCGATTTATTAGAAAATTCCGTGGAAGTTTTCATGGATGACTTTTCAGTTTTTGGTACTTCTTTTGATGATTGCTTAACTAATTTGATTAAAGTTTTAGAAAGATGTGAGCAGGTCAATTTGGTACTAAATTGGGAGAAGTGCCACTTTATGGTGCAAACGGGGGTGGTTCTAGGCCATGTGGTGTCATCCGAAGGCTTGGAAGTCGACAAAGCAAAGGTGGAGGTGATAGAGAAGTTGCCATACCCGACTTGTGTGAAGGATGTGCGGAGTTTTTTAGGCCATGCGGGGTTCTATCGACGGTTTATTAAGGATTTTTCAAAGATTTGCAAACCTCTTACAAATCTAACTATGAAAGATGCAGAATTTAATTTTGATAAACCTTGCATTGATGCTTTTGACAGGATAAAGAAGGCGCTAATCTCAGCTCCCATTCTTCGCCCACCGAATTGGGATGCGCCATTTGAGATTATGTGTGATGCAAGCGACTACGCCGTCGGAGCCGTACTAGGACAAAGGATCGACAACAAGCCACACGTGATCTATTATGCAAGCAAAGTCCTAGACGAGGCACAAATGAACTATACAACCACGGAAAAGGAGTTCTTAGCTGTCATATTTGCTATCAACAAGTTCCGGTCCTACTTGGTGGGATCCAAGGTGGTTGTATACTCCGATCATGCGGCTATTCGATATCTTCTCAACAAGAAAGATGCCAAACCACGTCTAATTCGGTGGATCCTCTTACTACAAGAATTTGACTTGGAAATCAAGGACAAGAAGGGAACCGAAAATTCAGTGGCGGATCATTTGTCTCGCATTACCAATGAATCAAAAGATAACGACATGCCGATTGATGACTCATTCGTAGACGAACAACTATATGCAGTCAACAAACACGAGGCGCCATGGTATGCGGATTTGGTCAACTACCTTACATGCGGTATACTACCTCCCGATTTAACTTACCAACAACGGAAAAAATTCTTTTCTGATGCGAAAAAATATTTTTGGGATGAACCGTTGTTGTTTAAGTTGGGGGTAGATGGGATCCATAGAAGATGTGTACCCCAAGAAGAAACCGAACAAATCCTAAGATGTTGTCATTCATCCGCTTATGGAGGACACGCTTCCACCGACAAAACCGCCGCCAAAGTTCTTCAAGCCGGGTTCTTTTGGCCCACGCTCTTCCAAGACGCAAGGGAATACGTGCTTAGGTGCGATAAATGCCAAAGGACCGGGAACATATCTAGAAGACATGAAATGCCCCTAAACGGAATACTAGAAGTTGAATTATTTGATGTTTGGGGTATCGATTTTATGGGCCCCTTTCCGAGTTCTTGTAACAACAAGTACATACTTGTGGCAGTCGATTACGTGTCAAAATGGGTTGAAGCCATAGCTACACCAACAGCCGATTCCGCAGTGGTAAGAAAACTTTTTAAGCAAATTATATTTCCTAGGTTCGGAGTACCCCGAGTGGTGATAAGTGATGGCGGATCTCATTTCATCAACCGCCAATTTGACGCCCTACTACTCAAGTATGGAGTCAAGCACAAGGTGGCCACACCATATCATCCGCAAACGAGCGGCCAAGTCGAGGTGTCCAACCGTGAGATAAAGAACATCCTCCAAAAGGTGGTGAATATATCAAGGAATGATTGGTCACTCAAACTAGACGAATCTCTTTGGGCATACCGGACCGCATTCAAAACACCCATAGGTATGACTCCTTTCAAACTTGTGTATGGAAAAGCATGTCATTTGCCGGTCGAGCTTGAGCATAAGGCTTATTGGGCAATAAAGGCTCTAAACTTCGACATGAGGGCAGCCGGCGAAAAGAGAATCCTCAAGTTACACGAATTGGAGGAATTGCGACTCAATGCGTATGAAAATGCCAAATTATACAAAGAAAAGACAAAAAGATGGCATGACAAACATATCATGAGGCAAGATTTTCAAGAAGGAGACACGGTTCTATTGTACAACTCAAGACTCCGACTTTTTCCCGGAAAGTTGAGATCAAGATGGACCGGGCCATACAAGGTGAAGAAGGTGTTCAACCATGGCGCAATTGAAATTGAAGGCGATAAAAGTGGAGCATTTAAAGTAAATAGGCATCGTCTCAAACATTTTAATTATGCAAGTCCCATAGGCGAGAAGGAAAGCTTTCGCCTAGATGATCCACAATCTCAATAGTGAGCACGAATCATGTCGAGCTCACGACGTAAAATTGAGCGCTTCTTGGGAGGCAACCCAAGGTTTTTGTTGTTTTTCTTTACTTTCTGCAATTTATTTTACTTAATTTAATTTTAACTTTCCAAATTTACAATTAACTAACCTTGGGAGACATTCGCAATAAAAAACAGTCAAAATTTCACCAGTGCGGATGACAAGCACCCGCACTGCGGATGAATGAGTCGCACCGAAGGTAAGGTTTTAAAAGTTTTTTCGAAATTATATTTTTTGATCGGTGCGGATGAGAGAAGCCGCACTGCGGATGGGTGCATCCGCACCAGGGGTTCTCTTTAAACCGACCCCTCACCATTTCTTCGCGCCCTTTCGTATCTCAACTCAAAAACTCGATTTTCTCTCTTCCAAACCCGAAAAACCTTCTCCTAAAACCTATTTCTCCTTCTCCTCTCCCTTCTCCACTCTCCACATTTCTTCTTCCCATCTTTACTCCTCCAACACCGAAGAACTCCTCCTCTCAAGCCGTTCAAAGCACCGCTTCTCCAAAAACTCAAATTTCTTCGTATTATCTCGAAATTTTTGCGATCTACAACGAGGTTTGATCTCTCCTTACTCTAAATTTCATTTATTTATAGTTAGATCTGTAAAAATGTACCAAAAATCGACCAAATCGCCCAAAAATTTTGAAAACGGTTAAAATCCCAAGTCAGTGCGGATGGGTCCACCCGCACTCATTTCAGTGCGTCCGCACTCAGTCTGGCAAACCCCCAAAACCAGCCAGGAAGCCAGTGCGGGTGATAGCACACGCAGTGCGGATGAACGTCACCCGCACTGAGCAGTCGGTCAAAACCCTAAATAGTCAGTGGACCAGTGCGGCTGAGAACACACGCAGTGCGGATGAAAGGTACCCGCACTGAGCCCAAAATACATCCAAATCTGCCTAATTTTTAACTCTTTCCAATTTTAAATTGCAGATAAGATGGCACCAAGGGGAGCTAAGCGTATCCGGACCAACAAGGGCAAAGGTCAATCAAGCAACCCTTCTCTTCCATATCCACCTGCCGAGCCGTTGAATGATAACCAACAACTCCGCAAGAACGCGCTCGAGACCCATAGAAGTCTCCAACCATCTCGGTGGATCTGCCGTTACACTCTCGAGCAGTTGGGCATCACCGACACGGTGCAGATGCTCACCGGACGCTTAGGATTGTGGGAATTCCTATGTGACGAGGTCGACACTTATCGAGCCATCACCATCGAGTTCCTCTCTTCATATGAGTTTGATCGGGCCTCAAGAACCATGAGCTTTAACCTTGGAGGGTATCATGTGTCGATGCACACCACCCAACTATTGGAGGCATTCGACCTAAGCCAGGATAATGTGGAGCAGATGCGAGCCACCCTCGGGTTCTTCCCCGATATGAATGAGCACCAATTCCGCCTCCTAGCAATGCATGATGTCCTCAGTGATCAACGGGTCAAGAACATCTCTCATCCGGCAATTCGTTATCTCCAAAGGGTACTTTCTCACACTCTCTTTGCCCGAGGGGAGACCGTATCGGTCTTCAACGAAGGAGATATGACCTATATTTGCAGTATGCTTCGGCGGAACAATGGGGAGATGGAGTATATGCCACACATCACTTACAACCTTGCCAAGCACATAAAAACAGTGGCCAACAACATACAACCGGGCGGTGTCGTTCGCATTGGAGGAATAATCACCAAGATTGCTCGAGCACTACACATACCAACCGGAGATGATGTGGTGGAAGGTTACACTCGCGTGGACCTTGATGGATTGGTGAGGGCGAGGCTTATTCGATACGATGATAACCAAGAGGCATGGATAAACTTGGGAGTGAACAATATCCGGCACCGTTTGCCTCTCCAAACTGACCTCGACCCAATGAATTATAACACATGGAAGATAGTGGATCCTCCACTTGAGCCACAAGAGCCACCACCTCCACCCCCACCGGGCGTTCAAGCAATGCATCCCGATGCTGCTGCACAAGGAGGTATAACAATGCAACAAATGTGGGACTTTATGCAATCCATGAACCTCAACATAAACAACCGCATGGATGCTTTCGATCGGCGTATAGATGAAGTGGAGACCCATGCCGCAGCAGCCCATTACTATGCCCACCGAGGTTTCATGAACAACAATCCTAACTACGAAGATAACCCACCAACACCGCCGCACCAACGAAGGGCTGCTCAAAGGATGGAGGCACAGTTAGCAAGGCAACGCGAAGCGGCAGCTGCAGCTCAAGCCGCACAAGAAGCCGAGGCCGCAGATCAAGAAGATGATCAAGATGAGAATGACGAGGACGAAGGGGAGGCATCTGACAGGGATGAGGAGTGATCCCGCACCGCACAGCACCACCACCTTTAGCTTAGTCGAGTATATCATGTTTCTTCTCTCTTATTTAGTTTATTTTCAGCACTGAGGACACTGCTTTATTTAAGCTTGGGGGATGGGAAGAAATTGTATCTGCATGCATGTTTATTTTTCAGTATTTTTTCGAACTTTTTAGGAGTTATAACCTTGATTTTTACTTGACCATGAATAGGGTTAGTAATTTTGAACTTAAATGCTTGAGATTGCAAACTTGTCAAGATGTTTTACGAGGTTATGAAAAATAGAGTCTTGCATAATTGGACTTAGTTGTCTAAGAATGCATAAAGTATAAAATCACGTTTAATTTTTGTGTTAAAAGTTGGCAAAAATAAAAGTTTTGACAAAATTTGAGTGATTTTCAAAAAATTAGATATTTTAATGCGAATTTTAACAAGTTTTTAGAAATACCCTTGGAATAGTTTGAAATAACCACATAATTTGGCGAAAAACTTTGTGGAAATAAAGGATTACGAATTTGAAACATTAGGAGTTTAAATTTATTAAGGAAGCAATTTAGATGTGATATGAATAAATACCCTTGGATATGTGTATTTTTGCGAAAATTGTTCAAAACATTTAAAATTGAAAATTTGCGACTCCTCTTACCTATGATACGGCGACATGACGTACTTATGGTTATGAGTCATTGGCACTCCTGCTCCACTAGTCTCCCGATAAAATTGACATTCGTGTTGGTGGAAGGGTTAGGCAATGAGCATGCAAAGCACCCTTGAATTAGAACGGTTGGGTACAGTTAGCTACTTGTAACTAACCGGTGTTTAAATGAGGATTGGGAAAATAGTGCCATGAAATAAAAGAAAAATAGAAAAATCAAAATGAGCAACAAGAACAACAAAAATGTGAATTTTGCAATATGCCAAGCTTAGGGAAATTTTTTCTTCACAAATAAAAATGCATGTCTTTTAGTAAATTTGGATGAATAAAGTTTGCAAATTCTAAACCTTTAAGGAAATGAAAGTTAGAGTAATCGAATTGTGGGGTGAAGTATGATTAACCAAGGGTTGAACTTTAAATTTGTAGAAATTTACATTGAGATTTTCATTTTAGCAAGATCATACAAAAATTTTCAAATTCTTGAAGGAAAATATGCTTGATATAGGGTTAAATTAAAAGATCGAATTATAGTCCAAGTTGGATATTGCTTGAGGACAAGCAAGGTTCAAGCTTGGGGGATTTTGATAACGCTAAAATATATATACATTTGATCTTGATTTTATCATAAAACAACCCCAAATATCTTGTGTTTAGAATATAAAATGATTAAAATACACCTGAAATCAAGTTACTGCGGTTATTTGGCTTTTCAATGCAGGAAATGATGCAAATTGGTGAAAATACCTCTCAGTGCGGATCATCCACACGCACTGCGGATGGGTTCGGACGCACTGGAGACTCAGCTCTGCGCAGGATTTTTCCCGAGCGTAGTGCGGACGCACTGGGAGCCGCACTGAGATCCGCACTCAATACTTAGCCAATTTCAGGAACTTCAAAACACAGAGTCCAACCGCAGTGCGGGTCATCCATACGCAGGTCCACCCGCATTCATGTGAATTCGCAGAAAATCCAGGAAAGTTAAATAAGGAAATTTAGACCCAGTGCGGGTGAGACCACCCGCAGTGCGGATGGACATGACCCGCAGTCAGCCAGAATTACCCAATTTCAACACGGATTCTATTTTTGGCACTCCAGGGACACGATTTAAGAAGACAAAAATAGACATACTTGCCAGGAAAGAAATGTAAAAAGAGCATCCACTAACTCCACCTTCTAGCCTCTAAATTGGGCATGATCTCTTGCTTTAAAAGGGGGGCTCATTTCCATTGAAGGACACACAACATATCTCATTCTCTCTCTATACACAAACTCTTAGCCATAATTTCTGAAGGAGGTAAAGCTTTCAAGCAAGGAGAAGAAGGATTTCCTGAGCAAGATTCGGCAAGATAGAGGTTTTAGATTCAAAGGGTGTAATTATTCTTTATTCCATTTCCTTTTATTATTTGCCAAACTTTGTGATGTTTTCCTCCAAGAGGGAGTAGTTATCTCTCTAGGGGTTTAGGTCATTATGCATGAACTTGTTTAATTCTATTTTATTCGATTATTTGCTTTTATTATGATTGTTTTATCGGATTTGATTGTTAATTTCTGTGATTTAAATAATTTGTGTTAAATACATAATTAGTACTTGAATTGTAGCATCTCGTTTTGGTTTCAAAAGAACCAAAATTGACTAGGATCAATAGGATAGTACCAAATTATGAATGCAAATACCTTAGGTTTAGATTAAGATTCTAACCAATTTAATCTAAGCCGGAACTATAGAAATTAAGGTTAGGGATTTGGTGAAGAACCTAACCATGAAGTCAAACCCTAATTAGGACATCTCAAATCGAATCGGATATTGGTGTCATGGACTTAATTGTGAAATACCAATATTTGAGGAGAGGAGAGACTAACGAGAGCTTATGGTCGAGGTAGCTAGGATGAATGACTTAAACGTGAAATCCGAATTACTTAGACACGTTATTAATTCATGAAAGTGACCCTTAATGACATATTAGGTTAGAAACCTCATCAAATCAAACATGAATTTAAGCAAATACCGAATAAATAGAGTTAACAAGGGATTGTAGACCAAAGACCCCTAGATTCTCTTAACCTTGAAAACAAACCGACTTGTGTTTCTTTTACTTTTACTTTTAATTGTTTAAAAACTCCTTTCTTCGGGTATTGAACCCAACCTTAGGATTTTTAGCACAACCCCCCCCCCCCCCCCCCCCCGAATTTACTTTATTGCACTTTACTTCCTTTCTTTTCTGAAATTTATCATCTAAAGTTGAAAATTAAGTATTTATCTTACTCCTTGTGGTTCGATACCCGATAATATACTACACGGTAGGATTGTATACTTGCAATCTAAATCGAAAGTGTATTTGAGGATAAAGCTTTTTATATATACCCTTTGGACGTATCATACGAGAAGATACCTACTCTTCAACCACTGCATGTACAGCTGCATTAGTCACAATCGGCTGCCCGATGTAGTACTTTGTGCGGGTTCCAACTAATAGTACTTGGTTTAATATAATCTGCAATATGACTCCTCTTATTGGTTAATAGCTAATGTAGTTATCATTTACAAATTAAGGTACCTAAGCTGGCAGCAACAATTATGTCTCGAGTATGCAATCTACAAATTAAGGTACCTAAGCTGGTGCTCCAATTATGCCTCGAGTATGCAATCACGCCTAAATTATATTCCAACTATGTAAACTAGGCCTAACAAATTATCTAGACAGATTTATACAATTGAAATAACAGGAGGCACAGTTCACCAAAGGTATTTCAAGTATTGATGTATTACTGTCATTTCCATACACATTCGATTGATTATAACAGAACAAAAAATAGACAAAGATAGAGGGTTATATGCATCTAAATCAAACGCATGGAATCACCTTGTTTGTTGCTAATTACAGGGATGAGAATGTCAAAATCGCTTAGAATCCACTCTGCGATTTCATTATCGCTTATGTAGAAATGCTACAAATCCAGCTTAAGCAATTTTAAAACGTTTCACTAATTAGACGGGGAAGGCTCAGACCTCAGAAAGTCAGAAGCCCTCAATTTTTTCAAATTGGGCCTTAAAAGTCATCCTAATATAAGTCTGCATTGTTTGGTAATTTGGTAAATAAGAAGTATATTTTTGAAAAGGATAAGTATATAACTCAACATACCTCTCTTGTATCTTTTACTTCGTGCAACTGTAGACTTCTCCGGTGATTTTGGGCAAACATTCTCCTGGATATAAAAAGGAATTTATTTTTAACAGAACGGACTTTCACTAAAACTAAAAGAAAAGGGATTCAGCTTCAAAACTGAAGCTTCTCACCTTGTCAAACTCAAGGCAGCTCGTGAATTGTGGTGCATATGGCGTAATGTAGTCTGGTGTACTGCAATCAAAAGAAACTCAGGCAAGAATTCAAATTTTAATTAAGAGGAGAGAAAGAACAAGTAATGAAATTGTCCCGGGTTTAGCACTAATTTTCAAAAAATATTTGCTAATTTCGGTCTGCGGCGTCCATTGCTCACATTACTCACACCAAGAGTTTACCCCCAAATATCTATCAGGAAAAACTAAAATAAGATGAATGATTGCAGATCTGAGTTTCGAATTACCAGAAGAAATCCTGACTAAGGATGAAATCTCTCTCCTGCAACTGCTGCTGCTGCTCTTCGGGCTCTGGCAAGCAAGAAGTTTCTAGAAGCTTCTGGAATCGGGTGGAAGGACGGAGAAGAGTGACGCCCTCGAGCTGTGCGGTCAGATCGCTAGTTCCCATCGCAACTGGATGCGATGAAGAAGAAGGATCGGCTGCTCCAGTTGTTCTTCCTCTTCCTCTCCCCCTCCCTCTTGCTTTGGATTTGGGGGTTTTTCCCTTCATCACACTACATTGCGTCGCACTGGCACATCAAAAGAGGAATTTGTCTAGACAATAGGAGATGAAGTTGAACAACTTTTAAGAAGTACTGGAATGAGGCGGTACTGGAACGAGGCGGCAAGCCTCACAGATCTGATCGTTGGGTTTGGGTTGGCGATCGGCAAGCCTCACAGATCTGGTGGTTGGGTTTGGGTTGGCGATCGGCAAGCCTCACAGATCTAGTTAGCAACGAGGGAGAGGCGGAGAGGAGAGGCAGGGGGAGGCGACGGTCTAGGGTTGGGTTGCGATCGGGAGGGAGAGACTCGCTTTCTTTTTTGTTTCGTTTTGAAATGGTTTGAAATGGGGAGAGGCCGAGAGGGAGATCGCGGGAGGGAGTGTGATTACATATTTACCCTTCCGACATTTTAATGGAGCGAAAAGTATTAATGTCTCTGAGCCGTTGGATTAACACAAAATGAACAGTGACTGGACTAGTTTTAGCCCATAGAAGAATTTGCCTTTATTATATTATTGTGGGCTGAATTCGGTAGGTTCAAGAGCTGAGTTTTAGAGAAATATACACATGTAAAGGAAAAGCAATGAAAATAACAAATCAACACACACAAATTGCATTTCATTCATACACTATCTCATGTAGCAGTTCATGTAAAAATAAAGAGTCAAATATAATGCCAACAAGAATAACTCATGTATTAGTTGTGCATATAATTTGTTTTAATCACACAAATTTGATGATATGTATAGTATATGTTTAGCTTGATACTATCGATATATATTAATTTGACACGTCTTGTGTCAGGAATTTGAGGACATGACCATCCCCTTTCACTCAAAAAAGATATTCAATTGAAAGGGGTTAAGCCACCTTGTGAATTGAAAATTTCATTTTTGTCCTTTAATTTTTACAAAAAATATTACTGTTAGTCTTCTTCATAAAATGAAATTATATAACACCTATTCATCTAGCTCCTCTATCTCAATTTTATAATTCATCTCATGTATGTGAAATCATCTTTATATTATATGAGTACGGTTAAAATGCCCCGTTATTTCTGTATCCCAATCATGCTCCACATCCTTATCTCTGTTTTCAAAATCCAAACAGGCAATTCAAACCGGTACAAAATTTTATATTTTTCATCATTTATTTACTATGTTTTTAGATAGGTGCAAAATTATTATTTTTTGGATGGTCCAAAAACACTTATTTTGAACCTATCTAAAAAGAGAGTAAAAAATTTCCAGAAAAATATAAAATTTGATCTCCATGTACATTTTAATATGGAGATCATGTTGAGCGGTTCAGATCACCTATTTAGACTTTGAAAATGAATTTCATAAGAATATGGGGGCATGGATGGGGCGTGGCGTGAATTATCACATAGATTAAGGTTTTAAGTTCAAATTTTGACACCAGCTATATAATTAGCGATTTTACATTCATAAGATCATTATTTTTATATGACTACTTAATTTCTAATAGATTTATATTTTGCCTACTTTTTTACATGATGAGTGCCACTACAAGAAAAAATCACTTGATCAAAAGATTTTAGACCATCCAAAAATAGTGTAATTGCTGATGAAATTAAATATTTGTACTTCTGTTTTGACCTAAAACAGCAGCATATATATATGTAGTTAATTAATAATTACGTGCATGTAAGCAAATGCCCATATAGATTTGTTTTATTTCCTTGGTTCTATTTCTGAAAACTTGGGTATAATTAAACTAACTTGTTACAATTTTTGTATGATTTATAGATATAATGTCCGAATATTTATCTGTTAGAATATAATATTTTATTATATTATTGTGGGCTGAATTCGGTAGGTTCAAGAGCTGATCAGTTTTAGAGAAATATACACATGTAAAAGAAAAGCAATGAAAATAACAGCTGATCAACACACACAAATTGCATTTCATGCATCCACTATCTCATTTAGTGAGTTCATGCAAAAATAAAGAGTCAAATATAATGACAATAAGAATAACTCATGTATTAGTTGTGCATATAATTTGTTTGAATCACACAAATTTAATGATATGTATAGTATATGTTTAGCTTGGTACTATCGATATATATTTGATAAAATATGAGTTGAATATAAATATGTTTTTTTTACACCAAAAACTTAGAAGTAAAAAAGTAGGTCGTACTATATAATAATATCATATACAATTTTACTATTAATAAATAAGATATTTGAGAAAACCAATAAAATTTGACAAAATTATGAAACTGATTGGAGTTTTGAGAATTCTCTATATGTTGATTGTGGCGACCCACTGATTGAGAAGCCTCCATTTCCCAAACAATATATGTACGATTATAGGGAGAAGCTGTTGTATGATGTAACCAGTATACCTAGACAACGGGTGGGTTGAAGTGCAACAAATAGTATACTATAACCAGAGTAACTAGACCCAAACTACAGAGCATTTGCTAGTTCATAATTAAACTATATATACCACTGTTAGCGAAGTGGGGAGGGGCGATGAGAGCGAGAGTGAGGAATCAGAGAGAGGGGGTGAGAGCGACAGAGACATTGTCAGTAACTGAAGCATTTGATTTGGGATGGAGCGCTGAGCGCTGAGTCGCTGAGAGGGAGGATTGACTCTGTCAATTCTAAAGGGATGGGGAAGAATAAAGATAACAGAGTCAATTCAGGCGTTAAGGGACTAAGATATATCATATCCCAGCTAAATGTTAATTTTAAACCCACTCTTTTTCTATTATATTATATTATTTGCATACATATTATTGAGAGAAAATTACTAAATGCACATAAAATTACAAAAAAAAAAAAAATCACAATGGCTCCTACGTGTTTGGAAATAATTACAAAAAAAATATCACAATATATAATTGTATACTGGTGTCTCCTATGTTTTTGGAAATAATTACATAACAGCGCGCTAGCAATGGTCAATATTGTTACAACCCAAATTAACGGATATCAACACAATTAATTAATAGATGCCCACACGCGCTGCATTCACAAAGCAATTAAATGATAAGATAAACCTCCTCCCAAAAGTAATATTACACGCTAGCTAGTAGCTAGATTATATATTAGCTTATCACAAATTGGAAAGTAATAAACAAATAATAAAATTAAGTGAATTAAGTTCATGAAGCAAAGTAGGTTCCATATATATATATATATAGAGAAAGATGGGCTACGGTGCTTTGCAAAGTAAAACATCCTCTTTACTTCGGGTCATATTTTTATTTTGAAAATCCAAACAACCGATCTGAACTGTTCAACATGTTCTAAATATTGAAATGTGCTTGGATACAAAATTTTACATTTTTTGGAATTTTTTTACTATTTATTAAGCCACTTTGATAATCACTGATCCACTGTGAACAGTAAAAAACAGTAAAAATTCCTGAATCACCGGATCAGTGATTTTCAAAGTGGCTTAATAAATAGTAAACAAATTCCAAAAAATGTAAAATTTAGTTTTCAATATTTAAACATGTTGAACGGTTCGGATCGGTTGATTGGATTTTCAAAATGAAAATATGACCCGAAGTAAAGATGGTGTTTTACTTTGCAAAGCACCGTAGCCCATCTATATATATAAATATAGAATCTGGCTAATATGCTATGCGTATATAAGGGCCCCTCCGTGCTACGGCTCACTTTTTGAGTTTTCAAAATCCTAACGGTCGATCCGAACCATTCAACATGATCTCCATATGAATATGTACTTGCAAACCAAATTTTACATTTTTTAGAATTTTTTTACTATTTATTAAGCCACTTTGAAAAAACACTAATTTGTACACAACAGTAAACTTTTCTGGACCATTGGATCAGTGATTTTCAAAGTGGCTTAATAAATAGTAAAAAAATTCTAAAAAATGTAAAATTTGGTTTGCAAGTACATATTCATATGGAGATCATGTTGAACGGTTCGGATCGACCGTTAGGATTTTGAAAACTCAAAAAGTGAGCCGTAGCACGGAGGGCCCTTATATACGCGTAGCACCGTAGCACTGTCCTATATATATATATATATATATATATATATATATAGAGAGAGAGAGAGAGAGAGAATGGCTAATATACAAACGTTTGTTCCTGGGTTCAGGAACAAACGATTTGGTTCTCCGATTTTCAAAGTCCAAACAGTCGATCCAAACCGTTAGATATTCAATCTATATTAAAATGTGCTTGGAGACCAAATTTTACATTTTTTTGGAATTTGTTTACTATTTATTAAGCTAGTTTGAAAGCCGCTGTTTTTCAATGCTGCAGAAATTAAAAAAAAAACAGCGGTTTTCAAACCAGCTTAATAAATAGTAAAAAAATTCAAAAAAAATATAAAATTTGGTCTCCAAGCATATTTTAATATAGATTGAATATCTAACGGTTTGGATTGACTGTTTGGACTTTGAAAATCGGAGAACCAAATCGTTTGTTCCTGAGCTCAGGAACAAACGTTTGTATATTAGCCATTCTATCTCTCTCTCTCTCTCTCTCTCTATATATATATATATATATATATATAATTAAGTAGCCTGCATGGGGTTAACATCCTACTTGGTAGTTGGTACCACATTTATATATAACTCACTGGTAGGTACGGAAATCATTTTAGAGGATGGATTTCATATTAAAATAATTGAAGGTCTTATTACCTCGCTTGTACTCTCTCTACAATTTTTTCTTCTTCCTCCTTTCTCTAGTTATTCATTTATTATAGAATATGAATAGAATATACAAGGGTTTAATTTGACGTGGGTATTTTTTACGAGAAATAAGGTTTGGTCGAATTTAAGGATATCAGTGAGTTTTGGTGATATTACGATCACAAATGAGGCCTAAACTTATTAATAACATGAACATATACACACACCCCCAATGCACCGTATAAAATATTTTAGAAGGATATTATGCATAATATTTATTGCATATGTTTAATTCAACTCGGATAAATTTATACACGTAAAAGGCATAAGTTAGAGCTACTATGTGAGTTTTGATGATATACGATAACAAATGAGGCCTAAATAGATAAAAACATGACACAACCCCAAATGCACTATAAATTCGGCATATTTATATGCATAAAAATTTGTCATGTATGTGTGTATTTCAAATGTACATCTTACTAAAAAGAAATTCACATGATTTATTTAAGGATATTATTATTGCATGATGTTCAAGGCAATCCATGCCAGTTCCTGTGTAGAGGTTAATGAGGTAGCTAATTAATTAGATGGATCAGGAAGTAGTATTATTAATTGTTGCTTAATAATAAATTAAGATGCTAAACTCTAGTTATGTATCTTTTTATCTGTTCTAGTTTTAAATTTTTAGTAGTTCAATTAACTGGATATTAATTAATCTAGTACGTTTAACATATATAAATGGTTGTTTTAGTATATGGTAATTAAGGCCTCTGTAAATTTCTGCTACTAATTAATTAATGTTAACAAGAAATTCTTCATTTTAATTTTCAAGACCATATTTGCTATTTTGGAAGAATTTAATTGTCTTCATTTATTTCGTGTTTCATGCTTTATAGAAAAAGTAACTATATATAGAAAATCTAATATAATTAAGAATGGTAAAATAAAATAACTAGCTGTAATTAATCTATAGAACTGTGAGTTTAGTGCAGTGGCATGAGTCCTTGTCTCTCTACGAAGAGACGCAGATTCAATTCTCGATGATAGCATTTAAAAATAAGATGCTATAATTAATATATGTACCGGAGTTCTTTTCGCTTTCGTCATTTTAATTATTGAGACTTTGAGTCATTAAAAAATTTCTTATGATGATAATCATCTTGTAATTTTTTAGATGTTCTCTATATTTATATATAAAAAGAAAAGATATATATCCATAATATATAATATATGTAGACAGTTGTACTACGTACAGTGAGGCTAGCTATATATAACATGAGGAGGGCTCAAATGCCCCATTGTTTCATGCTCCAATAGTATTCCAACATCTTTATTTTCAATTTTAAAATTCAAAAAAAAAATCAGAACCGCTCAGTATGATATCCATGTTAGAATATGCTTAGAGATCAATATATATATATATATATATATATAGAGAATGGCTAACGTCAAAACGTTTGTTCCTGAGCTCAGGAACAAACGATTTGGTTCTCTGATTTTCAAAGTCCAAACAACAAATCTAAACCGTTAGATGTTCAATCTATATTAAAATCTACTTGGAGACCAAATTTTACATTTTTTGGAATTTTTTTACTATTTATTAAGCTGGTTTGAAAACCGCTGTTTTTCAATGCTGCAGAAATTTAATAAAAACAGCGGTTTTCAAACTAGCTTAATAAATAGTAAAAAAATTCCAAAAAATGTAAAATTTGGTCTCCAAGTAGATTTTAATATAGATTGAACATCTAATTGAAGGTCTTATTATGTAAGAAAATTCTAAAAAATGTAAAATTGAACATCTAATAGAAAAATCAGTGTTTTCTGAAAATTCTGGACCATCAAAATTCTACCTATCTATAAAAATAGTAAAAAAAATTCATAAAAATATAAAATTTAGTTTGCAAGTACATATTCATATGGTTATCACATTGAACGGTTCGGATCGACCGTTAGGATTTTAAAAAGTATCATATTGAGCCGTAGTACACTAGCCATCCGTGCTATGCATAGCACCATAGCCTCACTCTTTAAATTATTGTTCAAATTATTTCGGGTCTCCAAGCACTTTGATGAATTTCAAATTATTGTTTAGTTTAATCAAAAATTCTGAAAAAATAGTAAAAAATTTCCAAAAAATGTAAAATTCGGTCTCCAAGCACATTTTAATATGAAGAATACGTTGGAAGGTTCGAATCGACTATTTAAACTTTAAAAATGCACTTTTTGGAGGTGTGCTCACCAATCCCTCTTGGTGAGCACATCACACCCTAGTTTTGCTCTTTATAATTTATGTGTAATATTATATATATGCTAAATTATTAAATATATTATGGAAACCTTATACACAAACCTCTTCTAATGAAAAATGGAAATGACTAATTCATTAATTGAATTTCTATGCCCTTTTAACTCAGTAGTTAATATCATATATAGTAAGGTATAAATCATCAATTGAAATCTGCTATTAATTTCATAAGATTACATCATTTTGAGCAGTAATGCATATACAGTAATATATAGTACCGTACGTAGCCTCACTGATAAACAATATATTTGAACTAATCTTTATATCACAATACAGATCAAATTTGGAGGTTTCAATTTGTTATAATCCGTTATTTTGAAACCGTGGAGACAGCCTTTTTGATATGTATCAATTAAACAACACTGGTAAGATACAAGTAGGCCCGGACCCCTGACTGCTGTGATCAAAATATCAAGGGGTTCATATATATGAAATGAGACATGTACTAGCTAGATAGTACATAAAGTGATTGCTAGAATGGAAAAAACATGCCGTGTCGTGTCGTGTTGTTGATCAAGTTAATTTTTCACATGTCGTGCCGTGCTGTGATCAAAATATCAAGGGGTGGTTACGGCACGCGAATTGTCACACCACGTGAGTCATGTTGTGTCTAAACGTTCCGTGACCAAACATGACTCGCGTGACCATTTGATCATAATTTAGGTTAGTTTATGCAAGATTCACCATTTGGTCAAGATCTAACGGTCCTAATTACACGTGACTCGTGTGACCACATGCCGTGTTGTGGGTGACTAGATCTTTCGCGTGATGTGCCGTGCCAAATTTTCAAAAGATGGTCACGATACAGAACACGCGAGTCACGACACGTAACCGACACGCGTGCCGTGCCATTCCGTACTGTTCCGTGACAGAGCCAGCTCTGATGTGTCATTTTTCCCACTCTAGTGATGGCTTCATATAAATTGAGCATGTATATCATACAGTGAATTATTAATGCACGCTGATTGCCGAAATTTTTTATTTTTAGCATATCAAAACTGCCAACCATGTGCATATACATATTTAAATTTGTTCAGATTTATATCATTTATTGAAAATTTTATATAAATTTACAGATTTAAGTAAGAATTTAAAGATAATCTATTAAAAAAATGTGAACTTTAAGTAGATTAAAATTTGTTCACATTTAGTATCAATTCTATATGAATAAACCATGTACAAAAAAAGAAAGGAAAAAAATAATAAAAAATCAACGAGGGATAGATCCAGAGTTCCTATTCCATCAGATCAACAGCCTAGATTTCCTTCGTTTCTCCAGTTATATCAGATCAACGCCATTCGTTCAACCACGTGAGTCTGGAGATTTTTCTCTGCTGATTTACTTCATAGAATATACCACATTCTCAGAATTCGTTACAGAAAATGTTACAAAGTTTGTGTCGCTCAGAATTCAAAAGGAAAAACTAAATCAGATCAGAGCAGCAGCATGAGAAAAGCAATAACAAATCTTAATGCAATCGGATGGTTATAGAAAATAACTTCTCCAGCAAAAATATATATATTATATATAAACCCGTTTTTTTTAATATTCAAAATTAATACAAAATAACAGAATTGTCCAGCCTTGCTGAAGATTTTTAAAAATGTCCAGGCTGCCGAAAATTTGGCCAACCCGAGTTTTTTTTTCTGTAAAATAGTTGATAATTTAACATTTTGATTGTGTGATCTCCTTGACATACTGCAATGCAATTTTGAACGGGTAATTAATTTAATAGGAAAAACAAGCCTAAATGAAGGTTAATTTAACGTATTATGCATTAGTTGATAATTCAACATTTTGTTGTTGCTAATTTAACGTATTCTGCATTTTCAAAGGATGGAGTTATGTTTAGATTTTGAGTCCAATGTGAGTTGTGTTTAATTATGTTTTGATTTAAAAATACTAGTGTGAGTAACGTTTAATTATGACAAAAAAATCTACAAATAAAATATAAATACTACCATAAAGTAGCAAATATTAAAAAAAAAAAAAAAAAGATAATCCAAACATAAAATACCAAATATAGTATACCAAATATATATACCACAAAACAATCTAATTAAAACTACCATAAAAAACTATGCTCAGTGGCGACGACCACCAGAGGGGGACCATTGCGGTGTTGGCACTCCCCTGTTAGCTCTGTCGGGTAGTCCCTGCTAGCTTCACTGATCAGGTGTAACAGCCTCGGCCTCGGCCTCTCTGCTCATCCATACTGCGGTATCCCAAATATTCTCATCTTCACCCCTAGTGACTGGCGGCGTGTAGAAAAGATGGACTCTGCCAACTCAGTCACATAGTCAGCCTGAGTCTGTGACCTGCTACCACTGGCCTCTGCATCGTGTAACATAAAGGGACACTGGAATTCAACGGAAATCAAATGAACACACTTTTTATTTTTGTTCTGATGTAAAACATGAATATTCTTACATTAAATTTAGAAAATTGCGAAGTTCGATTTTTATTTTGTTTTTGTTTTTGTTTTAAACTCTTTTATAAATTCTAGAATCGTTGGATTCACAACAATGGAAAGTATTATCCTTATGCTTGCTGCTTTTGAATTATACTCGTATATTATACGACACGCAAACTTTAAATTTTGTTAATTTCTTTTAAATGAAATAAGTCTAGCCCCTATTAATAATTTCATTGAATTTGTCAAATTATTTTGAAACTCTAAATTTCTAATTAGGTTTCAAAATTAACGGAGCGTTCTGAGGATTAAGCCAATTAATGAGCATTCTGAGGATTAAGCCAATTGATTTCATCGAATTTGTCAAATTACTTTGAAACCATCTATTTTAAAGCAACAGCTGAAAAAAAATCGCACCACAAAAAATATTGATTTATATTTTAATCAAACAGTCAGTATTAAATAGCAGAAAAAAAAATTTCACACCGATCTTTTTTTTTTAAAGCTTGACTGATGCAGCCAAGGTATTTATATTAAGAGTTGAGATACATACAAACGACATGCACAGAGTACTAAAACATCGATTCGCCTAATGTGCATGGTCCCTGGAGATATAATAAACTACCGCTGTATACAATTTGGTGCTACACGTACTTCTCCCATAAGCTGATTTCTTCCACGATCCTTCTTGCCAAGACTTGCGGGGGACACGACTCATCTCGGAAGATCTTGCCATTTCTGTGTTTCCAAATGTGCCAACAGCAACATATGAACTTCGGTATCCAGGTGGCCACCGTTAGACCATTCTGCTTTGCATGTGTGATGGAGGCCATCCAGATTTCATCTAAGGTCTGTGCCCATTCCAGAACCGCATAACCCAAAATACCAGATACTCTGCTCCACACCTGCCTAGCATAGATACAGTTGAAGAACAGGTGTAGTAGTGTTTCAGGTTGTGTTCCTCCACATGTCCGGCAATTTGGGTCACACTGAAAGCCTCGACGTATCATAACTTCATGGGTGAGAAGCTTTTCCCGTAACATTAAGAATGCAAAGACCTTCGCATTAGGTGGTGCTTTACACTTCCAAATTGATTTGTATCGCCATGCTACCTTGCCGCCACCTATCATGATTTTATACACGGAGTTAGCAGAATATAGTTTCGAATTGGTCCAACGCCAGCACAGCACATCCTTGCCCTCACTTAGAGATAGTGTACTGGATGCAAGAAACTGTGGGGCAATCGAGGGCAGTAGGGGTATGGCATCTCGGAGGGATATGTTTGGTCTGAGAGGCTTTTGCGGTGGGGTGAGCAAGTTTCACACCGATCAAGGCTGCATAATTCCAGTTTTGAGCAGATTATTCTCTGAGGCCAAAAGATTCTACGTTCCATTTATATCAAAAAGTTTAGAGTTGTCTGTTTTTGTGGGACCGGGACCGATATCCCTTCGAGAGATAGAGAGACTCACCTTGGCAGCCGCTGCCAAGTTTTAAAAAAAAAAAAAGAGAGATAGAGAGATCCTTAAATGGGGGTTCTAAAGAAAAAGGGGCCACAGGGAGCCCATCTAGCGGCGGGCAGATTGGGGCAATTCCAAACCCGGGGGGGGGGGGGGGGGGGGGGTTTATGAGGTAAGAGTTAAATATGACCGATGTACTGCTCTAGCATCAGGATGTGGGCTAAACACAAATGTGGTAATTCAAGAAATTGAAGAAGACAACATGGAGCGACAGACCCAATGCTCTGCCCAACAGAATGATGCCCAAAATGAGGAAGGTGCTGCCAACCATGCTAAGGAAGACACACAGGATTTTGATGCACGTTTTGACACTGAGGATGAGTTCTCTGAGAACTCGGATCAGAACTGAGTCCAGTCGGTCAACCTCGACAGCTCGAAATGTGTTTTGGTAGTTCAAATAGTTTTAAATGAATTTTAAGAAAATTAAGATTTTGTTGTGGAATGTAAGGGGCATGTTTCAAATTACCGAAATGGGTGATCAAGAGATCGGATAAAATTAGACGGGACTTTCTCTGGATGAGAGCAGAATGTACAAAAAAAGGGATCTCCCTTATGGCATGGGAAATGGTTTGTCTGCCAAAGGAATGAGGGGGGTTTGGGCATCCCCCAATTAGAATTGCAAAATATTGCGCTACTTCTAAGGTGGTGGTGGAAGGCATATGAAGAACCGGACACGTTATGGACCAGGATAATCACAAAGCTAAGGTGGCAAGGAAGATATACGGATGGACCAAACTTTTGGTCAGTGACTAGCTCATTTTTTGGCGCCATTTAACGGCCATCAAACCATATTTCCACTGATCCACTCTATATGTGATTAGAGACGGCACCTCAATTTCTTTTTGGTTCGATAATTGGAGCGGCACACCACTGGCAGGGGGATTTCAAGATAACAAGGCCACCATAACCTGCTATATCACTAGCAGATGCAACCCCCATCACTGACATACTGATACCCGAGTCTCTCCAGCCACCGATCCAGCTCAATCAGGGTGAGGATAGCCTGATCTGGCGCTGGGAACAGAGGCATGTATTCAGCAAAGTCCATTTACGATATGTTGAGTAGTGGGGGCAAAACAAGATGGGAGTTTCAAGAGCTCTGGACGTGTAGTGCAACTCCAACTGTTAAGATTTTCTGCTTCTTACTGTTGAATGAAAAAGTTTTAACACATGATGTGATGTCTACAAGAAGCATGCCCTGTGAACGTCATTGTGTCATATGTCAGAACTGTCCAACATAATCAATTCTACATCTCTTCTTCTTATGCCCTTTTGCAACACATGTTTGGCACATCTTGTCTCTAAGATTAGGGTATCAAATCATGAAACCCAAAACCACAGTTCACTAAATCTGGGAATCCTCAAGAGACAGAGTGGTGCGGGCCAAGTCTGCAACTCTCAATGAATGGGCAACACGATTCTATTGTGCATGCTGGCATCTCTGGAAGATGAGAAATGAAATCATTTTTGGAGGGAGAAGAATGCCAGCACAGGAACTGATGGAAAGAATTGAGGAGGATACAAAACTATGGCTGAGATGGGTCTAGTTTGTCTCCGAATAGCTTTATTATAGTTATCTTTTCTCCTTTTTGCTTTTGCTTTATTTTCATCTCCTTAGTTTTTAATTGGGCATGTACTGTTGTATATGAGGTGCTATATTAGAGCACAAAGTAGATGTTTTTTCTGCAGATGTACTGATATTCTTGTAAGACAATTACTTATTTTTTTCATTAATACAAACCTTTGGCAGCTACTGCCAAGCTTTAAAAAAAAAAGAGATAGAGAGATATAGAATGGGGTTCACAGAGGCCAGAGGGGACATCTGCACAAGTCAGTCTGCAGAGAGAGAGAGGAAGATGTTTCTCCGCTTCTAACAAACAAATATTTATAAGTAATGAATAAAGACCGGTTCACTTGCGACCTCTAGTTTTCTACTACTGGATACCATTTGCCTATCACGCATTACAACATTACAACATTACAAAGCAAATCTTTTTGTTTGTGAATCATTCTTCAAATCTTCTTATTCTCTCCGTCTCTCTCTATCTCTCTTACTTCACATCCTCGCAAAGAACAGAGCACCAAGAAAAAAAACTTTTCTACGATTTTGCCTCCAAACTTCAATCAGACCATTTCTTCGTTGAGTCGCAACCATGATCCTAATAGTGTATTTTCGTTCTTTAATCATCTCAACAAAACTGAATGAACCAAATGCGATGAACACACTTATGGAATGATGATTAATCAAAGTGTGAAGACAAATAACCTCAACCTAGCGTTTTGTTTTCTCGGAAGGGTTTTTAAATAAGGTCACAGATCTGACACAAGAATTTTCAATTCGATACTAGAAGGTATGTGTTCTCTTGATAGGATTGATGAGGTTATGGGCATTATGATGGACAAAATGTCTAAGGAGGGTTGTAGTCCCGATATGGTATCATATAACATTATCATGAAATGGCTTTGCTCAAAGAGCAACATGCGTTTAGCCCTTCAATTGTTTTTCTTAATGGTGAAACACGGTGGGGATTGGAAAATCCAGTGTGTATACATATAACACCTTGATAAATGCATTATGCAATTGGAATTAAATTGGCAAGTCATGTAGCTTGTTTGATCATATGAAATCCTCAGGTGTTTTGTCCAACATCATAACATACGACACTTTAATTAAATGGTACTGCAAAAATGACGAACTGAAAGAAGCAATCAAGTTGTTAGATTACATGATTTGGTTA
>CM022080.1:18055286-18185286 GCA_011114355.1 Carex littledalei
GGGAGAGAGAGAGAGAGAGAGAGAGAGAGAGAGAGAGATGTGGTATTGTGGTGAAGATGGTCGGAGCTGGGAGTCGGCGTTATTTGGTTTTCAAGATTTAATAGCAGTTTCTTTGGCGAGAGAGAGAGGCGGTTGTCTGTCTTTTGAGTTTTGACAACTGGATGGTTTAGATGAGCTCATAAAGCCATCGTCGACTCGGGACGGAGAACAGAAGGGCTCCCTCAATTCGTATCTATCACCTCAGACCTCACGAAGTTTAAAGCGTTTCGCACGAATCTTAAAGCAAATCGACGGTGATTAAACCCATCGAACCAGAGTAGGTCCGATGCCCATGCCCATCGGACCTACTCTCAGGTGTAAGCTAACATAACACAATATTTCTCTTTTGATTCACACGTCATATATGAATTTTAAAGCGGAGTGCACGCATCTTAATGCAAGCCCTTCAATTATCAAATCAAAGAGTATGGGATCTACTCACAACTCGGCACAGACAAGCAAACTTAGTTTGCGTGTTTACAAGCAAGTATTGGAGATTAAAAAAATATTGGGACATTGTGTGGCGGAAGCAATGAAGCAAGTAATCGAGTTGGATGTGCAACAGAATTTTATTATTTGTAGCATTCATTTATCAAGTTGTAAAAGTAGAGCAAGTTGTTGGCAAAAAGGTTCAAACTTAGCATAAACATAGACCATACACCCGTCCTTCTTCTTTTACTTATTTTTTTTAATTTAAAAATTACAATACCCATAATTAGTTTTTTTTTTTATCCGAATGCTTCGCTCTTTTTTCCGATATTTTTATTAAAACCCCCAAAAAAAAACAAATTATCAAATCTGCTCCCACCCCAACTTTATTTTTATTTCTACCCCAACCGCCCGTGGACTGGGCGGTTCACTTTCCGGACCTGACCGCCCAGCAGGCGGGCGGTCCACTACCCTTATCAGACCGCCCAGCAGCTGGGCGGTCCGCTATAAAACCCTATAAAAGAGCTTTTTCTCTCTCCTGATGAGCACAGTGTCATTCCAATCCCACAAATTTTCCAGAACCGAAAGAGAGAGCTGTCAGGCGATTTTGAGGCGATTTTGAGGTATGGACAGTAACAAACGAGGTAAGAAAGCGAGCAACCGAGATCGTGGCGTAGCGAGAGGAGGATCTATTAGTGATCGAGGTAAAAACGAGGGAGAAAAGAACAACTGGCCCGTATGCCGTGATCCCCGGAATTGTGTGACATGTAAGATGGGGGAATGGAATAGACGACATGGTCGGTATGAAATTTCAGACGATGACTTTGTGGAAAACCCCTACGGCTTTGGTTTGAAAAAGAAGAAAGTTGATCCAGAGCCTCCAGCATCGGACGATAAGTTTGTTCCGTGTACTGGTAAGGCTACCACTTCGTCTGCTGTGACTGATCCAGATCAGGCAAACTCTGATGATGACTTTGTTCCATGCACTTTCAAGGCTCGTTGTAAGAAGTAGATTTTTTAGGAATTTATGTTGTAGAATTTTTAGAAATTTATGTCGCAGACTTTATTTCATTAGTTTTGTGTTTGTTTATATTTTATGTTGTTACTTTTTGTATACGTAATTAAGTAATAAAAATAACAAAAATGAAGCATATAAAATAATCGAGGCAAATAAAATATTGCATAGTTCACAAACTACCAATTAGAATAGTTCACAATATACATCTAAAATAGTTCATAACATAATTTAACAAAACTTGGTAATCAGCGACGACGGCCGAACAAACTCAAAATACGACGTCTGGCTCTGGGTGCAGCTGGTTCTGCGGCACTACCGGATGTCTCTCCATGGCTACTACCGGTTCCTGGGCTTTCATGAGTGCGGCGGCTACTACCGGTTCCTGAGCTTTCACCCCTGCGGTGGCTACTACCGGTAGCCTCAGCAACAACTCTAGCATTTTCTCTTTCGTTAGCTTCGTTAATGGCATCTGCATTGCATTCCAGTTGAAATAAAATCAAAACAAAATATAAGTAAACAAATAAAATATAAGTAAATAAAAGGAATCAACCGTACCTGCTCGCTGCCTGTCAGTTGTTGAACGGCGGGCCTGATGTCCCATTCGCCTACCTTCCATCTCGTCCATGTTCATTACTTGACGCTTGTGGGGTCTTCTTCCTTTTCTGATCCACCCGCTTGCGGGACAGACTTTATCACCAACATAGGGCGGCCACTGATACTGGTTGGGATAAGGATGGAAAGATGCACCCCAAGTACTCGCAAGGTACTCGGTACGGTACATGTCTGCGACATAATCATCCTCAGCGAAGTTTCTCTCTTGGCACACCGCCATAACATGAGAACAAGGTAGGTGGGCCAACTGGATTCCTTGGCAAGTGCATGTTACAGTATTGTCAGGTGCAAAAATAACAACATACTTGAACATCCTTTTCACAAACTCCATAGTCCCATCCGGTCTACGGCCGGTTGGAGCAAACTCATCTGGACAGTGCACTTCGAATTCCAATTGGCCCTCCCCGTACGGGACAACTCTCATAGCTGCACCTTTCTCCCTATGTTTCCTTAGTTTCCCCTCCACCCTTGTTGAAAACGTTTGATTCCTGGACAGTAATTCAGAAAATATAAGTCAACAAATAAAAATATACATACCTTGGCAAAATCTCTGAATAAAAATATACATACCTGGACAGTAATTCAGTTGCTTTAGCACGCCGTGCAACAAACCATGCATTTAACTTGTAGAAGGTGTCCTCCACAATTGCTGCCACGGGCAACTGCCGGCTCTGCTTGAAAACAGCATTCAAGGACTCAGACCCATTTGTGGTCATAATTCCCCATCGGAAACCTCCATCACGGGCTTGCAATATCTTCTCATATGCGGGTGGCTCAGCCAGATCGGCGGGATTATTTTTTCCCACCTTGAGTAAGTACAAATTTGCCTTTGGACAGTACTGCAAAAAAAAAATTCAGATGAGAAAACGTTTGATTAAATAATTCAGAAAATATAAGTGTGTGAAAATATACATACCTTGGCAAAATCTTTGAACATCTCTTCCACCCTTCTCGGCTTCTTCTTCTTGGCACCAATTCTGAATGTATCTGCAACCCATTTTCCAGATCCGCAGTTCTTGTGTAGGTTGTCTGTAACATGTTGCATACACAGCCTGTGCACACATTCGCCGTTCGCTGTCGACCACCCGAAATCTGGGCGATCAAAAACATATTTGATTCCTTTGTGCTGGTCTGATATGACACAAAAGAACCGGTCGCCAACCACTTGTCTTCTTACGAACCTCATGAAAAATCCCCAGTTTTCCCCGTCCTCCTTCTCAACAATTGCAAAGGCCAAAGGCAACAACTGGTTTTCAGCATCATATGCACATGCGATCAGCAGTCTCCCGTCGTAACGGCCAGACAGGAAGCATGCATCCACACTGATGACCGGTCTAATGTATGGCACAGCTTGAATACATGGACCGAACGCCCATGCTATGGCCTTGAATTGCACCGCGTTGTCGACATCCCGTACGCCTATATTCCAACGTTCAAAGACAGTGCCGGGATTTGTACTTACTATGGCCTGCAGCAATGGTGCAAGCAAGTTGTATGAACCATGCCAGCTACCGAACATTCGGCAAATCGCAAGTTCACGCCCTCTCCACAACCTGTTGTACTTTGGGACGACATGTTTGTAAACCCGTCTGACAGCTCTACCGACCTCCTTAAGGCTCATCGATGGGTCATCCTTAACGTCATTCTCAATTACATCGGCAATAAGTGAAGCCGTAAGATTTGCATGGTCTTTCCTTGATGACGCAGCCTTGCATGTGTGAGGTGGTTCACACTTCTTAATAATCCATGCCTCGCCCTTACCCACAGGGGTTGCATAGAGACGGAAGTGGCAATGCTCTTCGTCTTTACAAACAATTACTAACCTTCTTCGGTCCCTTTTTTCCTCTCTGCACTCCCAGTTGCCGTGAACATGGACCTCGTGTATTTTCTTCACAAGTTCATCTATGTTGGTGTAAACCTGCTGCGGAGCAAGCTCTTGAGTGTACCTGACACGCGGCCCAAAAAATGAGATGTCTGCCTCTTCAAAAGCAGTGGTATCGTTGAATGTGGGGCACGGATGCCTATCTGTCCGACCTCTAATCGGAAATCTGTCTTCCTTAGGTAAATAATCTCTATCACCTTCTGACAGGTTATCAGAATCCCAATCCCCTTCCCATTCGTCACCTGTTTCCAAATTTCCTTGTGGTATGGCATCGACCTCAGCATCAAGGTCAAGGTCTCTCCGGGTAGCAACGGGTGACACTATAGGTATTGATGGTGGTACAGATGGAAATCTGGGTTGGATTGGGGTTTCAGGAGGAGGTGGTGGTGGTGGTAGATCGGTGGTAAAATCAGGTACAAAATTCTCATAAATGGGTGATACGGGCGGTTCATAACTTGAGTGGCGGG
Source organism: Carex littledalei (assembly GCA_011114355.1). Classification (NCBI taxonomy): domain Eukaryota; kingdom Viridiplantae; phylum Streptophyta; class Magnoliopsida; order Poales; family Cyperaceae; genus Carex; species Carex littledalei. The sequence continues at coordinate 18,059,734 of CM022080.1, forward strand.
GGTTGTCATACCTCGAGGGGCGGGGGTTGTCATAACTAGAGTGGCGGGGGTTGTCATACCCCGAGTGCTCACGACCCGAGTTGTCATAACCCGAGTAATCATAACTCGAGCTGTCATAACTCGAGTGACGCGGGTTGTCATAACCCGAGTGATCATAACCTCTATTTTCCCTAGATGTTCCAACCCCGGGTTCACGCTGAACTCTCCTGGAATATAAGTCCATTACCATTACCCCCTGTGTCTGAAAAGTGTTGTAAACACTCCTCCATACCGACTCATCAGTTATTGGAAACCTGGTATAGTAAGGTCTACCACCACTTACTGTGTTAATCCGGGTAGCTAAATCTATATCACACCGGTTGGGGTTCACACCAATTTTTTCATACACTATTCCCTTCAGTTCAACAAATGAGGTATTTTCATTTACCTCAAAGCCGTAGGCTGCTTCCTTGGTGTACTGTGCTCCTTCCGCACCCCGGATAAACTTCCCGCCCACAACAGTGCAACCAACATACTTCCGTGCTGGAATTACTGTTCTGGAAACACTGTTCTGGAAACACTGTTCTGGAAACACTGTGCTGGGATTACTGTGCTGGGATTACTGTGCAGGATTACTGTGCAGGATTACTGTGCAGGATTACTGTACACAATCGCTGAAAAAATCGCCCAGCGCGGCTCTCTCATCTCTCATTTTTTTTCTGGAAACTATCTGTAGAAGGTGGAATGACACTGTGCTCATCAGGAGAGAGAAAAAGCTCTTTTATAGGGTTTTATAGCGGACCGCCCAGCTGCTGGGCGGTCTGATAAGGGTAGTGGACCGCCCGCCTGCTGGGCGGTCAGGTCCGGAAAGTGAACCGCCCAGTCCACGGGCGGTTGGGGTAGAAATAAAAATAAAGTTGGGATGGGAGCAGATTTGATAATTTGTTTTTTTTTGGGGGTTTTAATAAAAATATCGGCTCTTTTTTGGAAACATGAACCAACAAGTAGCTAATAGAATAGAAGAAGATAAAAAAACATAAAGAATAATGAAAATGTACCAAACCCTCTCTACCAATTCTTCACTTAGTCATAACAACCAACAAAGATGATAAATTTTTCAACGTAATTACTCAAAACTAATCTATTTTTTTCGTTAATTCTCTTTTACTATAAAGAAATGTGCAATCAGTGAACAATGTCATATGATCTGGGGAGCATCATAACAACCAACTAAAAGAGACCAATTCTGTAAGCATTCAAGGAAAGCAATTTGTATAATTCTTTTACGCAAAAAATATGCAATGTCACTTCTCCACATATCAAGTACAAGGGATATACCAACTGTGACAAATTATATACATTAATACAACCCAAAAGTGATTAAAAGAAAAGAAGTGGGTTATCATAGGGAGTAGAGGGTATACCCCTCCGATCCTTATTGAGATCCGTGCCGACAAGCTTAGATCCGCACGAATCTAAACTTACCCGTGAATCAAAACCATCCTTGCGAATCTCAACCCGGATTTGGTCCCCCCCCCCCCCAAAACATAATAACAGTCAGTCTTGATCAAATGCTTTTATTCAGCTTGTCTCATTATTCATTTCATACAGACTTCTCTTGGCCACACATCTGGAATAAAAAAGGAAAGTTTACTAATAATATAAACATGAAAGGAGTAGAATTTGAACAAATATAAATAGGTTCATTTTAGTAAACTCTTCGATAAAAATTGGGCCTCTGACTTTTTTCAAAGACATAACTGCAAGATAAACAAAGTATCAAGCAGAAAAGGTATCTCTTCAGCTAACGACACAAGTAAAACACTTTAATGATGAGTTACTGCCTCAGGATTCAGGAATACGATCTTTAAGTAAAACACAAAGAAAAGGACAAGTCAAATTGTTACCAAAAAATTTAACTGCTTGCAAGGTGTGGAGTGTGCTGCATGAATGCAAATTTGTTGCTTGAGCCGGTAAACAACCTACTAGAATTAAATAGTGAGAAATAATTCCAAAGAAAAATGACAAATTAAGCATACATTCACAAACCTTTTAACAAGAATATATATTAAATTAAAAATATATATATATTAAATAAAAATAAACACAAACCTTTTAACAAGAAGAATCAGTCCCAGCCTCCATTAATCAGATTTGCTGTGATATCCAATCGAATCACCTTGAGACAATTAGCAATTCAGTAGTTTAAGGCATTCCGTCGACTCTGTAAGATTGAAAACAAAGCTAAGCTTTGTAAATAAATACACGATTTGGTGCACAGCTGGTATGATCTCAAGTTGTACATTTTTTTTTCTTCATTGAGGTACTTCCTTTCCATTTTTCCTTCCTTACTACCGCCTAACTGAGTCTTCAAAAATAAACAAATAAATTTAAATATAATAACCATCATTACCCTTTTTCATCTCACTAGAACGAAGCAATCCTTTATCCATGACTAACTGAGCAAGCGGATCTGGCCTGAGGCCAGAATCAACCATTTTCTGGAAGAGATTCTGAGCCTATTCAATTTTGCCTCGCCTACAATACCCATTTATTAGAGCCGTGTATACCGGCACATGAGGCTTCAAGCCGTTCTCCAGCAATTTATCAAATAACTCTTGTGCACGATGCGAATGTTCCATCTTACACATCCCATAAATCACGACAGTGTAACATGCCACATCAGGTTCAATCCCATCCTCCAGCATGCGCTCAATCAGCTTTTCAGACTTAACCCATATCTCAAAATTTCTCCTTTCCCTGGCTATTTCTGACCAGCAGGTTTCGAAAACTTTGTTGAAATGACCATCTATAAGAACACTATAAACCACCACATCAGGCTTTATACCGACACGTTTCATTTCCACAAACAGTCCACATGCATTCTACAAGCACAGGTGCAAAGAGTGCAATGACAAATTTATTTTATTAAATCTTCAAGTAAAAGAAAGTATGAGACCAAGTAAACCTTCCAATGAAAATATGTTCTCTCACACCAAGTAACGAGGGTATGTTACACCATCATCCACCAAGCATCGAGGGGTTTCTTGAATCAATGAGCATTTGAGCACTTAAAATCCTTTGTAGCAATTCTGCAAGATCCAAAACAAACATTAATATCCGATTTTAGTAACTGATACATACTGAATTCAACATCAGTCTGAACAAAAAATTATACATTTACTCATTATTTTTTCTTGGTTCCTTTCTTTTTCAGGGCTTAAAATAATAATAGAAATATAAAATAATTTACCTCTCTGCATCTCTCTACTTTGTCCAGAACTGAGAAAGCAACTGGATCAGGCCTGAGCCCAGAATCAACCATTTCCTGAAAGAGTGCTTGAGCTTTTTCAATTTTGCCCTGGCTACAATAACCATTTATCAGAGCAGTGTATGCAGGCCCATCAGGCCTCAAATTTTTGCTAAGCATTTCTTCAAACAGCTGCTGTGCATGGTTCAAATACCCCATCTTACACTGTCCATCAATCAAGACCGTGTAACAGATCACATCAAGCTCGATTTTATATTTTTCCATGCCCTCATTAAGATTTTTCCATAGCTTTTCTTTCTTCTTGACTTTTGTCTTTTCTTTAAAAAAGCTATCCAAAAGAACAGTAAATGATACCACATCAGGATGCACACCTGCACATAGCATTTCATAATACAATTTCCATGCATCTTCTACTCTCCCCACCCTGCAATAAGAATTCATCAAAGTTGTGTATATGAACACATTCAACTGAACTCCATTTTTCATCATATTCTCATACCAAAAGTTGGCCCCACTTAAGTCTCCCCTCTCACAAAAAGCTGCGATTAATTTCCCATAGGAGAACTCGTCAAGTACTACCTGGTGCTCCCTAAACATCACATTAACCACATTACAAGCAGACCCTACATTGCCTTCATTACAGAGCTCAACTACTAACTTACCACACGACCTTTTATCTATTAGATTACCTTGTTGAGAAAACCTTAGAAATAGTTCATGTGCACGTGCCGTGTAGCCTTGGCACAAGTAGCCTGATACCATAGAACTAAAAACACGGGTCCGATTTATTCCATCAATACTCTGCTCTACTGATTTAAACATCACTTCAGCGTCATCAACCCGGTTTCCTTTACAAAAACCCTCTATAACCAAACAGTGTGTGTCTATACTTGGCGCAAACCCTTGTACAGACATTTGTTCTAGAAGGTCATACACTGCACTGACCAAACCATTCCTGCAAAACCCACTCAGGAGAACTTTGTAAGTGATGCGATCGGGCTTCAAGCCCCACTTGAACATTTCAGCTAATGCCTTCTGGGCACTGACAATCTCTCTCTTGTGGCAGAAGCCTGCGATCAAGCAGGTGTAAGTGACCGTATCAGGGTCCAGCCCATTAATTCTCATCTCTTGGATCAACCCCATGGCCTCTCTCATCAAACCAATCCGGCAATGCACATCTATGGCTATGCTGTATAAGACCTTATCCAGCTCCAACCCTTTTTTCTTAAATTCCTCGAAATATTTTAGCGCTTCACGGTTCATGCCGAGTTTGCGGAAGCTATGTAGAAGGTGAGTAAGAATAACAGACGTGGGTGCAATGCCTCTTGAGGTCATCTCATTGTAGAGATCCAAAGCTTTTACTAAATTTCCCTTTTCACAATAGGCCCTAATTAAGTAACTGTACGTGTCATGATCTGGTGGCACATTTTCCTTAGACATAGTTTGTAGAAGCTCCTCGGCCTCTTTTAATTTCAATTCTTCACAAAAGCCATGAATCACCATGTTAAAATCTAAAGGGCTAACCTGCACCCCTTCTTTGATCATTGCTTGTAAAAGTTGATCACTGGGGTCATACTTTTTGCATGCACACATGGCAGATAGATAGGTAAAATATATTAACCTATTAGGTATTGTGCCCGCTTGCTCCATCAGTTTCAAAACCCAATCTGCCTTGTCGAGTTGTTTAGCATTTAGAAAGGATTTTATCAGAATTGTGAAGGAATAAATGTCTGGGTTTATGCTGAATTCTGTCATGTGCTCAAAAAGACTATTCAGGGTTCCTAGGTCGCCAGCATCACCAACAAAATTCAAGAGAAAATTGCAAGAGCTGACAGTTGGGAGAAATCCTTGCTTACCTAAATGAACAAACACATTGGCAGCTTCTTGTGGGGCCCTTTTACAGGTGCTGTATGACTTGAAAAGGCAATCGAGAGTGAAAGAAACCAAACCTGGCCCTCCACTTGATTGTAGAAGGGAAGAGAAGAGGGATGAAAATTGGAGAGCCGGATTGGTGTTTAATGAGATGAGATAGGAAAATAATGAGACTAGGCTTGATTTTTGGTTTGAATTAAAGAGGATAAGTATTATGGCAGTGTAAGTGGATATGTCATGGCAAAAGCCATGGTTTTCACAGTCTTTAAAATAGGCAACGGCAACAGAAGGGTTTGTTCCTAGATTGTGTAAGTTATTGCAGACTTGAGTGGAATCCAAGGGACAAATCTTTTGGGGAGGAACAAAGCTCTGTTTGTCTTCACCACTAGAGTAGTCAAGGTTTTGGTTGAGCATTGCACCTGATGAGAAAAATCGGAAGAATGTGTTCTTTTGTTTGATTATTTCCAGAAAAGGTGAGACCTTTAGAAGCCCAATGGAACAATTAACGACCAATTCAGATTTCAGATAGCGGTGCATACGAATAACAAAGGTCGAAACTTTTTTTGAAAAATCATGTTGGGTCAGAACAAACACGAAAATACGAGAGAAATAAGCGAATGAACAGACTTGGTTTGAAGCGTAGATAAAACAAGCAGGTCACAACTATCTCAGCCTCATGCAAATTCATACATATTCTCAGGTGTGCTCTTTTTATCAACCAAACCCACAATTTGATCAAAATCACAACTTAATTCTGAAAAAAACAAAAATAGGGCATTAATGTGTAAAAATAGAGAGAACAGAGAACATGATTTAAATGACTGATGCAATTAATGAGCTTCATGTACCATCTGAAGGTCATTTTCTCTTAGTTGCAAGAATCTTTACTCCAAATGGCAATCTCTTTGCAAGGTCAACACCAATAGCCCCAAACCCCAAATAAATACCTGAAATTCACAATATAGTATCTTATAGGAAAGATTATATCACCACTACACAAACAAATAAGTAGAATGAAGAGTTAAGATATACAGTTTTTCCAAACAGCGTATTTCCAATTGGTGCACCCAATTCTCTCTGCTTCACAGCTATATCAATCTCGTTCTGAAAAATATAGAAAACAAAAGGAAATTTAATTCAAACAGTGTGGTACTCACGCCTCGGTGTAGAAAGAGATGGATATAGCTGTGTTACTACCAACAACAAAAAGTCAATGTAGCACACTGTCTCACTACCAACAGCACTGTTATCGATACAATAATAAAATTAGTGAGCTGCAAAGTCACTTTGGAAAAAATAAAATAAAACAACAACAGGCTTGAGAAAAAAAGAAAGGTAGTACTTTACCTTTGCACAGGAAAAGTTAGGGAAGAAGACCAGTGAAAGGTTAGCCGGCGACGAACATTGCACTAAACAGAATGTGCTGATAGACATATGTCCTGATAAAAATACCATTAGTCCATAATGCCGCAGAAGGAAATCAGACATTAGAAAATAACCTACGTATGCGATAAAAGAGCCAACAACCAGGAAGAAAATAACCAAAACAGCACAAATGAAACCGCTGTGGAGTAATGCATAACTTAAGTAAGAGCAAGGGGATAAATTGAACGAAATGAAGAGCAATCGAGGGGGACCTAGTTTACAAATGGCATGCTTAGATAGGTTTTTTTATTTCTTCAGAGATGGAGTTCCGATTGTATGCAAAAAAGTATGAAACCCCGTAAAAAAAGGCATACCCATCGATTCCCCTCGAGAGACGTTCCGATTAAAATGAACAATTTTTCAGGAACAATAGGAAGAAAATCTTACCCTGGAGTCGCAGCAGTCGAAAATCGCGGGGTGGAGATGGCGGTGGAATGTTGACGGAAGAGAAAAGAGTACCAGAGGGGAGGAAATGAGGAATAGCCGACATTTTTAATAATATCCAAACTTAAATAGAAATTATTAATTATATTCATGTTTAGCTGATTTTTTTTTTAAATGTCCAAATCGGTTATTTAATGGCTAGTTTTTTTTTTTTCTCAACCGGCCATTAAATGACAAAGAGGCCGATGCTGATATCGTTATACTGAGAGAGATAGCCTTCCCGAGACCATAGTTCGGACTACGCGACCGAGAGAACAGGGGACATCCGCCCAATCGATGGCCCCCCTCTGGAATTTAGTTAGATTGTTTTGTACTATTTATATTTGGTATACTATGTTTGGTGTTTTATGTTTGGATTATCTTATGTTTTGGTTCTTTTTTATGTGTGCTTTTATGGTACTATTTATATTTTTTTTTAATCATTTTTTGTCACTAACTTATACTAAATTAAACTAAATTACGCTAAATTATACTAAAATAAAATAAATTATCAGGATAATACTAAATTAAACTAAATTATGCTAATTATACTAAAATAAATCCGGAGAGTTCGAATAGACAAACAACAAAACAAAAATAACAACATGCATACTACAACATAAAATCTAAACAGAAAATACTACAATAACAAAAAATACACACCACATATTTATTAATTAACTTTGGTAGAATAGATAAACCATAAACCCTAAAACAACAACAAAAAATCCTGGACCAGCCATGTAATGGCCGATTAAGAAAAAAAGGGAACCGGCCATTAAATGGCCAGTTTGGGCATTTTAAAAAAACTCAGCTAACATAGGTATATTTATTAATTTGTAATTAACTTTGGATATTAATAAAAATGACGGGAGGAATAGCAAAGGAATCGAGAAATTGTGGAATTAAGAATTGATCACTTTTTTTTCTCTATTTTAAGTGTGTTTGGCACTTTCAACAATTAGAATAGAAGCACTTCTCTTCATTAAAATATAATAATTATAAGGAATGATTCTTATAATCTTTGTTGAATTTTGATACTGCGCCATACCAAGTTAGCACCTTAAAATAGGCCAAAATTTTGCAGACAAGTTCATTTGATCTTTGTCAATGAATTGAAAATTTTTCTTAAAAAAGGAAATTCTATCATAAAATTTCATTTATGCCCCGGAAAAAAAACATCTAAATAAAAACTACATACATAACCTGCACAAAAAAAGGAATTAAGAAATTGGAAGTACATAACACAGTTCCATAACAAATTTAATGCACTACAACGTGATGAATGTTAACACATGAAAAATTACATATTCAATAAAATGTTGAATGCAAATAATGATAAATAAATTTCTCCAAATAAAAATACAATATAGTCATACAATTCTCATTAAACCGTAAATTGTGATAGCATTAAACAACAATAAATTTAATCCAAAAAGCATTAAACAATCACTCTATTGTCCCTAACAGCACCTAGAGGGGGTGAATATGTAGTCTTAAAAACTCTTTGACGTTTTTCGGTTTAACCATCTAAATTAACAAATCAATCAATCAAGAAGCAAGCGTGTACAAATAAAGTAAATAGAGTAGAGTTAGAAAAATTTGACACGTGGAATGATAATGGAGTTTGGCGTAAAATGTCTACGTCTCCGGAGTAGAGCAACCTCATCGTTGCCCCATTCCTATTACTAAAAAAAAAAGGATACAACTCGTGACACGTGAGCCCAACAATGGTTGGAAGTCACGACCTAACTCGTATACAAAGTTGAGCCTAGAAGCTCGAGATGAAGAGTCATACGCAGAGGATCGTCACACAACTATGTTTATATATGAGCGGAAACGCTCGAGCTGGCGAGCCCTATAATACCCTACAAGGAAGGAAGGAAGTCACTCGGCTATAGAAAGGAAGCACTAAAGTAGATCTCCACACTATCGAACAAGAACCAACACTTTAACTAAATCTAGAGAAGATTAGTCAAGTGAATTTGAGATTATCAAAAGAGTATTGAAATTTTAGCTCTCTCAAAGAATGAAGCTCTCAAGAACACTGAATTAGTATTATTTAAAATTTAAGAGCGGCTTGTGATGTCTCATTATTAGATCTATAAATCCGGCCAATTTCTGTACCACAATATGTGTTTCAAACCACCAAATCATGTCTTTTACATTGAATATACATTGAATATCTATAGAATGTGGTACTGCTGCATTTTCATTATTACTTTGCAGAAAATGAGCCAAATCAGGGAAAATTGCGAGTTCTGGAACCCCCCACGCGGGCGGCATCAGATCCCACGCGGGTAGCATCAGATTCCACGCGGGTAGCGTCAGATTCCACACGGGTCGCATCAGACCCTGAGATTTCAGCACCGAACTTAAAATAGTCATAACTTTTGACTCGTAACTCCGTTTTGAGCGTATGACCACTTTTCGGAAAGCTTACGACAAGATCTACAATCTGAGCCAAACCTCACTGCTCACTTCTATTCGACGCGACCCGCATGAGTTGGCACGCGACCCGCGTCGAGTTAATTGCGCCAGGACCCGATTAAAGCCCGTTAAGATGCCTATATAAGGCCTGCGCGAATTGAGAAAAGGGATCCCGATATTTATCCAAGTTTTCATCCAGAAACAGTTCAGATCCAATTTTGAAGAGAGGGCTTGGCGCCTGAGGCGATCTGAAGCCGAGAGAAGCCGATCTGGAGCTAAGGAGGAGACGATTTGGAGAAGAAGAACCTTGGAGCTTCGATCCTCTTCACTACTCCTTCTCTCACTATGATTTGCTTCTTCTCTCTTTCTTTTACTTTGATTTTATTCATGTCTGAGTAGACTTGTAGTTTCGAGGGTTTGGATTTGTAGTCTGATACTTTGTTTGATTATGCACATGGATTGATTCTTATTGTTATTTCGTGTTTCTTTGATTCTCGTATTATTTGAGATTGCTTGATCTGAATTGTTTGATTCTTGATTGTCTACTGTTGAATGCCTTTGGCATTTCTTCTTGTACCAAGGCTTGATGTTTCTTGCAAATTAGGTTAAGTACTTGAGGTAGGTCTGAGAACCGAAAGGTGAGGTCAATAAGTAGCCGAGAGGTGAAAGTTTCCACTTGCTCTTGCTCAGCTTGTGGATACCTTTAGTAAACAGAACTGAGAACTTAGGTTTAGATCAAATAGCTTGATTAAACCTAAGAAGGTGAAATTGCATTTCCAAACCAGCTCTGCTAAACCAACACACGAAAGTTGAGGTTCAGTGACACTAGGTACGGTCAATCTAGCCTTACACGACTTAAACAACTAGTTTCTGACATGTGCAGACTCAGCTCAAGGGGCCATGCGGGTCGCGTGAGTTAGCACGCGGGTCGCATCACGAGGGTCGCAAGCGACAGCTTGCGAGTCGCGTGTCAGGTCCAGGGCGCTTAAGGCCACGCGGGTCGCATACGAGAGTATGCGGGTCGCGTGGCAGGTCCTGAGCAGCAAAGTTGAAGATGAAATCTGAAACCCTTGAAACACCCTTTTATACCATAGTACAAAACACAAACATTTAATCGATTCATTACTTGTCTATACATTAGTTTACTTGTTCATACATTAGTTTACTTGTTCATTCATTCTTCTATTTCATTTGATTTGTTCATACATCTTAGGATTAGACAAATCCCAAACATTCAAACTTCTAGTACCTAATTAGGAAGAGTTTAGGTTCAGAACTTGATTCGTCCTGTTCGTGCGAAAGCGCAACGCAAGTTTCGGTACGCTTGAGGGCGTACCTTTTAAAACCGCGCTTACACTTCACGAGTAAGGGTTGCAAGTGCACAACCCCTATCGAGTAATATAATCGGGTATCGATCCACAGGGACGGGCAATTGCTGGGTTAGAATCCACCGAACTCAATTAAAAACTAGAAGTGAGAAAGATTGGGTTTGGTATTTAAGTTCCTAAAAGATCAATTCGAACAAATCGAACAATGCAAATAGATGTAATAAAGTGCTAGAAGAAATGTAAACTGTGTTTTGATTATGGATAAAAAGCGTTTCCAGGGTTTCAGACTTCATCTGTGATCTGCCTCTAGTGGTACGGCCCGTACCAAGTTGGTACGGCTAGACCGTACTCCACTTGGTAAGGCAAGGCCGCACCACTCTGGTAAGACCCGTACTGGATTGCCAGAACAGAGCTTACCAGTTCGAGTTGATGCATTTCTTGCTGGTACCTTGTGCTAAACTCTTTAGAAAGGTTCAATTGACCACGCCTAAGGTTCCTAAGCCTCAACTCTCGTGTATTGGATCAGGATCTAGGTTGGAATGCAATTGATTGCCTTTTAGGGATTTCTACACCTCAATTTTCATATGTTGGTACAGATCTACCCTAGCTGGTTAATTGGAGACCTAAGGTACCCTCTAATTTGTCAATTAGAGGGGAACTCAATCTCTCGGCTTCAATTCGAACAAGTCTACCCTAAGCACTTGATTTGGTTGAGAGATTGAGATGATCACATGACCTTGATAGGTTTGATCTAGACCTAGAGGTTCATCATACACAATCACAGCAAACAAAGCAAGAGATAGCAAAGAAATCACAATCAATCAATCAAAAGAGTTCATACAAGATACAAGTCAAAGAAAGTCAAAGCAAATCAAGAATCCATCTCAAAACCTTAGAAACTAAAGTAACTACTCACAGCACATGATCTGATCTAAAAATACAATAAGAGAGGTAAAGAAAGCCATGGATCGAAGGGATCGAGTGGAGGAGGCTTGATCCGTCGAGTTTCACCTCTTTCCTCTTCCTTCCTTCTTGCTCCTGGCTCCTCAGCTCTCTTTCTCTCTCTTACTGTGCTCTCAAAAATCTCTGGAATAAATCCTCTCCCGAAATTGGAGAGCTCCCCGCCTTAAATAGCCTCTGCCAAGATTTGAATCTGTCAGGCCGCCTTTAGGTACGGCCCGTACCAAAGTGGTACGGCCTGGCCGTACCAGGCGTGATGAGCTGAAATCGGCTAAGTCCGGTGAGACCCGTACCAAACCTGGTAAGGGCCGTACCAGATCATCCCAAATCGCCGTTTCTTCGTGTGTTTTGCTCCAAACCTGCAGAAAACAAACAAACACTCAGCAGTACCAAATTCTAAAGATATATCGATGAAATGCACATGATTCTGGTGAATTAGGGCACGGATCTGGTACTAAAACAGGCCTAAAATAGACTAAATATGCGAGGTATCACGTCCCTGAGGATTGACACCCGATCTAACTACACGACTGGATTGTGCACTTGCAATCTTCGTCAAGAGTTGAATAGGGTTTAAACTCTACAGCTTCGGCTGTAGTGAAGCTTTGTTCGACCACATTTACCGACGAACAGCTTGCTTGAAACTGGAGTAAGAGAATTACTCTATTTATAAAGGGAGCTCCATATCTAGGTACGTGAACTGATTCGTTCATACTGTAAAACTTCCGTTCGAACGGATAGTTCAAATGTGTTGCAGTTAGGGTTTTCGTCTTTTTAAACTTTACCCTTTCCGTTCAGTACGTTTAGGTCCGTACCGAACTGGTAGTGTATTTTCCCCAATTTTGTGTTACTCAAGTAGCGTACAGTACGGATGGTATCCGTTCAAAACAGAACATGTTATATTGGAAAGTCTCTGACTTGATACGAAGCTTTCTGTTTCGAACAGTTTGTCAAACAAAATAATTTTTCCGTACTGCAACGCTTCATATCCGTATCTATCTGGTACCATTCAATACATTTCGTACTGAACGGTTTGCTTTCGTACCGAACGGATAGTTCCTGAAATCAACAATCTCAAATTTACTTTACATATATATTTGATATTACAATCTATAGTCTTGATCTTCGTAAAGTCTTGTTGATTTCATTGGTTCTTCAACTTTAATCTTACAATTATAATGTTCTTGAACCTGCAAACTCACTCGTACAATGAAATCGTTAAATACAATCTATATTTTACAAATTAGTCAAACAAAATAATTAAAAAATTACATATAACACTAACTATTTCTTGCTAAATTACTTTCCTTATATTTGTCATCTTCTATTATCTTCATCTTTGCCTTTATGTGCCATCTTTCATGAATCATACAAAATAGTAAAAAAATTCCAAAAATAGTAAAAATTGGTATTCTACAAGTTCATTATGTAACTAATTTACTGAGCTACTTGGATTGAATAATAGAAATGAAAATCTTAATCGGAAACTTAAACTCAAGTTTTGAGGCTCTTCCCTTTGTTTTTTGGCGATTCTGAATTTTGGAATCTAGCATCGCGGGCACGGACGCATGCGTATTTTCGCAAGCTTTCCGAAAAGTGGTCATTTGCTCAAATCGGACACTCGAGCGCCGTTTTATGACCGTTTGAAATTTCGCCATCGTTTTTCGCCTTTTCAGTAAAGATATCATCCATATTCATACTGTAATTTACCGTATTTTAACGTAATTTGACATAATTTAGCGTAATTTAATGTAATATAGTGTAATTCAGCATAATTTCAAGTAATTTAGTGTATTTTAGTATGAGGAGGGATCAAGTTACAACAAATTTGAGTTACAACAACCATTTTTTTTATTTTCAAAGTCCAAATCGTCGATCCAAACCGTTCAACATGATTATCTAAATAAAATGTGATTGCAGATCAAATTTTACATTTTTTTGAATTTTTTACTATTTATTAAGATGGGTACAAAATTCAATGGTCTGAATATGACTATTTTTTGTAAAATACTTAATAAATAGTAAAAAAATTCATAAAAATGTAAAATTCGATCTGCAAGCACATTTTATTGTGGAGATCATGTTGAACGGTTTGGATCGACGATTTGGACTTTGAAAATGAAAAAAAATGGTTGTTGTAACTTGATCCCTCCTCTTTTAGTATGAATATGCTAATTATATGTCAAAATAAGTAATCTATCAAATAATTTTAAAAAAAAATTCAAATTTTGATTTCTTTATTTTGCTCGTCTCTACAAAAAAAAAAAAAAAAAACTGGACCGAATTGGCAATTCGGTCCAGGCTAAAAAAGCCTCTGGACCGAATTGCCAGTTCGGTCTGGCCTGTTTTTTGATTTTCTGTGGCATTCTTTTTACAACCCGGTAAAAAACAGCCAAACCGAATTGCCATTTCGGTCCAGAGAAAAAAAAATCCTTCGGACCGAATTGGCATTTCGGTTTTGATGGTTTTTCTAAATCTCGCCGCAATCATGTTGTTTATTTAAAATTGATTATTTTAATTATGGTTTTTAAAAAAAATTCAGGGGATTGCACCTATATCCCTCAAAAACTTCAAAATTACATATTTTCCCCTCTAAAGTTTGAAATTACGTATTTTCCCCCTCTAAACTTCAAAAACTCACAAATTTGCCCATTTTATTGTCTTTTATATTAAAACTCATTCTAAATTTATAAAATACCCATTTTACCCTTTATTAAAAATATAAAATGCCCATCATACTCAAATTTGAATATGAAGGTTCCTCTACTATCCGAACTGCTTTAAGATCTGTGCACGCTAGATCAGCACGAATCTTGAAGCAAACACACAAATATATATTGAAGTGACGTGCACATATCTTAATGCGATGATCGGGGATCAAAATTGCTTTAAAATTTGTGCGCACTAGATCAGCACGAATCTTAAAGCCAACACACACATATATATATTGAAGCTACACGCACAGATCTTAATGCGATGCGCGTGGATCGGACGGTAGAGGAACTCTTCATATTCAAATTTGAGTCTGATGGATTTTTTATGTTTTTAATAAGGGTAAAATGGGTATTCTATAAATTTAGAATGAGTTTTAATATAAAAATAATAAAATGGGTAAATTTGTGAGTTTTTGAAATTTAGAGGGGAAATACGTAATTTCAAAGTTTAGAGGAGAAAATACGTAATTTTGAAATTTTTGAGGGGTATACGTGAAATTCCCCCTTAATTTTAAATCCAAACTCATTTTTTCTATTATTTTGTTTCCGCGTATATATAATTTAAGGAAAATTACTAAATATACATGAAATCACAGAAAAATGTACCGTGTCTCCGACATGTTTGGTAATAATTACAGAAATATAATAAATATTGATATAAAATATATTGTAATTAAACTTTCCAAAGACTTCAACAATTCTACCCAGAAGGAGGAGGAGGAGGGCAGGAGGCTGTGAGAGAGAGCCTGAGAGAAGGCGACAATGAAAGGTGGGCGCTTTGCCTTCATTTCCTTCAGGCATCTGCTGGCCCCCTTGGCTCACAGCTCTGGCCCCACCGAAGTTCACAAAACTGACCCCATCATTTTTCGCCTCTTCAAACATTTAAACCGAAAGGAAGAAATCAGTTCAGTTCTGATGATTACACGTATGGGGTTATGGCCATGATCAGATATTGTGCCCAGACGAACCGGCTCAACCTAGCCTTTTCTTTTCTCGGACGGCTTCTCAAACAAGGTCACAGAGCTGAGGCCGTGATGTTCAATCCAATACTCAAGAGACTTTATTCTGAGAATAGGATCAGTGACGCTGCAGCTATTGTGATTGACAAAATGCCTAAGCTGGGTTATATTCCAGATGTCGCAACTTATAACACTCTTATAGATGGGTTGTGCAAGAAAGGTGAAATTGCAAAGGCCAAGGAGGTGCTGGATAGCATGATTTCCAAAGGGCTCGAGCCTGATGTCGTGACTTATTCCACTCTTGTAGATGGGCTATGCAAGAAAGGTGAACTTGAGAAGGCAGATGAGGTTCTACATAGCATGATTTCCAAAGGGCTCAAGCCTAATGTCGTGACTTGCAACACTCTTATAGATGGGCTGTGCAAGAAAGGTGAAATTGAGAAGGCCAAGGAGGTCATGGATAGCATGATTTCCAAAGAGATCGAGCCTAATGTAATGACTTACAACAATATTATAAATGGGCTGTGCAACAAAGGTGAAATTGACAAAGCAGAGAAGATGCTGCATAGCATGCCTTCGAAAGGGCTCGAGCCTAATTACTTTACTTACTTTCCTCTTATATTAGGGTTGTTCATGATAGGTGAAAAGCACAAGACAATGGAGTTGGTGTTTAACCTGATTTCCATATGGCGCGATAACAATGGCTGGACATATAATGATATTATAGTTTGGTTGTGCGAGGAAGGTGAAATTGACATGGCAAAGGTGGTGCTAGATAGTATGATTTGCAGAGGTAAGGAGCCTGATGTCGTGACTTACGACACTCTTATAGATGGGTTTTGCAAGAAAGGCAAAGGAGGTGCTGCATAGCATGATTTCAAAAGGACTCGAGCCTAATGTCGTGACTCATAACACTCTTATAGATGGGTTGTGCAAGAAAGGTGGAATGGACGAGGCAAATTAGCTGTTGCATGACATGATTTTCATTTTGACTTTTAACTTGCAACTCTCTGATAGATGGGCTCAGCAAGAAAGATGAAGTTAGGTAGGCAACGGAGTTGCTTCTTTCAACTTTGAATTTTCTGTCTGTCTTTCATTATACTGATGATATTGTTTAATGTGCTGGTACCTATTACCACTTTTGCTATCTAACATCTCTATTGGTACTGATCTACTGTAATCTGGTACCTATTCATGATAAATTACAAACCCAAGTGCCAAAACTTTATTTATTTAAGACATGTTTTACTCTGGACAAAATATAGTCAGCTCAATTATCTTTTTTTTATGAGATAATAAGACTGTTGAAACTAATAATAACTAATGTAGAAAATATCCGCTATTTATAACTGGATCTCGGATTCTACAGTCTTATATGTAACTATAAGTCTATCTCTATCATATGTATATTTGAAATTTTGAATGAATGTGACTCGACCGGTCCGATTAGTCAGTGGCTCAGTGCCACTGCATTTCACATGATATGAAATTATTTGGCATATCTAATATTTATAAGTTAAATATCTTACGGGAGTAATACAGATTTTAATTTTATAACACAGACAATGGCGTAGTCCGAAATTTTGCTAGAGGTAGGCGAACATATATAATTACAAAAAAAGAAAAAAAAAATTCACATAACACAAATTACAACTTCAATCAAAATAAACAAAAAGTCAAGATAATAAAAATGAACAACAAATGTTTCAATTAAATCTAAAGTTTATAACAAATATTCTTTTACATATAAAAAATATATATTAATGCTAAGAGGACATTTATGAAATTGATACCAAAATCCAAATCATTTCCTAAGAAGCACAAATAGACAATAGCAAATTTCGAAAGAAATTGATTAGCATAGTAAGGTACTAATTAAGGTATGATTCATAAACTGTATAATATGGATTTGATTGGGGAAATTAAGAATTAAGTTTTAAATCCAAAAAAGGGCAACAATAAACTAAGTTGGTCCTGTACTTTCCTTTTCACCATATTGGTCTTCAACAACAGCGAACAAAAAAATTTAATGGGGAAATTATGAATTTGAAAAATGAAGTGTTTGATTAGGGTTTTATTGTACCAGTGATTAACACCAACAAATAATACGAGTGACATATCATACTTGACACATAAATTAAAAGTTCAAAAATATTTACAACAATTGAGAAACAAACAAATCATAAGCACATGAGAAAGCAAAATACTGATATAAACTAATGCAAATATGTATCACAGACATGTGAAGTATTCATTCCAACTGAACAATATATTATGCCTACCATATAACATGCATACAAACACCAAGTATTCATACCACAACTGCCATGTTTTCATGTCAAAACATATCAAAAATTCACATTAATTATGAAATATTCATCACAGTTTATCAAGTTCTCACATTGATTACAAATAACATATGTATGAAGTATTCATACCAATACTAAGTATACCAACTAATAAAAGTCAAAGTAATGATTTTTTTTTTAAACTAAAACAACAGTAGTAAAGGTAACAGAAACCACAACAAAAAAAGAAAATTTATCAAAATTATCAGATTACGAGGTTAAGGACTCTTAAGGAGGCCTAAGCCCTTGAGCCGAACAGGTACCAGTTATTAGGAATAGCGCTAGAATATAGCAAACGAGGCCCAAGTGAATCTTTTTTTATCCTCAACAAATGAGGTGCCAAACTTAATTTCCCGACTTTGCGGAATCTTTTTTCATTTTTGGATAATAGTGACCTAGTTATGGTTCTCTCTTCCATTCACTGAAAAGAGCTATTACATTGTTTCGTATGTTTAAAGGCTGAATGAATAAAAGAACTAAAATTAGAATATCTCACCAGTGATCCCCACATGAACAAACCCCGTCTTTGAAATGGTGAAACCGACTGGAGTCCCTCACAACTATTTCTCTCCTCACAACCTTCGAGATGACCTTAATTGCTGCATGGCAATCGACACAGGTCCGTAAGTTTTTCATAACCCTAATTACTGCACCATCCTTTGTTTCCATCAATGCAAATGCAATTGCTAATCTTTCGCTGTGATACCTCAATGACTTGACCTTAGTCTCGTCTCCTACAAAATGTAGGTCGCACGTTAAATCAGCCTTGTACCCTTCTCTTTCCATTTCTATACTTATTTTATCTAAATAAGCCTTAATTTCGCCAATTCTTGGATTTTTCATGTCGTTTGACGAAAACTTATATACTTGTCGGTTTATCTCTACCCAACTATAACCAGGTACTTTTGCCATGCCTCTATCTCTCATCAATTTTTTTATCCTGGCAACCTCAGCCCATTTACCGTGCTTAGCATAAATATTTGACATTAATACACAATGGCCAGCATCTTTAGTCCCTATGGAAAATAACTTATCAGCTGCTAATTTCCCCAACTCATAATGCCCATGGATCTTACATGAGTTGAGAATAGAACTCCAGATAATTGGGTCAGGCTCGAACGGGATCTGACCCAATAACTGTTCCACCATATCGAAACAGCCAACCCGGCCCAACATGTTGACCATACATGCATAATGGTCTTTCCTAGGGGTCAAATTGTATACTCTTGTCATAGAGTCAAAATAATGTAACCCTTCTTCCACCATACCTGAATGGTTACATGCAGTGAGAACACTCAAGAAGCTAACAGATTCGGGTTTCAAGCCTGATGTGACCATCCTTTCAAACATTTCCATTGCTTTTCTTCCCTTTCCGTTTTGTGCATAAGCACAAATCAAGGCAGTCCATGAAACTATGTTTCTGTCGGTCATTTCATCAAACATTTTTTTTGCATCCTCTAGAAGACCACATTTCGCATATGCATCAACAAGAGCACTTCCAGCAAAAACACTTGAGAGGTAACCAGACCTTAATATGCATGAATGCAGTTGCTCTCCCGGAGAAATTAGTGCAAGGCCAGAACAGGCCTTCAGAACACTACAAAAAGTCACCGGGTCAGGGTCTAGACCTGTCTTTCTCATCTCACTGAAAAGTTTCAGTGCCTCTTCACACAAGCCATTTTGCACACAACCAGTAATAAGTGCTGTCCATGAGGTGGTGCTTTTATCTGAATTCTGCTTGAAAATCAAGTCTGCACAATTCAAATCCCTGCATCTTGAGTACATGTCAATAAGTGCATTGCTTGTAAGGTTACTTGATGTCATCCCAAGTTGAACCACTAGCGCATGCATTTGCCTTCCCATTTCATAATTTGCATGAGATCCTGCAATACGAAGCAAGCACGGGTAAGGGTAGTCACTGCAGTCAAAACCCAGCAACTGCATTTCCCGAAAAAGCTCCAATGCCTCTTTTGTGAGACCACTCCTTGAATAGGTAGAAATCATCACAGTGTAAGTGACATTATCTTTCTCAAGCATTTCATCAAACAGTTTTCTGGTGTCATGTAAATAATTAATTTTGGAGTAGAAATCTAGCAGGGAGTTGTTAACATATACATCCCACGTGAAATTGGATTTTATGACTTGGCCATGTATCTGGGTCCCAACACCAGGATCTGCTAACCCAGTAGCACAGTTCAGAAGACTTGAAAATGTGAACTGAGTTGGGCTCAGACTGGATTGAAGCATATGTATAAATAAAGCTAGAGCATTTAGATAATCGCCTTCCTTAAAATGACCTGACAATAATGCATTTAATGTGACTGAGTCTCTCTTTCCCATCTCCTCAAAAACAGCACAAGCCAATCCAATAAGGCCACATTTGCAATATGCATCAATTAGTGTGTTCGATATAGTGAGGCTGCACCCAAAACCCAATTTGACGATCTGGTTATGAATTAGCAAGGCACGAACTGATGCTTTCGGGTCAGTGCACAAGCTGAGTACCTGCACAATTGTAACATAGTCAGGTGCCATTCCTGTATGCAGCATCTCTCGGAAAAGGCTAAAAGCTTCATTCAAGCATCTTGCATTGGAAAGCATGCCAATCATGATTGTCCATGATATAACATTCCGGTCTTTCATCGAATCAAATAAATCTCTTGCCTCCTTGACACAGCCATTTTTTGAATACCCAGAGAGCAGGCGGTTTAATGTGAAGATATTACTATGGGGCATTTCATCGAGCACCTTATGGGGATTCCACAGTCTGCCATTTCTGAGGTGGTAAGATATGAGGTCTGAATGGTACGTCTTGGGATCGAACAAGCCTTTTGCCATGTAAGCATCTGCAGAGTGACCTCGTGCCCATGTGGAAAGAGTACATGCGAGTAAATATGTGGAAAAGCGAGAGGCATCGGAAAGGAAGAAGGGTGTTCTGAGTTTGGTTGTTATCATACCAATGGCCTGCTAATTAGCCCGTTTATGAAGTCTGCAAAGCTCGCTCGAACTCGGCCCAGCTCGGACTCAGCCCGTACACCTTAAGATCAGTTCAGAAAAGCCCGTCCAATTCACATGCAGTTCGGAGAAGCCCGTACAACTAAATTGAATCATAAAACATAAACAATGCAGACTCAAGCATTTTCATTGAATAATAAAGTATATTGACTAAATAATCGTGAATAGTAAGATAAATAGTATATCATCTGTCAAATTCAATTTGGAACAGTTGGGTTCATTACCTTGTATCAAATTCAGGTCCAGTCGGGTTACATGAGTTCAACAAGGTCAGACTAGTTCTTCAATTTGGAACAGATTTTCAAGTTCAGTCCAAGGCTCTAAGTTCATTACCTTGTATCATTATTTAATTTCAAACCAATCAATCATTGGGTTAATTTAAGTGTAGGTCAGGTGTTAGGTTATTCTATTAAATAGATCTGCTTCATGCTTCAAACAAGTTTCCTTTTTATTTATTTATGTATTTATTTATTATTTATATATCATACTATATTATCTTCTGATTTTTTGGTGGGGTTGGGTTGGAAGCGATCTGGGGTTCACATCTGGTCATGCTAGGCAGAGTCAATTTCACATTTAGAGCCAGTCAGGCTATTTCATGTTTCTGTCAAATCTATTGGCGGTCTGTAACGTCTGTCGGTTTAAGTTTGTCTGGTTAAAGTATAGTTGAATTTCTTTCATCCAAAATTACAAAATTAGTTTAAATAGCATCAGCAGTTGGGTAAGTTGTGGTTAGGCAATTCTGTGTTGGGTCAGATTTCATCAAACACTAATATCATCATCACGATTACAATTTAAAAACAGCTTTATTGGCTTATATTGCATTTAATTTTTACTTTCAATTTATTTTCATGTATTTTTCTCTGTATTTAGAACTCAAGTTTGAATTTCTTCAAATGCATTGACTCACAATATTACAGAATAAATAATGAGTTGACTTTACCTTCAATTAATAAATTCAAAAGGAAAAAAGGTAGACAGTATAGAATTATCTTTAGTAACACTTTCCTTGTATACAAATTAAGGAATTTTTTAACACGTTTTTTCTTAAAGTCTACAATTCCACAATAAGGCCAAAAAATTGATGGAAATGAACCTACAGTTTCCTTTACATCGCGAAGAAATTGTTCAAGAAAATATCAATCCAGACCTACCCATTACCTACTATGAAACAAGGTCAAAGAAGAACCCTAATTGACCCAAAAATAAAGGTCTGATACCAAAACAAGTTGACCCAAATCCCAAATATTTTTTATTTGAGAGCACAAGTCAACTACTCAAATTAATAAAGAAAACCAGAAATTCAGTTGCTAAATCATTGGTTTGATTTCTAATAGTACATTAAAACATATATAATGTTAAACTGCCATTGTTTTTAACAATGGAATTTAAAGAGACTGAATTCACTGTCCACATGGGGGTAGGAATTTTCTGCCCCATGTGTCACTAATACGTGCGTCCGTACAAACCTATAAATCAATATTTAATATTTAAATCTGTTCTGGTCCCGTCTGTCAATGACACGTGGGCAGGAATTCCCGCCCACATGGAGACAGGAGATCTGATTTTGAATTTAAAATCATCTCAGTAATAGCAAGCGTTAATTATTGGATCTGTCATAGCAGTATAATATCGATTTATATTTTTCTTTCTATGAACAAATTTAAATAAGCCATTGTCTAATATTTTTAGGCTCCAGAAATGAAAAGGGAATCAGAGTCACAAGCCGATTCATAGCTTCAATTAAATAAACATTTTGAACTAAAACTATATGCGGGTTGCTACTATTGTCCGTGAAAAATTGCCTCTCTCACCCTATACATTTTCATGCCAGCATACTGTGTGAGACCTGGATGATTTGCCTTGAACGAGCAAAATCATTACCCAAACTATATTCCAATCAAATGTACCTAAATTGTTCTCCAACTTTTAACAAAATTAAGATGAATTTCTCACTAACTTCTAGTTCTGATTAACTTTTATCAGAGCTTGTGAAATTAAGTATGCAGGCTAACTTCAATTATTATACCCCTAATGATAAGTTTTTAGTGCATAAACTTATATATTACTTGGTACTGAAATGATCTTATATAAATCATGACATAGGATTTCTTATAAGCATAAGCAAATTAGTGGGCCATAACAATTGAACATGATGGACCAACTAATTACA
Organism: Carex littledalei; assembly: GCA_011114355.1. Classification (NCBI taxonomy): domain Eukaryota; kingdom Viridiplantae; phylum Streptophyta; class Magnoliopsida; order Poales; family Cyperaceae; genus Carex; species Carex littledalei. The sequence continues at coordinate 18,082,631 of CM022080.1, forward strand.
AACATTAATCAATGTAGGAGCTAGTATTTGACCAGCTAAACCTTCTAGTCTACTTATCTAATAAAATTATACAATAAATCAGAACCACTCTTATGCAGGAAAGTGCTTATTAGATATGCCCTTCCTTTTAATTTGAAATTGATCATAGTTATGCCTTACAAGGAACTTTTAAAAAAGTATTGAGTTATTATTTGTCATTTTATAATTTGATGAGGTCAATCACTTTCTCACGGTAACTCCTCAGCTTGGCCTGGTTAGAATTAAAACAAACCTAAGACATTTTAATGAAAACTAACAAGAATGGTCTGGTTCATCTTATTGTGAAAGTAAAAATACATATACAAACATAAAACATAAACCTATATTCCAGACTTTACTGGTATATTACTGGTGCTGTCAGGTTTGCTGGTACAAAATTAGCAGAGCAGTGGTGATAAGATAAGAAAATAATTGCAACAAGTTAGAAAAGAGAACCTGAAAGAGATATCGGTCCATCTCTTTCACTTGGTTGGAAGTGTTGCATGGTCAGAGAGGAAAAGAGAACCACAACCATATCACACATCTTTACATGTTCGATTTAATAATGTCCTTTCACAACACTTGTCTGTCACAAATCCATTGTACCAGCTTCAGAAACCTATAAAAGTATTCAATTATATAACAACCAATAATTTGAACTTTATCTTTTTTTTGTGTGTGTGTGTGTGTATGGATGTAGTTTGAATTGTTGTCTGACTGTCAGCACAATTAAATATGATGCTTTTCAAAGATTGACCAAATTAATACGAGCTAAGATCTTATGTTTGTGCCTTCTGGTACAGTAGAAGGTTCAGTACCAGTATTATCGAGTATCAACCAGCTGGTCGAAGGATTGAGACAAGATGGCTGGCATGATGAACCCTGAGACCTAACTATCAGGCTTGACATGTGCAAAGAAAAAAATGGATTATGGAGCCTTTCACATCAAAGAACAATAAGTCACTACCCTCCTAGGCATGACGTAGAGCATTTGATATGCAAGGATCAACATGTCTTCAGCAAGTCAGTATTAAAATTAATTACTTATGTGAATGTGTAGGATGTAAAGACTTTTTTTTTTTTTATTAATACAAAATTGTCAAGATGGCTACTGGCCATCTGACCTTCAAAAAAAAAATTACCAGCCAACATCCTGGCGTAAGAGCAAGACCTTGCAAGACCTTGCAAGACCTTGATTAGTAGTTTTCTTGCAAAAAGAAAAGAGGAAAGAGGAAACTGAAATCTGACCAGAGCTGAGGCGCGGGAGGAGGCCGAGAGGTAGCGGTTGTAGAGCGAGGCGTGGCCGCACAGGAGGAAGAAGAAAGACAGTGCGAAGGTGGCGTTATTATAGGAGAGAACTCGCATTGGTAATTATTTCTCGTTGTTTCTCGTGCTTATCGGCGGAGAGAAGAGAAGGAGAGGAAGGAAAAGGGGAGGAGAAGCGGCGGAGAAAGGAGAAAGAGAAGGGAGAGGACAGGAAGAGGCGGAGGGGAGAAAGAAGGCGCAAGTTTTTAAGGGAAGAGTTCGTGGCGGAGGGTTCGAAAGAAAGCGGAGGGTTTAGACACGCGTAAATAAAAGAGATCGAAATAATCTAAAGACTGACGAGGAGACAGCACTGATATGAACGGTGCAAAACCCATCGAGCATTATATATATAAAATAGGAGTAGAACTAGGGTGCTCTCGAGTTCACCAAGTCCTTGGTGAACTCAAGTTCAAAACTCATCGGATCGGCTTCAAATGACGAATCCGACTGTTGAAACCCGTCTATCTTACGAGTGATGCGTCTACATGCAAAAATTTTAAATTTTGAAATTAATTTTGCATAGAGTCAAGTGGTCAAAATTAGAAGATTAATAAATTAATTTTAATGCATTCATTTTTTGACGTTTTTTGACCACTTGACTCTATGCAAAATTAATTTTAAAATTTAAAATTTTTGCATGTAGACGCATTACTCATAAGGTAGACGGGTTTCAACGGTCGGATTCGTCGTTTGAAGCCAATCCGATGAGTTTTGGACTTGAGTTCACCAAGGGCTTGGTGAACTCGAGAGCACCCTAGGTCTACTCCTATTTTGCATCCTAAACAATAACGTTGTGCAAATACTTATAAGCTGTACGACTTCGACCAACAGACCAAAAGATGTTCCATAAATGACTCTCTTGTATAATTGTAAGCATAAAAAAATTTATCATAAATTTTTTACTTGTTTTGAAAGTACTCAAATATCAAATGACAGTCGTTTCCTTCAAGTGCTTGTAATTTGTTTCTCCTGTATTTATCTATATGATTTCGTGCATCTTTTTTTGTAAAAAGGACACCTTAGATTCCACCAGCACCTTTTATTACCAAATTTATATTAACAGACACAGCCAAACCTTGTTCTTCGTGAAAATCCAATAAATCATGTAATCTCTTTGGGATATATCGGTAACTCAATATTAGAAAGGCTGATTCGGATTGTAAAACATGGTCATGCTCCAGATAAACTTCGACGACTATCCCTACACAAGCCCTCCTCTTTGGGATACAACCCTAGTTACTTTTTTTTAGGCTTCTTACACTTGTTGCATGCTAATGTATAGTACTAGCTCAGGTCTTTATTCTTGTGATTTGATATTTTGAAAACCCCAAAATCAGACTACTTTTCAAAAAGTTCATAGTATTGGCAAGCCTCTTCAAGTGTTTCAAACCAATCATCAACAGCAGGTGGGCTTGAGTCATGAAATTCATCATCTCCATCACTTATCACATCTTCTGATTCAACTTGACCCTCTACCCTTCCATTAACATTGATAATTTCATTTTCTATTGCATTCAATTCATCGAGAGCTTCAACATTCAAATCCCACCCATATATATTATCTCTGACACTAACATCATCATTCATCGTTTCATTAGCACGGTGCTGCTCTTCAAAATGTCGATAGATATCAACTTCATCAATTTCTCCATTTGTATTTTCTATCCACAATTCATCACCACTCTTTTCATTCAGATCAAAATTCATTCTGGTATTTAAAAAAAAAAAATAAGAAAAAACAAAAAAATTAATGAACAATAATAACAGGTATTCATATCAAACAGATCAAGTATGGATGATTCATGTAAAAAGTATTTACAAAACAGTTCTGGTATTATACCTACCATATGACATGCATAAAATCAAGTTTTCATATCAAACAGCTCAATTATTCATATCCAAAGTAACAATCTATTGGTATGAACAACACAAGTATTCATACCAACAATATCAGGTTTCCATCAATAACATATCAAGTATACACATCTAAATAAACAGTTGTTCATGCCAGATTTATCAATTATTCATATCATATAAACCATAACATATCAAATATTCATATCAACAATATCATATATTCTTATAAAATAAAACAAGAATTCATGACAAAAACTATCAAGTTTTCATATGAAACATATCAATAATTCACATAAATACAATCACATGTTCATACTAGATCTATGAAATATTCATATCAGATCATCATCTTCTCAAATTAAAAGATCAAATTCATCAAAAAACAACATAAAAAGGAGTTAGCTACTTATAACATTACTATAAAATATTCATACCTGAGTTTTAATACCTGATAGATGAGAACCTAAATCAACTGGAAATCGTCTGAGATCGACTGAAAGAAGAAAACAGAAATCGATAATTTAAATGACAGAGAAAGAAAATCGATGATCAAAGAATGAAAGAGAGAAACATTACCTGAGCGTAGCAAGAGAGATTGCCTGAGGGATGAGAACCTAAATCAACTGGAAATCGCCTAAGATCGACTGATAGAAGAAAGCGCCTGAGATCGCCTAAGAGTACAACATGGAGATTGCCTCAGAGAAAGGTGCGAGATCGTCGGAGAGAGGTGTGCGAGATCGCCTGAGAGAAAGGTGTTAATGTTGTGATCTAGAAGCCAATCATATGATGATTGTATTCTAAGTTTTGTTCATGTTATTGGATGATTTATATCATTTTGTTTCTTGAGTATTTTATTATTTATAGATCATTCAAGTTGATGACTTGGAATTGTGGAACTCTATAAGAAAAATTAATAAATACTCTAAAATGTCCCTAATCTTGATAATTAGCAAGAAACACTAATTAGCCGGTATAAGATTAACATTTGGATTAAGTGATGATCATGTTCTGCAGATCATGTGACAAGTGTTGTCAATTTAATCAAATAGATACTTGATGGAGATCAAGTGATTGGACGTGACCAGAAATAAAACATTATATGGATTGTGTTATGTGTCATTAATGTTTATTTGTGTCTGAAATTCTAAGGTATGAGATGATTATTTCTCTAACATGAGAATGTGTATTCGTGGGTATTATCCAACGTTGTCCGTAACTGGCGACCATACAGATTATATTTCAATATGTGTCTCTTGTGTGGAGAGATAGTAATCATCAAGAATACCAATGTCCCTCATGAAAATGAGTGATGATATCATTGGGCCTCTTGATGAAATAATACAAGTATGTGCACATATGATTAAGGAGTTAATCATAATTACTAAATTATTTTAGAATCAAGAAACGAGTAGCTTTGCAAGGATAACACATTCCTACCTTGAATCTATTCATGATATCATGAGACATGGAATTGACACGAGGCAATTGTTGCCTTAGGGATCGTGAAATAGCAAATACTTATTATCTGTGTCTTTTGGGTAATTACAATGCATATTGCTAGATGCCGCTTGTAATTTATGGAATCAAAAGGAGTTTTAGATTCATTGCCAAATGACATAGATCACATAGGGTCACACTAATAAGAAATTAATTAGAAAAGCTACTTGATTTATTTGACATGTGTGACATGACTAATAAATTGGTTTCTCTGCTGAAACATGAGATAAATAATTATAGAGATACTTATATGATGTTTTGGATTCAATTAAATGGTTTAATGAAATCCAAATATCGGAAATAGATCAAATGGTAGAACCTTTGTGAGCCACAAAAAGGAGTTTTTGTGGGCTGCAAAGAGTTCTGTATTTTACCACGATTTCTATGAACATAACTTAAGACGGACGTAGCTCATCAATCGTAACTTCATTTTCAGTGTCCTACCACCTTTTTGGAAAGCTTGCGAGAAGATCTACAATTTAATGTAAAAATCACAACTTGTACATATCGCATGCATTTCTCACCAACCGCATACAAATCCGCATAAACTGTTATGTCGGTCGGAATCGGTTTTTCTAAAACTTGTTGATCAAGGAAATCGTGGAAATAACTTCTAGCACGTAAGGGACTGCTTGTAAACAACAGGAAGACTATTTAAAAGGGTCCCTACTGCCTAGGATTATTCATTCATTCATTTTTTTCATTAGAGAGCCAAAATTGTCTCTCTTCTTTGATCTCTCATGTGTTGAGAACTCACAAAACCTAAACTCAAGATCTAGTTCTCTTGGAGGATAGGGATTAAAGAGCGACCAAATTACTACTTTTTAGCAAGAGAAAACTTTGGTTTCTAATTAATTTCTTGGTGGATACCGTGGATGGCTTCTACTTTGGAGTCTCAGTTTGGTGCAAGGCGTTGCAAGGCATCAACCACCATTAGCATCGACAAAGAAGTGAATGATCTTCAACCCAACATCTCAATGATCTTTCTTTCTTGTTTAGAGACAAGAAACAAAAGGTATGATGCTTATTGATTTGGAAATTTGATTTTGGTTTGATTTCAGTCGCACATGGTGATCTTTAGTACTTTTCTTGTCAAATTTTTTGAAATTTCGTTGCCCTTAGTAGTTAGCACATGATGATCCAGTGGGTTAATGACGGTTAGACGGGGACCACTTATAGTTAGTTATATGCGCTATTTAATGATTAATATCGGTAGTTACCATCAGGGGGACGATTACGGGACTAACATGCGGGGACAAAATCATTTCTCTTTTACATATTAAGAATAATTTATATAAATTTTGTTTTGTCAGTACAAATTCGTTAAAATGAAGATTAAGTCAAAATAATATTAAAAAGTATAATTCAAATATAATATAGATATTATTTAAAAAAATGTTAATGTCGTCCCTCGGCACTAGCAGTATCGTGCCAGTTAATTTCAGTCACGGTTTGGAGAGTACATATGTTTTGTAATTTATTTCTGATACGAGGCAGACAGAAGAGAAGCAAAAGAAGAATAAATATCTTTTAAACATTGCAAATTAGTCCCTATTATTTTAAACATTGCAAAGAATAGATCATGATAAACAAGTGCTTAAATCGAAGAGGAAAGAAAACATATTATATAGTAATTATTGAAAATTTTGTGTTCCTTTTTAAAGTTTTTATTTATGATAATCGTTGATAATTAATCCAAATGTCGGTACTACCGTAACAAAGAAGCATGCAAAATTACATATGGACAATAATTTTCGGGAGCAGATGAATAAAAATTTGAAACTTTCTTAATCTTTTTGTAGCAAATAATCAAGATTTTCATCTAACCTCAAAACTTTCTCAAGTGATTATTGAGAGTTAGAAACTTTCTCAATAAGAGGTTGAGTTCAAGATTTGACTTCCATTAAATATATAGTTGGTTTCATTAATTAGATTCAGTATAATTAAGACCAGAGTTTTCATAATTCGATCGAAAACGTCATATTATTTTGTTTTATTGGATTACATGTACAATTATAATTTGCTGCATATATGATTAATGATTCTATGAAAAAGTCCATCATGCGCACACACAAGTCACAAGTGAAGTGGATTGAGCGGTATCTTAGATAATAACGGATTCGGAATCAATCTAGGCCGAATAAATCTGGAATTGTAGTCAGATTGATTCGGCCTGGAATGATTTGAGGCCCATTAATTATATACGATGAAGAAGACTCATCTAGTGGATTATATGCCCGTAAAGAGGGAATCCTTATTGATGTGAACTGTGAAGTCTTATTTAATTCTTCCAATCATTAAATTATCAATTTAAAAAATGGCATAATTAAGTTATACGCACCAAAGGGCAATGCTGATTAAGTCGAAAATTAAGCAAAGGTAGATGACTTTTTAATTACAGTTAAAAGAGTTTCAATAACGCCCAAAAATTGGCTAAAATAAGAATCCTCTAAATAACGAAACCAAAATTCCAGTACAGACCGATTCAGAAGCTTAAAAGAGAGGACTCGTATCCTCTCATGTACCTGACAGAGTAAAATTAGCTATCATTAAATCTAAGCCGAGCAATTGAAATTCGGTGTCTATTTAAACAAAGGGGTCCGGCAACGGCGCCAAAAACTTGTTCGCTCCCAGATGAGAGGTACAGAGTTTCACCACAGCCTAGGCTGTGGAGTTTAAACCCTATTCAACTCTTGGACGAAGGTTGCAAGTGCACAACCCTGTCTTTGTAGTTAGAACGGGTGTCGATCCTCAGGGACGGACTATTTTCTGAATCTTAACTAATCCTAGTTAGGTACTAGAAGTGCGAGAATTGGGGTTTTGTTTTAATCCTAAGTTTTCGTATGTATGAACAAGTAAAATGAATGAAACAAATGAATGTATGAACAATTTCAATTATCAATGTATGAACAAGTAAAGAATCAAGTAAATGTTTGTATTTTGTACTGTGGTAAAAAAAGGTGTTTCAAGGGTTTCAGATTTTCATCTTCAACTTTGCTGCTCAGACCTGCCACGCGACCCGCATGCTTTCGCATGCGACCTTTGTGACGCGACCCGCATGCTTTCGCATGCGACCCGCTTGGCCTTAAGCGCCCTGAACCTGGCACGCGACCCGCGAGCTGTGGCTTGCGACCCGTGTGATGCGACCCGCGTGCTAAGTCACGCGACCCGCATGGTCCTTGAGCTGACTCTGCACATGACAGAATCTTATTGTTTAAGTCGTGTAAGGTTGGATTGACCGTACCTAATGTCACTGAACCTCAACTTTCGTGTGTTGGCTTAGCAGACCTGGTTTGGAATTGCAATTTCACCTTCTCAGGTCTAATCAAGCTGTTTGATCTAAACCTAAGTTCTCGATTCTGTTTACTAAAGGTATCTACAAGCTAAAGACTTTCACCTTTCGGCTACTCGTTGATCTACAAGCTGAATAGAAACTTTCACCTTTCGGCTACTCGTTGACCTCACCTTTCGGTTCTCAGACCTACCTCAAGTACTTAACCTAATTGCAAGAAACATCAAGCCTTTGGTACAAGAAGAAATGCCTAAGGCATTCAACAGTAAGCAATCAAGAATCAAACAATTCGAATCAAGCAATCTCAGATAATACAAGAATCAAGAAACACGAAATAACAATAAGAATCAATCCATATGCATCATCAAACAAAGTTTTAGACTACAAATCCAAACCCTCGAAACTATAATATCTACTCAGTCATCAACGAAATCAAAACAAGAGAGAGATAAAGAAAGCAAATCATGATGAGAGAAGAGGTAGAGAAGAGGATTGAAGCTTCAGGATGAGTCTTCTTCTCCAGATCGCCTCCTCTTCAGCTCCAGATCGTCTTTCTCTTCCTCAGCCCCGATCTCTTCTGTCTCTAGTGAAAAATCGCGGAATCATGGATGTTCTCTCTGTTGCCAGGCCTTCAGTTTAAATAATTTCCTTCGTGGGCCTCAATTGGGCCTGGCTCAGTTAACTCGACGCGACCCGCATGAGTTTCCATGCGACCCGCGTCAGGTGGCAAGGATGCGAGCTGTGAGGGTCGCGTCTGAGGTCGCGTCTGGGCTGCGATGCGACCCGCGTCATGTGGCATGCGGGTCGCATGGGGGAAGTCAGAACTCTGCCTTTTTGCCTGCTTTCGCCTATTTCCTGCAAATCAACCACAAAACTGCAGCAGTACCATATTCTATTTGATTTTCAATATAAACTATGCAATTTAGTGGTCAAAATCACAAGTCTGGTCTGGAAATAAGACGAAATAATAGATGAAATATAGACCTATCAAGGGGGGTTGTTCTATTAGAGGTGATATCAGATCGGGTAGGTGCTCGTTGAGCACAACCTATCAATAAGACTGCTATAATCCCTGACACCAGGCTTTGGTCCTTCGCACATCATAATATGAATCAACTCCTTTGCCTTCTCAACGCTATCATTCTTGCACAACCCATCTATGCAAATGTTATATGTCACCTCGTCAGGCTCATACCTTTCACATTTCATACTCTGTATCAAATGCTCTGCTTTTATAATTTCACCCTTCTTAAATATTCCACCTAAGACACTATTGTAAATCACTACATTAGGCTTTGGCCCTTTGGAATTCATGGTATTGATCACCTCTTGTGCCTCCTCAATGTAACATTTCTTGCACATGCCATCTACAAGGTGGGAATATGTATCAAGATATGGCTCTTTGCCCTTTGGCAATCATTCTTTAGACTACAGTCTCGGCCTTTGCAATATCACTGTGTTTGCACAACCCTTTTATAAGCGTGTTGTATGTCACGACATTAGGCTCGACTCCTTTGAAAATCATCATATCAACAAACTCCTCTGTTGTCCTGATTTTACCCAACTTACACAACCCAGCAACAATTGAGGAACACATTACGACATTGGGTTCCAGCCCTTTCAAATTCATGATATGCATTATATTCTCTACCCCCTTGAGATAACTTAGCCTGCACATACAGTCTACCACTGAAGAGTAGGTAACTGAATTGTGTTTGAGCCCCTTCGAAATGAGGTTATACATCACCTCATTTGCTTTCCCATGTTCATTATTTCTGCAAAACTCATTTATAAGACTATTGTATGTCACGATGTCAGGCTCCAGGTCTGTGGAAATCATTTTACCAAGTAATGTTTGTTCCCCGTCCATATCACCTCTATTAAACAGCTCATTTATAATGGTAGAAAAACTAACCAAATCATGTAATCTAACAACTTGATTGATTCTTTCAGTTAGTCGTTTTTGCAGTTCCATTTAATCAAAGTGTTGTATGTTACGATGTTGGAAAAAACACATGAGGATTTCATATGGTCAAACAAGCTACATGACTTGCCAATTTCATTCCAATTGCATAATGCGTTTATCAGGGTGTTATAGTGTATACACACTTGGTTTCCAATCCCCACCGTGTTTCACCATTAAAAAAAACAATTGAAGGGCTAAACGCGTGTTGGCCTTTGAGCACAGCCTATCAATAAGACTGTTATAATCCCTGACACCAGGCTTTGGTCATTCGCACATCATAATATGAATCAACTCCTTTGCCCTCTCAACGCTATCATTCTTGCACAACCCATCTATGCAAATGTTATATGTCACCCCGTCGGGCTCATACCTTTCACATTTCATACTCTGTATCAAATGCTCTGCTTTTATAATTTCATCATTCTTAAATATTCCACCCGAGACACTATTGTAAATCACAACATTAGGCTTTGGCTCTTTGGAATTCATGGTATTGATCACCTCTTGTGCCTCCTCAATGTAACATTTCTTGCACATGCCATCTACAATGTGGGAATATGTAACAAGATCTGGCTCAAACCCTTTGGTAATCATTCTTTGGAATATAGTCTCGGCCTTTGCAATATCACTGTGTTTGCACAACCCTTTTATAAGCGTGTTGTATGTCACGACATTAGACTCGACTCCTTTGAAGATCATCATATCAACAAACTCCTCTGTTGCCCTGATTTTACCCAACTTACACAACCCACCAACAATTGAGGAATACATTACGACATTGGGTTCCAGCCCTTTCAAATTCATGATATGCATTATATTCTCTACCCTCTTGAGATCACTTAGCCTGCACATACAGTCTACCACTGAAGAGTAGGTAACTAAATTAGGTTTGAACCCCTTAGAAATGAGGTTATACATCACCTCATTTGCTTTCCCATGTTCATTATTTATGCAAAACTCATTTATAAGACTATTGTATGTCACGATGTCAGGCTCCAAGTCTGTGGAAATCATTTTACCAAGTAATGTTTGTTCCCCGTCCATATCACCTATATTAAACAGCTCATTTATAATGGTAGAAAAACTAACCAAATCATGTAATCTAACAACCTGATTGATTCTTTCAGTTAGTCGTTTTTGCATTTCCATTTAATCAAAGTGTTGTATGTTACGATGTTGGACAAAACACCTGAGGATTTCATATGGTCAAACAAGCTACATGACTTGCCAATTTCATTCCAATTGCATAATTCGTTTATCAGGGTGTTATAGTGTATACACACTTGGTTTCCAATCCCCACCGTGTTTCACCATTAAGAAAAACAATTGAAGGGCTAAACGCGTGTTGGCCTTTGAGCACAGCCTATCAATAAGACTGTTATATTCCCTGACACCAGGCTTTGGTCATTCGCACATCATAATATGAATCAACTCCTTTGCCTTCTCAACGCTATCATTTTTGCACAACCCATCTATGCAAATGTTATATGTCACCTCGTCAGGCTCATACCTTTCACATTTCATACTCTGTATCAAATGCTCTGCTTTTATAATTTCACTCTTCTTAAATATTCCACCTAAGACACTATTGTAAATCACTACATTAGGCTTTGGCCCTTTGGAATTCATGGTATTGATCACCTCTTGTGCCTCCTCAATGTAACATTTCTTGCACACGCTATCTACAAGGTGGGAATATGTAACAAGATCTGGCTCAAACCCTTTGGCAATCATTCTTTGGACTACAGTCTCGGCCTTTGCAATATCACTGTGTTTGCACAACCCTTTTATAAGCGTGTTGTATGTCACGACATTAGGCTCGACTCCTTTGAAGATCATCATATCAACAAACTCCTCTGTTGCCCTGATTTTACCCAACTTACACAACCCACAACAATTGAGGAATACATTACGACATTGGGTTCCAGCCCTTTCAAATTCATGATATGCATTATATTCTCTACCCTCTTGAGATCACCTAGCTTGCACATACAGTCTACCACTGAAGAGTAGGTAACTAAATTAGGTTTGAACCCCTTAGAAATGAGGTTATACATCACCTCATTTGCTTTCCCATGTTCATTATTTCTGCAAAACTCATTTATAAGACTATTGTTTGTCACGATGTCAGGCTCCAGGTCTATGGAAATCATTTTACCAAGTAATGTTTGTTCCCCGTCCATATCACCTCTATTAAACAGCTCATTTATAATGGTAGAAAAACTAACCAAATCATGTAATCTAACAACCTGATTGATTCTTTCAGTTAGTCGTTTTTGCATTTCCATTTAATCAAAGTGTTGTATGTTACGATGTTGGACAAAACACCTGAGGATTTCATATGGTCAAACAAGCTACATGACTTGCCAATTTCATTCCAATTGCATAATTCGTTTATCAGGGTGTTATAGTGTATACACACTTGGTTTCCAATCCCCACCGTGTTTCACCATTAAGAAAAACAATTGAAGGGCTAAACGCGTGTTGGCCTTTGAGCACAGCCTATCAATAAGACTGTTATATTCCCTGACACCAGGCTTTGGTCATTCGCACATCATAATATGAATCAACTCCTTTGCCCTCTCAACGCTATCATTCTTGCACAACCCATCTATGCAAATGTTATATGTCACCCCGTCGGGCTCATACCTTTCACATTTCATACTCTGTATCAAATGCTCTGCTTTTATAATTTCATCATTCTTAAATATTCCACCCGAGACACTATTGTAAATCACAACATTAGGCTTTGGCTCTTTGGAATTCATGGTATTGATCACCTCTTGTGCCTCCTCAATGTAACATTTCTTGCACATGCCATCTACAATGTGGGAATATGTAACAAGATCTGGCTCAAATCCTTTGGTAATCATTCTTTGGAATATAGTCTCGGCCTTTGCAATATCACTGTGTTTGCACAACCCTTTTATAAGCGTGTTGTATGTCACGACATTAGACTCGACTCCTTTGAAGATCATCATATCAACAAACTCCTCTGTTGCCCTGATTTTACCCAACTTACACAACCCACCAACAATTGAGGAACACATTACGACATTGGGTTCCAGCCCTTTCAAATTCATGATATGCATTATATTCTCTACCCCCTTGAGATCACTTAGCTTGCACATACAGTCTACCACTGAAGAGTAGGTAACTAAATTGGGTTTGAGCCCCTTAGAAATGAGGTTATACATCACCTCATTTGCTTTCCCATGTTCATTATTTATGCAAAACTCATTTATAAGACTATTGTATGTCACGATGTCAGGCTCCAAGTCTGTGGAAATCATTTTACCAAGTAATGTTTGTTCCCCGTCCATATCACCTATATTAAACAGCTCATTTATAATGGTAGAAAAACTAACCAAATCATGTAATCTAACAACCTGATTGATTCTTTCAGTTAGTCGTTTTTGCATTTCCATTTAATCAAAGTGTTGTATGTTACGATGTTGGACAAAACACCTGAGGATTTCATATGGTCAAACAAGCTACATGACTTGCCAATTTCATTCCAATTGCATAATTCGTTTATCAGGGTGTTATAGTGTATACACACTTGGTTTCCAATCCCCACCGTGTTTCACCATTAAGAAAAACAATTGAAGGGCTAAACGCGTGTTGCCCTTTGAGCACAGCCTATCAATAAGACTGTTATAATCCCTGACACCAGGCTTTGGTCCTTCGCACATCATAATATGAATCAACTCCTTTGCCTTCTCAACGCTATCATTTTTGCACAACCCATCTATGCAAATGTTATATGTCACCTCGTCAGGCTCATACATTTCACATTTTATACTCTGTATCAAATGCTCTGCTTTTATAATTTCACTCTTCTTAAATATTCCACCTAAGACACTATTGTAAATCACTACATTAGGCTTTGGCCCTTTGGAATTCATGGTATTGATCACCTCTTGTGCCTCCTCAATGTAACATTTCTTGCACACGCTATCTACAAGGTGGGAATATGTAACAAAGATCTGGCTCAAACCCTTTGGCAATCATTCTTTGGACTACAGTCTCGGCCTTTGCAATATCACTGTGTTTGCACAACCCTTTTATAAGCGTGTTGTATGTCACGACATTAGGCTCGACTCCTTTGAAGATAATCATATCAACAAACTCCTCTGTTGTCCTGATTTTACCCAACTTACACAACCCACCAACAATTAAGGAATACATTACGATATTGGGTTCCAGCCCTTTCAAATTCATGATATGCATTATATTCTCTACCCCCTTGAGATCACCTAGCTTGCACATACAGTCTACCACTGAAGAGTAGGTAACTAAATTGGGTTTGAGCCCCTTAGAAATGAGGTTATACATCACCTCATTTGCTTTCCCATGTTCATTATTTCTGCAAAACTCATTTATAAGACTATTGTTTGTCACGATGTCAGGCTTCAGGTCTATGGAAATCATTTTACCAAGTAATGTCTGTGCCCCGTCCATATCACCTCTATTAAACAGCTCATTTATAATGGTAGAAAAACTAACCAAATCATGTAATCTAACAACGTGATTGATTCTTTCAGTTAGTCGTTTTTGCAGTTCCATTTAATCAAAGTGTTGTATGTTACGATGTTGGACAAAACACATGAGGATTTCATATGGTCAAACAAGCTACATGACTTGCCAATTTCATTCCAATTGCATAATGCGTTTATCAGGGTGTTATAGTGTATACACACTTGGTTTCCAATCCCCACCGTGTTTCACCATTAAGAAAAACAATTGAAGGGCTAAACGCGTGTTGGCCTTTGAGCGCAGCCTATCAATAAGACTGTTATAATCCCTGACACCAGGCTTTGGTCATTCTGTAGGGCGCAGAAAGTTGCACAGCTGTTGGTATGGGAAGGTGTGTGCATATGTGTGAAATGTTTCAGAGTTCGACGCTCTCTGTTGATTAAAGAACATCGAACTCGAAACATTCATTTCTTTCTTTCCGCTATTCCTTCTGGTTCACCCTCGACAGACCTACTGTTCATAATCAGCCTGTCGAGAGAGTTTAATGATTGTGGGGACATTTAACTCCCAGCGGGCGCAAGCCCCCGCTGTTAATTACATCAGATGGCCCTCCCAAGCCATGCTGAACACCTCGTTCATTCCGGGATTTGTGCCTATTTGTTGTGAATTGAATAAAAGGGCTAAAAGGGGAAACTCATGTACTTGGTTTTCGTGTGTTTCTTTGATTTACCATTGTTTTAGGTATTTAATTAATGTGCATGCATGAGGTGTAATGATTATCGTTAAAATACCTTTATTACACATTTTTATTTATTTATAAACATATTTGTACTTGAGAAAATATATTTATGCTTTATTTACACCTTTTTATTTAAGAGAAAATGATTGAAATATGAAGAAAAGGGTATTTTCGTCATTTCAGGGCTTGGCTGATGTCTGGACATGCTCAATTTTGGTTTAGAAAGATGGAGGGTTCAATTTGGGTTCATTTGGAGGTGGTTTGAGTCAATTCGGACTTGAAATGAAGAAGTTATAGCCAAAAAGGACTTATTTATAAATATTTATGTTTTTCCAGGGGCTTATTTACAAAGCTGGAAGGGTGTGGTTTTGTGATTTGGGTTTTAGACAAGGTTTCATGTGAAATTTGGGCCTCTAAGGGCTTATTTGTGAGAGTTTTGTGCTGTCAGGGGCCTTTTCGTAAATTTACAGGGGCTTCGCTGCGAATATTGGGAAATCAGAGGGGGTTTTCCATAAAAAGGGGATTGATTTATAATTTTATTTATTGTTTGGGCTTTAAGATTCGGGTTTTTGGGTCTCTTAGATTCGTGTATTGGGCTTTAGGATGTGGGCTGAGCTTCAGGATTCGTGCTGGCCATTTGATGTGTATTCTGGACTTTAAAGCCCGTACTGTCATTCAAATCCTGTTATGGCGCCGGAATGGAGGGTTTCAGATTGCTTTAAGATCCGTGCAGCTGTTTTATTGGATTTCTACTTATACTTAGCAATTCAACCTTTAAAAATTCATATCAATTTGAAACAAAGTCAGAAAAATATGATCTTTATGTCTATTTTGTGTGTTTTGAAATGTTCTATTTAATTATGATGTTTATTTTATGTTTTGATTTTTTCTGTCATTCGATACTGCCCATTTTCCAACAGCAGCCCCCTTTTTCTTTAAATGCTGTTTTTCTATTTTTGGATCTGAACTTTGAAAATTCGTATAAAATCGAAATATAGTCAGAAAAGTGCAAACTTGGTGTCCATTTTGTGTGTTTTGAAGTCCTCTATCCAGTGGTGAAGTCCATTTTTTATTTTGGTCCCTGTACCAGTCCAGAAGGTACTGTTTACCAGAGAAGGTCATTTTGACACTTTAGAGGGCTTTTATTGTGTCATTGGTGCATGCTTTGTAGTGTAATGTTGGTTCATTGTTCCAGAGGGTACTAGGGACTGATTTAGAATATTTACAACTAATTCCATGAATTAAACATCATTTTTAGGGACTTTTCATGGCCTTTGTTGCTATATCTTTGGTACCAATGAACAAAAGGGAAAGGAAAAAAATCCAAAAATTCCGAAAATGGTGCCAAAAATCTGCCAAAATGTGGTTTTATGCAAAGAAGCCCCTGATTTTGTTTAAAATCATGTTTTTGATGTTTTTTGAAGAACATGTCATTAAGATTTCCTTAGGTTTAGAGATGCAAACATCCAACTTGTCATTTGTTTACACTTCAAACCTTCCATCTTCCATCATTTGCATATATTTGGAATATTTAATTTCCTTTAGCATATTGGCTTAGGAAATCAAGTATTCTTCCATACACAAATGGATCTAAAAAGGGAGGGTCATTGAAATATCACAAGTTTAAAGCACAAATGACATATCATAGCCAAAGCTAATATCATTTAATACTTTAGACTTCAATTTCTCCCCATTTGCACATAGTTTTTAATTCTTGCCAATATTCATGCATGTAAATGCACTAATTATTGACTAAATTAATCCCTTTGCACAAATAGGCCCTTTGATCATTTAGGTTGAGAGAATAATAGGGGAGACCTCATGGCTCAACCCTACTACCTCTTGTGTTTAATTTTTTTTTATTGTCACTTTGTTGTTCTTTTAACCTCCTCACAAAAATAATTAATATAGCTTTCATATGAAGGGAGACCTCATGGTTTTTATTTCATAAACTCCAAGAAAAAGAGATGATAAAATATTCGCATATATATATATATTAATGCTTATATATATATTTTTTTAGAAAGGGAGGCAGAGAAAGCAAGAAGAAGGAAATCAACTAAATATCAAAATCCTATCATAGGACCTTTTAAGCCCCTTTTACATCAGCTATAGTAGCTGTCTATTATTTTGCTTGCACATTTTTTATTTAATATTCCACAGTAGCATTGATTGCTACTGGGAAAACCTTATTTCATTTCAATGGCTTCGTGCCTAAAGCTTATAATCTAAAGCCAAGGCACTAACCTTTGTAGTTGCAACAAGAAAGGAAAATAACAAAAGAAAGAACAGCAATGAAAAGAAGAGAGAAAAGAAGAACAAGTCAAGTAAAAAGGGACGAATAAACATGGCAGCAAAGAAGCTTTTTATTCAACATTGGAGAAACATACACAGCCCTTTCGGGCTTACATCTTCAGGCAAGCTTGTGCCTTTTCTTGTTGAGAAAGAGAAACAATCTCAAATTCTACTTCGATTTCCTAGCTAACCTATGTGTATTTGTGTGTAAACAGATGTGTGTTCTGATTGAACTTGTGCAAAAGCACTATGTGGCTGTGGTAGCTTGAACAAGAGTCTTGTGTGTTGTAAAGTTTCGGCTATCTCTCGTCTTTTCTTTCCTTCAACAGGGGCTCCTTTTATAGCCTTCTAATTAGGGTTTAGGCAGCAGGGATTGGATTAATGCGGTGGCTTGATCCAAGGCGTTCTTTTCCTTTTTAATCGGACGGCTTGGAGCTGAGGTGCAAGGGAGGAGGCAGCTAGCATCTTTTGACAGACCAGCTGGCCTTGTTTTGTTGTTTTCCTATTTTGCCGTTGGAGAAGAGCTCTCTTTAAACCACATAGACTTGTCTCTTGTAGACCATACACAGCTTGGCTAAAGGCTCTCCATAGACCATGTTTAAACAATAGAGTATCAAATAATTGTAGCATCTTTAGGCCGCCTCTTTACTTCCTTGGTCTCCAGCTGGTTCGGCCCAGGAAAATTTCTCTTAACAAGGCCCAGGCAGCAAATTGATATCTATTTAGTTCGGGTGGGGTATATAGTGCCGAAGCCTTTAATCACAATTTCATGGCAGCTTGATTTTTTTACCAATTGAAGCAGCTCAACCTTCAACCTTCGGCTTGCTTTGATTTTAATCCAAATGGCATCCGGGGCCCAAGCCCGATTGTAATCTATGCAATTCATTTTCGGCAACAAATTGATTCACTCCAATTGAAGTCAATTCAACTTAATTAATTTAGTCAACCGAAGCCAACTATTTTTAATTGAAGTTAATTCACTACAATTGAAGTCGATTATTTTAATTCAATATGAACCATGAACATTCTTTCTTAATTTTGTGATTAAATAAAATCCTGACTTTTTAGGGTCAAACACATTCGCACATCATAATATGAATCAACTCCTTTGCCCTCTCAACGCTATCATTCTTGCACAACCCATCTATGCAAATGTTATATGTCACCCCGTCGGGCTCATACCTTTCACATTTCATACTCTGTATCAAATGCTCTGCTTTTATAATTTCATCATTCTTAAATATTCCACCCGAGACACTATTGTAAATCACTACATTAGGCTTTGGCCCTTTGGAATTCATGGTATTGATCATCTCTTCGACCTCCTCAATGTAACATTTTTTGCACATGCCATCTACAAGATGAGAATATGTAACAAGATCTGGCTCAAACCCTTTGGCAATCATTCTTTGGACTACAGTCTCGGCCTTTGCAATATCACTGTGTTTGCACAACCCTTTTATAAGCGTGTTGTATGTCACGACATTAGGCTCGACTCCTTTGAAGATCATCATATCAACAAACTCCTCTGTTGCCCTGATTTTACCCAACTTACACAACCAACAACGATTGAGGAATACATTACGACATTGGGTTCCAGCCCTTTCAAATTCATGATACGCATTATATTCTCTACCCCCTTGAGATCACCTAGCTTGCACATACAGTCTACCACTGAAGAGTAGGTAACTAAATTGGGTTTGAGCCCCTTAGAAATGAGGTTATACATCACCTCATTTGCTTTCCCATGTTCATTCTTTCTGCAAAACTCATTTATAAGACTATTGTATGTCACGATGTCAGGCTCCAGGTCTATGGAAATCATTTTACCAAGTAATGTCTGTTCCCCGTCCATATCACCTCTATTAAACAGCTCATTTATAATGGTAGAAAAACTAACCAAATCATGTAATCTAACAACTTGATTGTTTCTTTCAGTTCGTCATTTTTGCAGTACCATTTAATTAAAATGTCGTATGTTACGATGTTGGACAAAACACCTGAGTACTTCATATTGTCAAACAAGCTACATGAGTTGCCAATTTCATTCCAATTACATAATTCATTTATCAGGGTGTTATAGTGTATACACACTTGGTTTCCAATCCCCACCGTGTTTCACCATTAAGAAAAATAATTGAAGGGCTAAACACGTGTTGCCCTTTGAGCACAGCCTATCAATAAGACTGTTATAATCCCTGACACCAGGCTTTGGTCATTCGCACATCATAATATGAATCAACTCCTTTGCCTTCTCAACGCTATCATTTTTGCACAACCCATCTATGCAAATGTTATATGTCACCCCGTCAGGCTCATATCTTTCACATTTCATACTCTGTATCAAATGCTCTGCTTTTATAATTTCACCCTTCTTGAATATTCCACCTAAGACACTATTGTAAATCACGACATTAGGCTTTGGCCCTTTGGAATTCATGGTATTGATCACCTCCTGGACCTCTCCAATGTAACATTTCTTGCACATGCCATCTACAAGATGGGAATATGTAACAAGATCTGGCTCAAACCCTTTGGCAATCATTCTTTGGACTACAGTCTCGGCCTTTGCAATATCACTGTGTTTGCACAACCCTTTTATAAGCGTGTTGTATGTCACAACATTAGGCTCGACTCCTTTGAAGATCATCATATCAACAAACTCCTCTGTTGCCCTGATTTTACCCAACTTACACAACCCACCAACAATTGAGGAATACATTACCACATTGGGTTCCAGCCCTTTCAAATTCATGATATGAATTATATTCTCTACCCCATTGAGATCACCTAGCTTGCACATACAGTCTACCACTGAAGAGTATGTAACTAAATTATGTTTGAGCCCTTAGAAATGAGGTTATACATCGCCTCATTTGCTTTCCCATGTTCATTCTTTCTGCAAAACTCATTTATAAGACTATTGTATGTGACAATGTCAGGCTCCAGGTCTATGGAAATCATTTTACCAAGTAATGTATGTTCCCCGTCCATATCACCTCTATTAAACAGCTCATTTATAATGGTAGAAAAACTAACCAAATCATGTAATCTAACAACTTGATTGCTTCTTTCAGTTCGTTATTTTTGTAGTTTCATTTAATCAAAGTGTTGTATGTAACGATATTGGACAAAACACATGAGGACTTCATATGGTCAAACAAGCTACATGACTTGCCAATTTCATTCCAATTGCAAAATGTGTTTATCAAGGTGTTATAGTGTATACACACTTGGTCTCCAATCCCCACTGTGTTTCACCATTAAGAAAAACAATTGAAGGGCTAAACGCGTGTTGGCCTTTGAGCACAGCCTATCAATAAGACTGTTATAATCACTGACACCAGGCTTTGGTCATTCGCACATCATAATATGAATCAACTCCTTTGCCTTCTCAACGCTATCATTTTTGCACAACCCATCTATGCAAATGTTATATGTCACCTCGTCAGGCTCATACCTTTCACATTTCATACTCTGTATCAAATGCTCTGCTTTTATAATTTCACAATTCTTAAATATTCCATCTAAGACACTATTGTAAATCACTACATTAGGCTTTGGCCCTTTGGAATTCATGGTATTGATCACCTCTTGTGCCTCCTCAATGTAACATTTCTTGCACATGCCATCTACAAGGTGGGAATATGTAACAAGATCTGGCTCAAACCCTTTGGCAATCATTCTTTGGACTACAGTCTCGGCCTTTGCAATATCACTGTGTTTGCACAACCCTTTTATAAGCGTGTTGTATGTCACGACATTAGGCTCGACTCCTTTGAAGATCATCATATCAACAAACTCCTCTCTTAGCCCTTGCATTAATAAAAAACCTACGCGAAGAACTCGATGCAATTTCTCAAAGACTGGATGAGGTCGAAGCAGTACTCGGTGTGAGTCTGGCATTCGACCCCGGACCTCAAACACCAACCAACTTCTTCGAAAAGGGCAGTGATGATGAAACCACAGAAGACGCTGAAGGCGAACCACCCGACAAGCAACCCCCTTGCATTGACAGGAGGGTACCTGGAAGAAACTGATGCGACACAAAGTCAAGCTAACGACTTAAAACAAGCGCTTCTTGGGAGGCAACCCAAGGCCACATTTATATTTTCGTATAATTATTTATTTTCAGTTTAATTAGGACTTAAACAAAGAAACAACTCATACCCACCTTTTTCCTATGATCAGGTAAGCATACTGGAGGAAAGGCTTGATTAAAAGACATCTCGAAAGACGGAAAAATACTCTCTGGTACGACCTGTATTGGCTGATACAGACCTTACCAATGGATACGGGGGCAATAGAGTAAGAAGACAGGAAATAAGTGGTGAATACGGCCCGTATTGGCTGATACGGCCCGTATCCAAGGGAATTAAAACTTAGCGGTTATTGGGTTTGAGCATAACAGACTCAATACGGACCGTATTGGCTGATACGGTCCGTAATGAAGGCCAATCCGGGAGATGCGAACCCGTTAAGAAGAGACGTTTGAAATCCCGCGCGAATCACGTCTCATAACCGTTAATCAATCCCGTTTTAATCCCTAAACCTCTTCCTCTTTCCTTCCCTCTACTCTCTTCCCCTCTATCTCTTCTCCTTCTCTTCTTCCCCTTTTTGCCCGAAAATCAAGCTTCCCATCCTTGCCGCCGATCGCCATCGCCGCTGCTCCTACGCCTCCACTCATTGAAGCCGCCGCCTCACTCCTTCTCCGCGCCTCAACCCCAATACGGACCGTACCGGGTCCGTATCCGACGGCCACTCGATCCAACTTCTCCAAATTCGGTTTTTCTAAAACCCTATTTCAATTTCAAAATTTAGAAATCATTTTTGCATTCGTTTCAATTTAATCTCTGTTGCATTAATTTAGGTAATTAAGTTTTATTTCGCAAAAATCACAAAAATCACAAAAAAATTAGGTTTCTATCAGTTTTCCCAATTTTTACCAGTATAATACGGTCCGTATTGACCCAATACGGTCCGTAATAGTTTACCAGAACCAGCACTTAGCATTTTTAGAAACACCTCCTAATACGGTCCGTATTTGTGATACGGTCCGTATTCAGTCTTGTACTTGGTTAATTTTTACCAACCAACCAGTCCGTAACCAGACCGTATTGACCAATACGGTCCGTAACAGAGGTTTAAAAATTGAGCAAATGGCCCCAAAAATGAAAAATATTTTAGGGGCAGTTACAAGGAGTGCCAAGAAAGCCCTCGGAAGTGCCGGCCCGAGTAATTCACCGCAGGGCTCCTCTAGCCGATCCTCCCGGTCCTCCGGTTCGCAACCACAATCCTCCAACCATTCATCCTCTCATTCCGACACTCAGCAATCAATCAGAGACACACCAGTCTCAGATGCAGACTATGAGCCAGAGGAGTTCAACCCTCGGGATTTTGGTCTCGAGGAAGAAGACTCCGATGAATCAATGGAGGAGGTCCGACCAACCGAGTACTAACCTGTCTTCTCGCACACACAATTCAAACAAGCCTACGAGAAGATGACAACAAGGGAGGTCATTTACCACAAATCGATCAACACGGAGACACTCGAGCGACTAGGCCTCCTTGCACAAACCGAACAACTCGCAAACCGCATCCACATCTGGCAATTCCTAAACCTAATCAAAGGAGTAAAAATTTACAAGGTACTCACGAGGGAGTTCCTTGCGACCT
Source organism: Carex littledalei (assembly GCA_011114355.1). Lineage (NCBI taxonomy): Eukaryota > Viridiplantae > Streptophyta > Magnoliopsida > Poales > Cyperaceae > Carex > Carex littledalei. The sequence continues at coordinate 18,105,755 of CM022080.1, forward strand.
ACAGATACAATGAGGACTCCATCACTTTCCAGATGATGAACGAGCATTACACAGTCTCCATGGATGATTTCTGCGCCATCTTTAACCTCACCAACGATGGCACTTCTGGTTCTCCTGACTGCCGAGAGTTCTGGTACAGCATCACTGAAGACAACCAAAACTCAACTCGACCGGCGAGCAGAATCATCCATCCCCAAGTCCGCCTCTTGCAAGTCATCCTTGCCAACTCCATCTTCGCAAGAGGCGAGAGTTCATCCAAGGTAACACTACCCGAACTCTACCTCCTCAAATGCATGATCGAGCCAACACCGGTGCGACCTTACCTCGGCCATCTCCTTTGCAAACAAATCCGTGAGGTTGCCCTTCCCAAGAAAGAGAAAGGCAAGATTTCCATCGGATTCGTGGCCACAATCTTGGCCAATCACCTCGCTTTGCCGATTGATCATCTCAAAGAGGCAAGCGGGCTCACACAAATTGACATGTCATGCCTCCAAGCCATGAAATTTGTCACCGGCCACTATCCAGGTCCCTACTTCTACAACTCACCGAAGGGAATCCTCCAATTCCCCTTCCGACATCTCAATCTCCGTAGTAGGGCCTCCTGGAAGATGGCACGACCCGCGAGCCCAACTTATGAGCCTCCTCAGGATTACATTGATGTAATCGAAAGCAATGCCGCAATGCGAAATCAAGCTAACATCGATCGGCAGCAGAGAGGAGAGGAGGAGCCCCCCTTTTCATGCATATAGGGAGGCGGGCACATCGGCAGCTAGAGCCGGATCTTCAGGGGCGGCACCATCTGATGCCCCTACAACTGAGCTTGATCAGTTCATTCAAATGGTAGATTGGATGAACTCGAACCTCAATGAGCTCACCTTGACAATGGGAGAGACTACCCAACAAATAGAACAGAATGGCTCATCACTTCGCCAAGAGGTTGGCGAAATTCGAAACAGCATGGAGGAGGTCCGAAGAAGTGTTGACGAGAGCAGGCGCGAGATCCAGCAGACGCGCTACATGGCACAGCAGTATTATCAGTACGCTCTCGGCTCCGGATTCGAGTACCAGCCGCCACCATATGGACTCTTCGACCCGTCATTCTACGAGGAGATCCAGCGACCACCACCACCTCCACCACCTCAGGATTGAGGTGCAGTGAGTTGTATCATTCCCCGGTCTTTTTATTTTATTACTTCCTTTATTTTTATCTCTCGAGCATTGGGGACAATGCTTAATTTTATTCGGGGGGTAGGAAAGTAAATTGACCATGTATCTTTAATTTTTTTTTCGCAATTTAAATTCTTAGGTGCTAGTAGTTTTACTCAATTTTGACTAGGGTTAGAGGCTTTACCGAAAATCCTAGAATGATTAGATTGAGCTTTTTAGCTAGCTTGCATTTTTTTTTATTTTTAGGAGTAGGTTAATCAAATAGGAATTGTTTTAAATTGAATTAGGCTAAGGTTTAGACAATTGGCCATGATACCAAAAATTCAGAATTTTTAAAAATAATTAGTGGTCTCAAAGTGAACAATTAATTGCTAACCATGAGTGTTGACCAAAATTGCAAACCCTAGAATTTTTATTTATTGAGTAATTTATTTTTGCAAAGTCTTTTAAATTTGATAGTGTTTTAGAATACCCATTTATTATAGATAGACCCCTAGCGAAACTATGCAATAATTTCTTGTATGAATGAATACTTGGAATTGTGTGTAATCATGGTGCTTGTGACACAAAAATATTTTATTTTATTTTCAGAAAAATAGAAAAATACAAAAAAATCAGAAATGAGAAAAATCCAAAAAAATAGAAAAATTCAGAAAAAGAAAAAAATAGAATAAAAGATGGAGGATAAAAAGAGTACGGGTGCCTACACAAGACTGGTTACCAATAGGCTCGAGAAAACCTCCCAAATTTTAAATTCTTGTATATATTTAATTTTTCAAAAATAGTCACAAGTACCAACACACTTAGTTGTCATACTTTGCTCCAATCAATTGGGAAGGAAAATCAAAATTTATATCATTAGAATTCCTATTGATTGGAAGGGATCCATTTATAATCGAAGGGGAAATTAATACTCTCAATTTTAAGGATATTTGTAAAGTAGATTGTTCGATAATAATTTTTCTAGGGTAAAGCATAATGAGGTCAGTCATGGGGTGAATAAATTGTTCAAGGGAGAGATCATGAATATTTTTAAAGTTCTAGATTTTTATTGTCTTGCCAATTGTACCTAACCCAAGTCCTAATTTAAATTTTAAAAAGACCTTGAGATTGTATGGTTTAACCTAGACCAGATCTTTGACCAGCTGGGATGTCGTTGCTTGAGCACAAGCAACAATTCAAGTTGGGAGGCGTGATCAGAGTCAAAATAATGATGATTTACGTAGGGTTTTGGCTTAGGTTTTACATATTTTCTCACACTTATGTTTAATTAATTAGATAAAAAGGCTACTGTCACCCTTCTTTATGTTTTATTGCAGAAAATAGGTTTTGGGACTATTTTACACCAAATGGAGCTAGAATCGGGTCAATCGGATCAGCGACGCTCATTGACTAAGTCCCTGTTACGGCCCAGTATTGACTAATACGGACCAGGCCTAGCACAGACCAGAAGATAGCGCTGGAAGCATCAAACCCTAACTGCCAAGGTCCTAATACGGGCCGTATCACCTAATACGGTTCGTATCCGAAGGCATCTCTTGGGGACTAACTGCCGACAGCTGTTTCCAGATCAGTTTCTTAGCCTCTACTCAACCTCTACACGTCCCTCCACTCCTATATAAGGCTCCTGGGCAGAAGAATAACTTATCTTTATAATTAGGGTTAGATTTGATTAAAGTGAGAAGAGAGGAGTGCTTGTAACAATGCCGTTCCGCGGCTAAGTTCCTTTTCTTAGGGCTAGGCAGTAAACCTTGTTACTCTTGATGTTTTGATATATATATTTCTGTTGATTATGGTTTCTTGTTGTTGTACTAAAATACTTTTGTGATTTATTATCTCTTCATCTAATTTCAATGATCTAGTTTGAATCCGTTAGGGTAGTGACAGTACTTTAATGGTAAGAGAAACTATTTGTATGAATTAGCCTCGTTGAGATATATTAGGTTTATGTGAAGAAAACCTTAGCGGGGAAACCATAAACCAGACCAACAAAATGCGTACCAAATTCCATCACATGCGCAAAGTAAATCGCAGTAATCTGTGTAGTAATTTGGGGTATTTGAGAGATCAGACATTTGCGTAAGGTAAATCGCAGTGTCCTATGTAGAATCTCAGTGAAAGATCTGTCATTCTTGCGTAACATAAATCGCAGTGACCTATGTGGTGTCTTTCATTAAAACAACAACAGGAAATCAGATGCAACAGGAATATATTATCAAGGAGGATTGAGTGGCAATGGTGTGCCGAAACCCTAGGAATCCTCATCTCTATCTTTATTTTAATTACTTTTAATTGCTTCCTAATTTACATTGATCAAAACAACATCTCTCAATTTTCAGATTTCGTCTAGCCTTTCGATAGATTGTGATTCGATCGCTCAAAGCATTGAACCAATATTCCCTGTGGATCGACCTCGTATATACTACTCGATAGGATTGTGCGCTTGCAGTCTGAACCGATAGCATTTCCGAGTTTATAAATATTAAAAAAAAACATTGCTCTCTTTTGAGTGATCACATAGCCTATCAATAAGACTGTTATAATCCCTGACACCAGGCTTTGCTCATTCGCATATCATAATATGAATCAACTCCTTTGCCTTCTCAACGCTATCATTCTTGCACAACCCGTCTATGCAAATGTTATATGTCACCCCGTCAGGCTCATACCTTTCACATTTCATACTCTGTATCAAATGCTCTACTTTTATAATTTCACCCTTCTTAAATATTCCACCTAAGACACTATTGTAAATCACTACATTAGGCTTTGGCCCTTTGGAATTCATGGTATTGATCACCTCTTGTGCCTCCTCAATGTAACATTTCTTGCACATGCCATCTACAAGATGGAAATATGTAACAAGTTCTGGCTCAAACCCTTTGGCACTCATTCTTTGGACTACAGTCTCGGCCTTTGCAATATCACTATGTTTGCACACCCTTTTATAAGCGTGTTGTATGTCACGACATTAGGCTCGACTCCTTTAAAGATCATCATATCAACAAACTCCTCTGTTGCCCTGATTTTACCCAACTTACACAACCCACCAACAATTGAGGAACACATTACGACATTGGGTTCCAGCCCTTTCAAATTCATGATATGCATTATATTCTCTACCCCCTTGAGATCACTTAGCCTGCACACACAGTCTACCACTGAAGAGTAGGTAACTAAATTGGGTTTGAGCCCCTTAGAAATGAGGTTATACATCACCTCATTTGCTTTCCCATGTTCATTATTTCTGCAAAACTCATTTATAAGACTATTGTATGTCACGATATCAGGCTCCAGGTCTGTGGAAATCATTTTTCCAAGTAATGTTTATTCCCCGTCCATATCACCTCTATTAAACAGCTCATTTATAATGGTAAAAAAACTAACCAAATCATGTAATCTAACAACTTAATTTCTTCTTTCAGTTAGTCATTTTTGCAGTTCCATTTAATCAAAGTGTTGTATGTTACGATGTTGGACAAAACACCTGAGGATTTCATATGGTCAAACAAGCTACATGACTTGCCAATTTCATTTCAATTGCATAATGCGTTTATGAGGGTGTTATATGTATACACACTTGGTTTCCAATCCCCACCGTGTTTCACCATTAAGAAAAACAATTGAATGGCTAAACGCGTGTTGCCCTTTGAGCACAGCCTATCAGTAAGACTGTTATAATCCCGGACACCAGGCTTGCTTCATTCGCACATCATAATATGAATCAACTCCTTTGCCCTCTCAACGCTATCATTTTTGCACGACCCATCTATGCAAATGTTATATGTCACCCCGTCAGGCTCATACCTTTCACATTTCATACTCTGTATCAAATGCTCTGTTTTTATAATTTCACCCTTCTTAAATATTCCACCCGAGACACTATTGTAAATCACTACATTAGGCTTTTGGCCCTTTGGAATTCATGGTATTGATCACCTCTTGTGCCTCCTCAATGTAACATTTCTTGCACATGCCATCTACAAGGTGGGAATATGTAACAAGATCTGGCTCAAACCCTTTGGCAATCATTCTTTGGACTACAGTCTCGGCCTTTGCAATATCATTGTGTTTGCACAACCCTTTTATAAGCGTGTTGTATGTCACGACATTAGACTCAACTCCTTTGAAGATCATCATATCAACAAACTCCTCTGTTGCCCTGATTTTACCCAACTTGCACAACCCACCAATAATTGAGGAATACATTACGACATTGGGTTCCAGCCCTTTCAAATTCATGATACGCATTATATTCTCTACCCTTGAGATCACCTAGCTTGCACATACAACCTACCCCTGAAGAGTAGATAACTAAATTGGGTTTGAGCCCCTTAGAAATGAGGTTATACATCACCTCATTTGCTTTCCCATGTTCATTCTTTCTGCAAAATCCATTTATAAGACTATTGTATGTCACGTTATCAGGCCCCAGGTCTGTGGAAATCATTTTTCGAAGTAATGTTTGTTCCCCGTCCATATCACCTCTATTAAACAGCTCATTTATAATGGTAGAAAAACTAACCAAATCATGTAATCTAACAACTTGATTTCTTCTTTCATTTAGTTATTTTTGCAGTTCCATTTAATCAAAGTGTTGTATGTTACGATGTTGGACAAAACACCTGAGGATTTCATATGGTCAAACAAGCTACATGACTTGCCAATTTCATTCCTATTGCATAATTCGTTTATGAGGGTGTTATATGTATACACACTTGGTTTCCAATCCCCACCGTGTTTCACCATTAAGAAAAACAATTGAATGGCTAAACGCGTGTTGCCCTTTGAGCACAGCCTATCAGTAAGACTGTTATAATCCCTGACACCAGGCTTTCTTCCTTCGCACATCATAATATGAATCAACTCCTTTGCCTTCTCAACGCTATCATTCTTGCACAACCCATCTATGCAAATGTTATATGTCACCTCGTCAGGCTCAGGCCCTTCACATTTCATACTCTGTATAATGCTCTGCTTTTATAATTTCATTCTTCTTGAATATTCCACCTAAGACACTATTGTAAATCAGAATATTAGGTTTTGGCCCTTTGGAATTCATGGTATTGATCATCTCTTCGACCTCCTCAATGTAACATTGCTTGCACATGCCATCTACAAGGTGGGAATATGTAACAAGATCTGGCTCAAACCCTTTGGCACTCATTCAATATCACTGTGTTTGCACACCTCTTTTATAAGCGTGTTGTATGTCACGACATTAGGCTCGACTCCTTTGAAGATCATCATATCAACAAACTCCTCTGTTGCCTTGATTTTACCCAACTTACATAACCCACCAACAATTGAGGAACACATTACGACATTGGGTTCCAGCCCTTTCAAATTCATGATATGCATTATATTCTCTACCCCCTTGAGATCACTTAGCCTGCACATACAGTCTACCACTGAAGAGTAGGTAACTAAATTGAGTTTGAGCCCCTTAGAAAAGAGGTTATACATCACCTCATTTGCTTTCCCATGTTCATTCTTTCTGCAAAACTCATTTATAAGACTATTGTATGTCACGATATCAGGCTCCAGGTTTGTGGAAATCATTTTTCCAAGTAATGTTTGTTCCCCGTCCATATCACCTCTATTAAACAGCTCATTTATAATGGTAGAAAAACTAACCAAATCATGTAATCTAACAACTTGATTTCTTCTTTCAGTTAGTCATTTTTGCAGTTCCATTTAATCAAAGTGTTGTATGTTACGATGTTGGACAAAACACCTGAGGATTTCATATGGTCAAACAAGCTACATGACTTGCCAATTTCATTCCAATTGCATAATTCGTTTATGAGGGTGTTATATGTATACACACTTGGTTTCCAATCCCCACCGTGTTTCACCATTAAAAAAAACAATTGAATGGCTAAACGCGTGTTGCCCTTTGAGCACAGCCTATCAGTAAGACTGTTATAATCCCTGACACCAGGCTTTCTTCATTCGCACATCATAATATGAATCAACTCCTTTGCCCTCTCAACGCTATCATTCTTGCACGACCCATCTATGCAAATGTTATATGTCACCCCGTCAGGCTCATACCTTTCACATTTCATACTCTGTATCAAATGCTCTGCTTTTATAATTTCACCCTTCTTAAATATTCCACCCGAGACACTATTGTAAATCACTACATTAGGCTTTGGCCCTTTGGAATTCATGGTATTGATCACCTCTTGTGCCTCCTCAATGTAACATTGCTTGCACATGCCATCTACAAGGTGGGAATTGTTACCACCAAAAAGGTATAGTACAAAGTTTCGGTACAGCAAGCTGTACCTTTTAACCTTTAATACACTTCTGGTTCAGACTGCAAGTATACAATCCTACCGCGTAGTATATCGTCGGGTATCGATCACAGGGACGGTTCAAATGTTATCCAGACTCTACTTAGATTAATTAAAAACTAGAAGTTGGAAAAAGTTGATTTTGGTTGTTTATGTTTCCTACAGATTTAAGACAATAATAAAGTGCAAGAAAGAAGATTAAACTAGTTTTAATCGATAAATAAAAGCGTTCCCAGGGTTAAGACTTCATCTCAGTTTTGCCCTCTGACTGTCCTGTCCGGGCCGTGTCATTTCCTACACGGGCCGTATCAGTTTACACGGGCCGTGTAATTTTGCTACAGATTTAAGGTTGGAAAAGGTTGATTTTGGTTGTTTATGTTTCCTACAGATTTAAGACAATAATAAAGTGCAAGAAAGAAGATTAAACTGGTTTTAATCGATAAATAAAAGCGTTCCCAGGGTTAAGACTTCATCTCAGTTTTGCCCTCTGACTGTCCTGTCCGGGCCGTGTCATTTCCTACATGGGCCGTATCAGTTTACACGGGCCGTGTCATTTTGCTACACGGGCCGTGTCAGCCTCGGGCTAATGCAGCAGCTACTGTTTCTTTGTATCGTTCCTTTGTGTAGGGTTCTACTGACCGGACCTAATGTTTCTGGACCTTAACTGTCGTTTGTTGGTTCATCAACTTGGTACGGAAACTGCAATATATGCCCTCGTCGGGTTCTAGACCTCAACTTTCGTGTGTTGGTCCCTACTACCTAGTTGCTTGATTGGTATACTAAAGGTAACTCCTATCCGTCGATAGGGAGTAATTTTCGCCTTTCGGTTACTACTTGGTTTCGCCTTTCGGGTCACAAATCCTACCTCATGTACTTAGTTTGGTTGAGAGACGTTAAAGGGCTATAATGCCTTCTAGATGTGGCCATTCATCTAGTGGCAAACCAATATAAGTCAAACACTTCAATCTAAGCAATTAAAATACTACTCAATCAATCAAACACAAATTTCAATACAAAGATTCAATAACTAGCATGCAAGACAAAACATTCGATTACATCAAAACCCTAGAAACAAAGAAAACTACTCACTCATGGTTCTAAAACAGCAAATACAAATAGAGATAGAGTTGATCATGACAAAACCCAAAGTGCAAAGAAGATCAATCGAAAGTGCAAGAAATTCGCTTCTCCAATTCGCCTCCAAGCTTAGCCGCCAAAGACAAACCCTAGAACGTGCTCTCCTGTTCCAGAATGACCTTTCTTGGAGAGGAATCCCCATTATATGCTCATTTGGTCGACCTTCCATCAATAGCCTTCTTTCCAGATTTCTGGATCTGTTTCCGGATTTGCTTGACACGGGCCGTGTCAAATCTTGTCCGGCCCGTGTCAACTTGTGTTCTTTCAGCGGTCGAGTCAGCAGTTGCTTGTAGTCAGATCAGTGGTCGAGTCGAGGTTGACACGGCCCGTGTGGAATGTGACACGGCCCGTGTAGAGACTTCTTGATTCCAGATTTTCTCCTCGATTTCGCCCGAATCCTGCAAAATAAGAATAAACTTGCAGCAGTACCACATTCTAAAGATATTCAATGAAATACAACTGAATTAATGAATTTAAACACAAGTTTGGTACAATTTGAAGGTCGAAATATAGATAAGTTTGCGAGATATCAAATTCCCCCAAGCTGAAATCTTGCTTGTCCTCAAGCAAAAATCCCAACTTAGGAATCGGGTTGGTCTTTGGATTACCTAAATGCAAATTAAATTCTAAGTGCGAAAAGTTTACGTGAGCTTGCTATTGTTAAGAACCCTGAGAATCCTTTTGAATGACAATTTGGATTTACTTGATAAATTTTGATTCACCCCACAAATTGACTAATCAAATTTCATATTTTGAGATGCTTTAATATTTGCCAAAACTAATTACTCAAATTGATCAATCTTTCCTTTCTTATACTGAAACTATGCCCTCATTTGTGGTGATGTTTCCTTTTTACCCCCCCAAGCTTGGAACAAGCTTAGGTTAGAAAGTCGCGGACTTTGTGTGTTGATGTATGCAAAAGTTCCTTTCTTTTCTAAGTTTGGGAGACGAGCTCAAAGGCGCCCAACAGGACTTATTGCCAGTACTCTTATATTCTCCATCTTTTCATTTTAATTCATTGCTTTGTTATATATTGTTTTCGCATACACCATGAATACACACATCCAATGGTATTCTTTCATACTGTAGGGCGCAGAAAGTTGCACAGCTGGTATGGAAGGTGTGTGCATATGTATTTAAATGTCTCATGGTTCAATGCTCTCGATTGGTTAAAGAACATCGAGTTTGAAACATTTACGCTTTCTTTCTTTCTGCTATTCCTTCCGGTTCACCCTCGACGGACCTACTGTTCATAATCAGTCTATCGAGAGAGTTTATTGATTGTAGGGACGTTTAACTCCCAGCGGGCGCAAGCCCCCGCTGTTAATTACATCAGATGACCCTTCCAAGCCATACTGAATACCTCGTTCATTCCAGGATTTATGCCTATTTGTTGTGAATTGAATAAAGGGGCTAAAGGGGAAATGACTCATGTACTTGGTCTTTTATTTTCATTTGATCATCATTGTTTTGGGTATTTAATTAATGTGTATGCATGAGATGCAATGAATATTAAAATACATTTATTATGCCTTTTTATTTATTTCTAGAAATATATTGGTGTTTAAAAATATATTTTATTTATATTTTATTTTATGTGAGAAAAATGGAGAAAAGGGCATTTTGGTCATTTGGCAGGTTGTATGATGTTTGTTTATGTTTGATTTTGATTTAGAAACATGAAAGATTTAATTTGGGTTCATTTGGAAGTGGTTTGAGTTGATTTGGGTTTGAAATGAAGAAGTTATGGCCAAAAGGGACTGAAAAGGGCTTGTTTGTGAAGTTTATATTCTTCCAGGGACTCATTTGTAAAGCTGGAGGGACTGGAATCTGTGATTTGGGCTTTTTACAGGGTTTGGACTGGAAATCAGGCTTCCAGGGACTTGTTTGAAGGGATTTTACACAGCCAAGGGGCCTTTTTGTAAATGTTTGGGGACTGCGTTGTGAAGAAGTTTTGTCAGAGGGGCTTCTCTGTAAAAGGGTATTCTTTTATTATTTTCTGGGCTTTGAGATTGTAGTTTGGGCTTTTAAGATGTGTATTGGAAGTTTTGAGATTTGTGTTATGCTTCAGGATCTGTGCAGATCACTGAAGTTGGATTACGGGCTTTAGGATTCGGCAGCTGAGCTTTTGAGATATGTGCTAAAGCTTTGAGATCTGTTGAAGGGATTTTCAATCAAACCCGACAGGTGGGTCCCAAAGGGCAGGGGTTTAGTCAATCCCAGGATTGGGCAGCGCTTCAAGATCCGCACTTCATTTAAACTTTTCCCTTTAGCGCCTAGATCCAATGGATGTGGTTTATTTAAATGTCGTGCAAACGAGATATGAACCGGGTATGAAACCCGATTAGGGCTTAACCCGATTGTCACTCCGGCGAAGCCTCAGGTCACGGCAGGGTTGAGAGGTGGCACCACTGAGATCGCCTCAAAAGGGGGAGTACGTTGGTTGCATCATCGGCGGCCGTCGGTGATCGGAGGTGGTGGTACGGCTGAGTCTAAACTCTCGGTACCGGTCAGGGTCTCATTCTCAATTTTCGGAGTTTTCTTCATCGTTCTTCTTCGATTGCCTCTTCATTTGGTATTGTCAGAGTATGGAGAAGCTTTATGCAAGCTCAATTTCACATTTCTGGAGGTTTGGGAACCATTCGGGTTTTAAGGTCTCGGTTTGGTGTTGGCGCATAGGTTTGAAACTGAGATTTTGTAGTTTGAAGGTCTCTGAAGGAACATCAGGATTGAAAGGTGTTAATTGCAGATATGATTTCTGGGCTTGGGTTTCGGGTTTGAAGTTTTGGGTATGAGCAGGCTATTGGGTTTCGGATTTGGAAAGAAGGTGAAGTTCATATCCTTTTCCTTCTAAATTTTCATGAATTGATTTATATGATCATTAAGCTATGCTTAGAAACATGATATGGAATTCCATGAGTTTTATTCATATATACATATATAATTTTTTTTTATTTATTCATAAGCAGAGGGATATATGAGTAAAAGATACAGCTGCTGTATTTCTCTATTTTTCTGAAGTCCAACTTTGAAAATTGCTAGAAAATAGTAGAAAAATCAGAAGAATGCAAGGTTTGAGTCTAAATTGGTCATCTTTTCATCCTCTATCTTACTGTTCAAACAGATTTTTGATTTGATTTTTAGATCAGCCTGCACTGGCTGATCTGTACCAGCAGGTCTTTAAGAGTGATTTGGGCATGGGTACTGTACCAGTACCTTGTTAATTGGACATGGTTGGTACTGTATACTGGTACCCTGTGGTATTTAACTTAATTAGACTATATGTAAGTCATTGCATCAAAGTTTGGTCATCAAAAAAATCAAAAGAGGCATTGATATCACAATATGTCACTTATCAACACCATTTCAGATTTGCATATAGGTCCTTGGTCATCTACATAATTATATGAAAGGTCTTTGAGCATCATTTCATGGGGATTGGTTACTTCCCTCTTTTCATTTGCTCTCTCCTTCAACAATTATGCATCTAGGCCCTTTAAAGATCAATAAAATTCATAATATAGAAAGAGATGTAATGAAACATCAATCCTCCATATATCACTTATTTTATTTCTTTTTTATGCATGGAAGTCCTTCAAAAAGTCCGAAATGGCATAAATAGGGAGATGTAATTAAACATCAATCCCTAATTTAAATTCCCTTTTCATTTGTTTTACAATTTTTAGTTTGATTTTATATTAAAAGAACTATGCAAGAATTGGATATTTGAAAGGATGTAGTTAAACATCAACTTTTAATATCTTCTTCTTGTATATTTCTTATAATATAAAATGTCACTTTTAATATACATATCATTTTTATATATTTGTGTAATTGTGTGTTTTTGTCTTTTTTCTTTGCAACATAAAATAAAGAAAAGAAAAAAAGAAAAGGAAAAAGGGAAGAGAAGGAAGAGTTTTATGTTTATTTATATTCTAGTTTTACAAAATAAAATGAAAATATCTAAATATTTAGGAAATGCAGTAAAGCATTGAAATCCTATCATTTATCCATTTCCATTCTATTTATCAAACCAAAATACAAATCTAGTTTTGTTTTAAGGAAAATAACAGACAAGAGATGAAGCTTATTTTTAATATGTATGTCTTTGCTTCAGTCATTTGAAATAAAATAAAAATATTAAAGTTTCAAGAGATGCAATAAGACAGCAATTCTCGGTACTTCTCTATTTTTATTTTATTTCTTAGACTAAGATACAATTCTTTTTATTATTTAATGAAGATAACCATAAAAGAACAACTCATGAATATGAGAACAGATTTATATGTTTTTTTTTTTGAAGTCGCAGAGCAATAAACATAAACATGCATATTTATATATTATTTGTAAAGAATCACTGGCTTTAGATTCATCAACTATTTTAGTTGTATATTTGCCTCATCTTACTTTATTAGGTAGCAACTTCAGAGAAGAGACTATTTTAAAAGGAATACTAGATACGTGTCTATGATCAAAGCCACAATCTAGAATCCTCTCAATTATTAACAAAGCTTTAGAATAGATGAAAGAAACCAAAGACGCAAAAGGAGAATGAAATAGTCAACAAAAGAAGAAGCAAAAGCAGAAGAACAGTAAACAAAGAAACTGAATTCGAGCTCCAAGTAATCGGCCTTTATTAATCCATGGTTTTACATCAAGACTTTTAGTCTTTACATTGCAAGAGGAACTATCTTTCTATCTATTTCTATCTTTTTTTTGAATTTGAGGCAGAGGAGGGATTTTGAGAAGAAGCTTAAAAGCTTTCTGTTTTTGCTATCTATTTCTGGGTAATTTCGGCCTTTGGTGGCTTATGGCTTGTGTATTGAGGCGCTGGGGTTATGGCTCTCTCTCTTTGAGGGGGTTTATATAGCTTTAACATCAGATTTTAGGGTTTGGAGAAGGTCTTTGCTGGCTTGCATCTCGCCCCTTGATTTTCTTCATTTCTTTCCAATGCTTCAGATTTTCTCTTGGCCTTCTAGGTTGTCATTTGCAAAGACATCAGCTAATAAACTTGAGCCATGTTGGCAATCCTGATGAGAAGGCATTGATGGCCATTGATCTCATCTGTTAAATGGCTCAGATTTGGTGCATTTCGGCCATGCTTTTGATGCATGGATGTGAGAGAATATTCCCGTTTATCTTGAATTGCAGCTGGAGTATCAAAGGGGTAATCATAGCCTTTGATTTCTTTCCTTACATGGCTTAGATGCCCTTCATCAGATAAAGGCCGGTTAAGCGTGCTCCTATCTCCTGGGGGAGGAACCTTCCTCATTTGGCTTCATCTAGGAGGTAGAGGACACGTGTCTTGTGGTCCCAACAGCTGGGGATAGGGATGGCAATGGGCCGAGCCCACAGGTATTTTGCTAAGCCCATGCCTGGCCTGCCTGTTAAAAACTGATGGCCCACCTGCCTGGCCCAATCTGATGGGCCTGAAAATCTATACCCGGCCTGCCTGTAGGCTTTTTCTTTAGGCCCGGGCCTGCCTGTGCCTGCCTGCCTATGCCCATGGGCCGCCTTACCTGACCCGGCCTGCCTTACCCGGCCTTACCCTAGCCTAAACAGTGCAGCAAGCAATAGAAAAGGAACCATCAAAGACAGAACAAACCAACACCAAAAAAGGCAGCAAGGCAGCAAGCACCAAATAAAAGCAGCAAATAACAATCCAGCGCCAAAAAGGGCAGCAAGGCAGCAAGCATCAAAACAAGTGCTGTATAAAATTGTAGAGTAAAAAAGAAGAGTATTTTTATTTAGTAAACAAGGTTCAGCTGGAGTAAAAAAAAAAACAAGTGCTGTATAAAATTGAAGGAAAAATACAAGTGCTAATTAGTAAACAAGGTTCAGCTGGAGTAAAAAAGAAATACAAGTGCTATTTTTAATACAAGTGCTCTAAGTTAATCAGCTGGAGTAAAAAAAAAAATATATTATAGCAAGCATCACTTAAAAAACAATTAAGGCAACCATCACAGAACAGCAAAGAGGCACAGAGCCAACAGTGTCAGGCTTATTATTGCTATATGCCAAACTTGGCACCGAGATTGCTAGTGATTTCACCTCAGGGGGTTCAAACTTGACACCGAGATTGCTGAGCTTTGCATGAGCCTCAGCATAGTCCTTGAAAAATGCATCTTGATCCTCAGCATACTTCTCAGCATATACCTTGAATATGATAATGTTTTGATAAGCCTCTTAAAGCATCATCTACATTCTAAAAGACCGAAGCAGCCGGTGTCGCTGAAGTTGCGTCGGAGCAACTCATACTCTTTCACCTTCAACCCACTCTCCAGTAACTGCATCGCCTTCTCTCCTCTCACTGTCACGTGGCATGCTATTTTCTCATTCCTCCTTATGCCAAATGACCTCACCGTGTACCGAGCTGCATTTCCAATTATACACATTGTCATTATCAGTAACAGAATATTATGGTAGTAATACAGTGATACTATTGACCTTTATTTTATTTTTCAAAAATTGTTTGGCTAGGCTGGAATTTTGTTGCACTATTGAGGGTAACTGGAGGTTTAATCAGTTCAACTTGAAGGTTAATTGGGATAAATTTGGCTCAATTAACACCTTGGAGTTTAAATTTAATTATGAGTAAGCTATCTTGTTGGCTAGTGCTTTTGAATTGACAGTAAATGGGGGATGTATGGTCAAAGTGGGATTTATTTGGGTAATAACAATATATTAAGAGGAACAACAGCATACTGCCAATGACATGCTGGAAAGATAAATTCTAATAAGGGGGGGTTATGTGAGCCTCCACACGTGACAAAAGAGTACCTTTGGAGAAAACAGGAGATTGGCCACTCAATTGTTCCAGCACCTAAGATTCATGGAAACAAAGAATGCACTCAAACACCATTCAATCAGAAAAATAAATAAACAAACAAGTAATTAATTAGCAACCAATTTCAACAACATCATCCCACAAATATCAAGTTTACCTCGCTTGTTAATCAATTTATAATTGTATATAATGCCAATATTACTATTCTCTGCAAAATTGAACATATCAGATGCACGAGGAGCAGATGATAAAATTTCAATAGTATTTTATGTCAAGTAAACTAAACAAAAAAAAAATTGCAACTTCATCGGTTCATCCAAGCTCGTTGTTCCTTTAATATGACTAGCCATTCATAGGTTCTCAGTTCAAGATCAAAACCCGAAAGGATCACCATTCTTCTGCTAAAAACTGGAATTTTCAGAATTCAAGTAAACAGTTGCAACAATGACGATACAAAGCAACATTCATTACTCAAAAGATAAAATTATCTAAACTAACCTTAGCAGCGCGAGTGAGACGATCGCCGCTCTCCCCGACGGAGATATTAAGCACCAGCTTTTGAACCTTAATCTCCCTCATCGGGTTGGACAGCTTCTTCTCCGACGCCTGCACGATGCATTTTGACAGTAAGAATTGATATCCAATTAAAAAGACGAGAAATAGAGACAGATGTGGTGCCTGGCGGAAAGAGAGAGACAGATGTGGTGCCTGGCGGAAAGAGAGAGAAGGATCGCTAATAATAAAACCCTAACGGGCTGCGACCTGAATAAAATCCAATTCAGTATCTTTCTCCAAAAGCAAGGCCCAACAGGCTGCCTGTGGGCTTTAGTGCAAGCCCAAGCCTGACCTGACCTGTCTATAGGCCCGGCCTTGCCTGGCCTGTTACAGCGCTGGGCCGAACGGGTAAAGGGCTGGGCCAGGAAGGCATAGCCGGGCCGACGGGCCGCTGGGCTTTTTTGCCATCCCTAGCTGGGGACAGCTTGCAATTGCTGTGCATTACCATGCCGGTTCACCCAATATGTTAACATGTGCCTCACCGCCTCTTGTACATTGAGTATTTAGCACTAGACACCTGGCATCTTTTTGACCTTTTTAATATATACTCGGGCTCAATTTACCCTTTTAGCAGTGATTTGGCTGCTTCCCGTTTATCACATAAATGGGCTCATACTATGTATCCGGGCTTGCTAAATTACTTGATTTAAAATCACCTTCATAGCCCGGAGAGCATCGCTTGGCCCTTTGAGCTTTCTCGTCGAGTTTCAAGGCCCAATTTGCTATAGAACCGAAGTTCCCTTCATCACTTCTCGGCAGCCCAAATTCATATATTCAAGTCAAAGCCGATACTTAGTTTAGCTCAAATCATGAACTTACTCAATTTTTGTGATTAAATAGATGTATCACTTCTCTATTTTAATCCATAATGGACACCTCCATTTTCCATGTTTTAGCATATTTTATTTAATGCTAAATCCCAATTTTTTTTTTGGGTCAAACAAATGCCCCCCACCTGGGTGAGGTGCGAAGACCTTAGGATTGAACAGCTTAGCCAGGTGCCCCCAGTATTCTCTTCGAACTTTGTGGAATCTTTTCTGAGTTTCTTTTCTTGTTTTGATCTCAGTGTCTGGACTCCATATTGGGCATTGAGCTCGGAAGCGGGTCTGATCATCTTCTTTGATCACATCTACTTCAAAAAGGTACATTATCTTTGTCTCATCTTGCTAATACTTGCATGGTTGGGTGAGGGCTGAATGTGCGTTCTTCGGGGTTTGCCTGAGCAATCGGTCCCTTGCTCATACATTGGGGGCTTCAGACAGTGACTGTACTCCAAACTCACATTCATGGGGAAAACCTGTCTAACCGAGGAGGGATTACAGACAGGGAACTTTATCTCTGATCTAATGCGGAGACCATGCGGGTATTTTGCAAAATTGAGGGTTTAGATAAAATGGCCTTCTGGTTGTAGGCATAATCTCGGGTTTTGATCCGGTTTGTCTCGTGTGCTTCTGGGGCCTTTGGCTAACCAGGGTTGGTTTTAGCTGTATCTCGGGGTCTTCTTGGCATATCAGGTTGGGATTTGGTTTTGGTTGATGTGGTTTAAGGTCTTCTTAGACCATTGATGTGGTTTAAGGTCTTCTTAGACCATTGGTGTAGTTTAAGGTCTTTTCGGACCGTGCTTGGTTGGGGCTTGGTTTTGGGTCGTAGTTTAAAGTCCTCTCAGACCATGGGGATAGTTTAAGGTCGTTTCGGACCATTGGTGTAGTTTAAGGTCTTTTCGGACCATGGGGATAGTTTAAGGTCGTTTCGGACCATTGGTGTGGTTTAAGGTCTTCTTAGACCATGGTTCTTCATTGTTTGATTGATCGTGCAGGTGTTCTTTTCACCCGACACAAGCCTATGATGGCCTTTGCCTTTTTCCATGGGGAGGTGGGAGCTCGCACCTTTCTTCGCTTTTACGTTCAGTTTGGATTCCTTCTTATCCATTGACGAGGTCGTGGATCCTGAAATCAAAACATTCCAAACCTCGGCAGTATCCAAATCTTGAAGTACTTTATTTTGTTGGATGTTCATTTTGCTTTCATCATTATCTTGCCTTTAAACAAATCCGCATAAGGAATTTGTTAAAGATGTTCACAGAAATGAAATTTAATCATGAAATTTTGGACGTAACTTATAGATTTTGGAAGAACATTTAGGTTATACCTTGGGAAAATTTTATGTTCATCCCACAAAGTATCTTACTCGACGTCCCTTGAATAAAATGCTTAATCAACATGTTTTGTAAATTTTCTTGGATTGAAGGTGTTAAAATTTATCTTTTTCTTTATATATCAATGCTCGAGAAGTTATTCAATTTTACTTGTTGGAGTAAACATAACGAGACTCTTCCCTACTCATCCTAGTATTACCACGTAGAATAGGGTGCTATGCATACTCATGACTTAAAACCTTTCCATTGCACGGATACAAACATGGGGTGATGCGTCACGAATGCACCCATGAACTTTATCAGGTCTAAATCAGCGGAGTAGTGTGTCGAGAAAAATAGTTCCCATTTTTTTTTTTTTACTTTTCATTGTTATCTTTCTCTCTCTTTTTTTTTATTTCTTCCTCACAATTTTTCTTTTCCTTTTCTTCACTTCTCTTTTTTTTTTTATGCGTTTGTGTCTTCTTCTTTTTTTTATATGAAATTGAATTATTTTTCCGGGATCAATTTATAAAAAGAAAGATATATCCCAACACCTTTAATCTTAAGGAGTTTATACAAAACCTATCAAGTAAGCTATTTATACGAGGGACTTCTTTCATTTAATATGGGATTAGCCAAAATTATTCAAAATATCAGAAAATGTTCTTGGAAAAAAAAATTTAAAAGTTTGTCCAAATTTCCTTTCAAACTTCATTTTTGCAAACAACTTTCATAATTTTCCATTTGCGAATTGCTTTGTTTTATTTTCTCAGATTAAATTTTTCTATTGCTTTAGAAATAAACAGAGAAATTTTAAAGAGAACAAAGGACAAAGTAGCACTCACAATTTTCATTGCCCGATGAATTCGATGTGTTCTCCTCTTGACTTCTTATCTTCCATGCAGAGTCAGATTAGGTTGTAGCATGCGTGCTTAACCACAGGACCGGAGGAATTCTTGGCTGCCCCCAGGGTGTTCTTGCGGTGGCTACACCTTGTTTGATCATCGTGCCATATGTGTCTCTTTTTGTGATTTTCTTTTTATTTTGGAATTGAACTTTCTAAGTTTTCTCCAATCGGGTTCTAAGCGATCAAATAAACTTATTGGCTCGATTCTTTCCTTTACTTTTCCTCTTTCTCTTTTTGGGCCGACTTCTTCGAGCTTTCTTTAATCGGGTTCTAAGCGATCAAATAAACCCGTATAATTCGGTTTTTTTCTCAAGCCTTCCAAATCTTCTCCAATCGGGTTCTAAGCGATCGGATAGCCTTGTTGACTTGACATTCTCCTTTATTCTCTTTTTATCTTTTTGGTTGATTTATTCGAATCTTCTCTAACCGGGTTCTAAGCGATCAAATAGATTCGTCTAAATCAGTTTTCTCCCTTATTCTTCTTCTTTCTCTTTTTGTCTACGAATTCTTCAAGCCTTCTCCAATCGGGTTCTAAGCGATGGAATAAACTTGCTTAACTCGGTTTTTCTCCTGAACCTTTCAAGTTTTCTCCAATCGGGTTCTAAGCGACCAGATATACTTGTAAAGTCAGGGCTCAATCCTGAATCTTCTGAATCTCCCCCATCGGGCTTTAAGCGACAAGGCATCTTCGTTGGACTCAAGTTGTACCTCAAGCCTTCTGCGTCTATTCAATCGGGTTCTAAGCGATCAAACGTCTTCAGTTGGCTTGGGTTCGGTTTTCTATTCTCATGATTCATACGCCGCTCCCACAAAAAGGCTACCGGCAATATGGAGACCCGTTAAGGCCGAACATTCATTCATGCTGCCCACACAAAAGAGGCTACCCCAGCATGTATGACTACGTAAAAACCGTCCCACTTGGGGGTGACAACGGTCATACGGGACCCGTTAAGGTCTGATTCTCACACACAATAGCCCCACAAAAAAGGCTACCCCGACATGTGTGACTATGTAAAACCGTTCTGCTCAGAGGCTTCATTGGTCATACGGAACCCGTTAAGGTCGAATCTTCATCCATGCTGCCCACACAAAAGAGGCGACCCCAGCATGTATGACTGCGTAAAAACCGTCCCACTTAGGGGTGACAACGGTCATACGGGACCCGTTAAGGCCTGATCCCCACACACAATATCCCCACGAAAGGGATACCCCGGCATGTGTGGCTATGTAAAACCGTTCTGCTCAGAGGCTTCATTGGTAATACGGAACCCGTTAAGGTCGAATCCTCATTCGCGCTGCCTTCGTTTAAAGGACAACATCAGCACGTATGACTTCGTAAAAACCGTCCCACTTTACTTCGGTCATACGGGACCCGTTAAGGTCGAACACTCACGCGCGCTGCCTTCGTTTAAAGGACAACATCAGCACGTATGACTTCGTAAAAACCGTCTCACTTTACTTCGGTCATACGGGACCCGTTAAGGTCGAACCTTCACGCGCGCTGCCTTCGTTTAAAGGACAACATCAGCACGTATGACTTCGTAAAAACCGTCCCACTTTACTTCGGTCATACGGGACCCGTTAAGGTCGAACTTTCACGTGCGCTGCCTTCGTTTAAAGGACAACATCAGCACGCATGACTTGTGTAAAACCCGTTCTGCTCAGAGGCTTCATTGGTCGTACGGAACCCGTTAAGGTTGAATTTTCACGCGCTGCCTTCGTTTAAAGGACAACATCAGCACGCATGATTTCGTAAAGACCGTCCCACTCAAGAGTGATGCCGGTCATACGGGACCCGTTAAGGTCGAACTTTCACGTGCGCTGCCTTCGTTTAAAGGACAACATCAGCACGCATGACTTGTGTAAAACCCGTTCTGCTCAGAGGCTTCATTGGTCGTACGGAACCCGTTAAGGTTGAATTTTCACGCGCTGCCTTCGTTTAAAGGACAACATCAGCACGCATGATTCCGTAAAGACCGTCCCACTCAAGAGTGATGCCGGTCATACGGGACCCGTTAAGGTCGAAATTTCACGTGCGCTGCCTTCGTTTAAAGGACAACATCAGCACGCATGACTTGTGTAAAACCCGTTCTGCTCAGAGGCTTCATTGGTCGTACGGAACCCGTTAAGGTTAAATGTTTTACGCTTCTCCATGAGGTTGATGCGACATAGCGAAGCGACGCTTCTTTTGCGAGTGAAGTTTAGCTTGCTTGTCATTGGTTTCATTCTAGCGTTTGAAAGGTATCCTCTGGTTTCGGGTTCGGCTGTCACCCATGGGACGTATATCAACAGGGTATGTTGAATTTATACTTGGGTCTTAGTGTATTTGTTTGTCATTCATGGGATCTTGGGGGTGTTTATATGCTGAATTTATACTTAGGTCTTAGGGTATTTGTTTGTCATTCATGGGATCTTGGGGGTGTTTACTTGCCAAACTATGGGCCTTAGTCTTTGGAGTCAAGGGTTCTTATTCTTAAACTCTAGTTTGGGTTATGGCCCGTGGGGCGTTGACTTGTAGATATATCATTCATGGGTGTTGACTTGACTTGAGGCTTGTTTCTGCGGGGATTGGTTTGGTGAGAACCCGATTAGGGTTATTGCCTTTGGGCTCTCGGTTTCTCTCATTTTGGGCCATAATAATTGTTTTAGTGCTCACGTGGCCTAGGCACAACATCAAAGCCTTATTTTGTTCGGCACAAATATATAAAGCCTGCTCGTCACTTTAGATAACTGGCTAGACGAGCGTACCAGTGACAATTGTTTTAAAGGGCACAATCTTGACAAAGCCCATTTTATGCGTGAGGCTTTCTTTGTGGGCCTTACATCTCTCCACTCTTTTTGTATTATGGTGGGATTTAGGTACATGCATGCACTTGTTTGAGGGTGGCATCTTATTCACTCCTCTCGTGCCTTCTTGAATAGCCTATGTGGCCTCAATCCTTAGGCGAGGGTATCGCGGGGAATGCGAACACCGTTGTTTTGAAAACTTTGTTTTAAAAGGGATTTTGTGCCTTCAGAATTTAAATAGTCTAAACGACCACTTTCTTTAATCTTTTGATTTTATTTGAGATATCATCATTAGGCACTCCATTGTTTAAAGGACAATGAAGAAACCTTGTCTCTCCTTTTTTCGAACTGGGAGGAAAGACAAAACCAGTGATAGTTGTTTCAAATGGGCACAACACCAAAGCCCATATTTTGTTCAAAGTACAAAATATAAAACTTGTTTGTCCATATTCAGAACTGGCTGGACAAACTTTGCCAGTGTTAATTGTTTAAGGGTACAAACTTAACAAAACCCATTTTGTGGCGAGAAGCCTTTATGAATTTTGTGGGTAGTTAGGGGACCTTACTTTTTCGCTCGAGACAATTTCACTCATGCTGCGATTTGGTCCTTTTATTTGTAGAGGTTTTCGTTTATGCATATTCATTGGGATATTTTATTTATGGATATTGAAATTTAGGCTTTATTAGGCTTTTGGATATTTATGGACTTTGTTTGGAATGTTTTAATTGTGGATATTAGAATTTGGGTTTTATTGGAATTTTAGATATTTGTGGAATTCGATCTCTAAGTTTTGGGGATCGTGAAGTAGAGTTTAAGAGAAGATTTCGTTTGACTTATGTCTCTTCTTGGCATTGTGCTTTCGGATTTGAGTAGAAAGTCTAGCCATAGACCTTGGTTTTGATACAAGCCCGTATTGGGTGCTGATTTGCATGGAAGGTCTAAACATGAACCTTGGTTTTAATGCAATCCCATCTTGGGCGCGGATTTGAACGAGAGGCCAGAACATGGGCCTTGGTTTTGATGGGAGCCCGTGTTGGGCGCTGGCTTGGATGAAAGGCCTAACCATGGGCCTTGGTTTTAATGTAAGCCTGCGTTGGGTGCAGATTTGAACAAGAGGCCTGAACATGGACCTTGATTTTGATGTGAGCCCGTATTGGGCTTTGGCTTGGGTGAAAGGCCTAACCATGGGCCTTGGTTTCAATAGGAACCCAACTTAGGTGCTGGTTTGGTAGAAGGCTCGATCATGCGCCTTATTTTAATGGAAGTTCCTCTTTTGGGTCTTTGAGAAGCCTCTCTATAAGCTTCAATGTGATGGAAACCCGATTGATGGGTTTAAATTTGAAAAGTCTCTTATGGGCATAGGCTTCGAGACACCTAACCATGGGTTTCGGTTTGACGGGAGCCTGACATAGGCATGAGTTTGAAGAAAACCCGATTCATAGGTTTGGATTTGAAGAAAGCCTCTCATGCGCATAAGCTTAGGAAGGCCCGCTCATGGGATTTGAAACTTTCTCTCTTGCTGATACTGGTTTGAAGAGAACTCGTCTTATGTGCATTGATTTGATGGAAACCTGATTAACGGGTTTGGTTTAAAGAAAGCCTAACCATTGGCTTCGGACTTAATGGAGCCTCCTATGGGCATGAGTCTTTGAAAAGCCTGACAATGGGCTTTGATTTTAACGGAAGCCTCTTATGAGCATGAGTCTTCGGGAAGCCTGATTTACGAGCTTCAATTTTCAACAGAGCTCCTTGTGGGCATCGATTTGAACAAGGCCTAGTCATTGCCTTTAGTCAGGATAGGCATAAAGGTTGAAGAAAGCTAGATCATGGCTTTTGGTTTGATGGGAGCCTCATACGGGCATGAATTTGAAGAAAACCCGATTCATGGGTTTAGATTTGAAGAATGCCTAATAATGGGCTTTGATGTAAATAGAGCTTTATTGCGGGATCTGGTTTGACAGAAACCCGATTGATGGGTTTTGTTTGAAGAAAGCCTGACCATGGGCTTCGGTTTGAACAAAGCCTAGTTATGGGCTTTGATTTGAATGGAGCCTTTTATCGACGTAAGGTTTGAGAATGTCTAAACAGGACTTCGATTTGATAAGAGTCGATTAATGCATCATTACGCAACTTCTTCAAGGGCATTGATTTAGAGCTTCCGCCTTTCTTCTTTTTGGACTTGAAGGCTTGTTTCTTCTTTTCTTCTTTCTTTGTATTTCCTTTCATTCTCTTCAGCTTCAATATCACGCTTGCAAGGCGTATAATAACAATCGAAGAATCTTTCATCATTTCCATGTTCTATTTTTTTTCCGGTTGTGCACTGCGAAAGAATATCTATGGCATCGATCGCAATTGAATCCTTTGCTTGCTTTCTGCCGTTGCTTGGTTTACTTTGGTTATGGTCAGAGCAGATGTTTAGGGCTTCTATTCGCCCGAACAAACTTTGAAGAGATTGTGTCTCATGCACCTTTGGAGAAGCGTCCAGAGGTTGGCTTGGTTTTGACCATCTAGGTGGGGAGCACCTCTTTCACAGCTCATCTTGCGCCCTTTTTGTGATCACTTCATAAGGCCATTTCTAAGTTGGCATGGATAGCCTTTCTTTGTATTTCGTTTAGGTCGCATGTAGGTGACCCAATATTTCTATAATTTTATACAGGGATGAACTTGGTATCGTTGAACCCGACATTGGATTCTTCAAACCCGAAACCTCGAGTATTCCTTGATTTTCATTAGGACCTATGATCATGGTGTCGTGATGAGTCAGCATTTTCTCAAATTGTTTCCCCCTAAAACCAGTTACTAACATTGGGCTCATGGTTTTGAGGATTCTGATTAACCTCTCAGAACACCATGGTGAGAGAGAAGCATCTTATCTTGCGATGTAGGATTTCATCTCTCATAGGTCGTTTATCCTTGTTCAATAGGGAGGAGTTGTTTCTACCATCAGAGACCCGATAGAGTATAATAGGGCCATACTTGATGGTTCTGGTCTTAGTGATCTTTTCCTTGGGCGGCATTATGGATATTTTCAGTTCTTGAATTTGTTTTACCTCTCTAGGTGTGAGGTCTTTGAAATGGTCTTCGGGTATTCGCTCAATCATCGGAGAGGATTGACCCAGTTCTTCTTCATCTTCTGAAGGGATTATACATGATGAGAGGATTCTGCTTTTATCTGCATCCTTTCCTTTAAGGAGGAGTCAGTATCTGTTCTGTACAGCACAGGTTTCATAACCTGTTGACTCTTTGGATGTTTATCCTTTTTGGCGGGTTTACCAAAGAAGTATTTTGCATCTTTCAACCCAATTTCATGCGCTTCAAATGGTTTTATTTCTCCATCGATTTGCTTGACCTCGCCATCCTTCACATATTTTAGGCATTGGTGCAAGGTCGAGGGAACGGTATTGTTCTTGTGTAGCCATAGGTGACCTATCAAGGCATCGTAGGTCTTTTTGGCATCGATGACATAAATTTCATCCATTCTTGTATTATCAATTTTGAAAGGCAGGCTAACTGCCCCCATCAATTACTCTGTTTTATGATTGAAGCCATGGGTGGCGATTTTGTCTTTGACGCAGAACTTTGTGCTCAAAGTGAGACGGTCTAAAGTTCATTTAGGCATCAGATTAATGGAGGAGCCCGGATCGATTAGCATGCGGGTTACCTTTTGGCCGTCACACTCACCAGTGAGAAAGAGTGGTCTATTGTGATCAGACGTGCCTATGAGCAAATCATCGTCATTGAAGGTGATAGTTGGGTTTTTGTTGTCCACTAGCGCTATTTATTGCATCCTCTTTTCGGCGAAATGCGCTTGAAACTCTTCAGGGTTTTGGAGTGCATAAATGAGCACTTCTCTCACTTCAGCGGACATCATCAATATGTCAAACACGCTTACTACCGCTGGTATTTTTCTAAGCTGTGCGAGGATATTGTAATCTTGCACCATATATTTCTTAGGTGTTGGTTCATCTTGTACTGCGGGTTATTTCCCTTTTGCCTTGGCCTTCGACCTCCCAATTTCATCTTCTTGTGGTGGTTGGCGCTCGGGGATATTCGTACCCGAGCGAAGAACTGCTTGGTAATCAGGTTTCTTGGTTTTGACAAAGATGACTTCACCGTCATCTGAGTCACTTGATGAACTTCCTCCATAGACGACCACATTGCATATTTCATGGTCATCATCATTGTTTTCTTCTTCTTGAGGGGTTTTACTCGTTTCTCCTTTCTCAGTTTTGAGGCCCAACATTAAGGCCAATACATCTTCTGTTAAGAAGTCTAAGAGGGTCAACGGTAGCGGAGTACCTTGCTTATGATTTTCTAAAGCTAGTATGTGCTTTTGGATTTCAAAAGGTGTAGGCAACTCTGCCGGTTTGGGCGACTTCCTGCCCTTTTGGCTGCCATTCTTGTTTGGCTTGCGACGGATGACCCGTTTTGGGGGCCTTGGCACTATGGGGTTTAAATTACTATCCCATTTGACTTGAGGCTCTTTCAGGAGCTGTCTCAGTAACTTTTTAGTTTTCTTAGAGAGGTGGAATTCCCATGCTTCATTTACGGGACTTTCAAACCTCTTTTCCTCAATCATCTTGACAAGAGAGATAATATTAACTTGTTCGTGAGGTGCGGGTTGTTGCACGGCACTTGGCGCTAATTGCAAGCGACCCTCTCGAATTCTTCTTTCTATCAAGTATTTAAAGACCCAACAGTCTTCTATTTTATGGCCTATTACCCTATAGTATGGGCAATAGTTGGGGTGATCAACCTTATCTGCCTGATCGGGGCGTTTGCTTGGAGGCAATTCCATACCATCCTCCAAGGCTTGTCTAAATATCTTTGCTGTTTTCTCCCTTTTGAAGGAGTATTTCTTGCTCTTTTGTTCTTCCAATGATCTGGGGTAGCGACTATTTTGGTTATCGCGAGGAACTGGCTGAGCGGGTTGGCTATCGACTTGCCTCGTCTCCTCATCAGAAGAGTCAGAATCACTGTTTTCGATCTTGTTGGCTTTATTGGTTTTGACGGCGTATACCGTCTTCGATTCCTTTTTCTTTGGGAAGTCTCTTCTTGGTTTGAAGGAAGTAGATGACTTCTCTTCTATGTCCGTTTGCCCCAATCTAGATACGGTGTCTACCAGATCTTGATAACTGTTGGGGTTGGCAACGATTAACATCTCTCTCATTTTGCCGGATGTACTTCTTATGAGCAAATCAACTGCCTCCCTTTCGGGTATAGGATGGCTCGACTTGTTGCTCATATTTCTCCAGCGGTTGATGTATGCCTGAAGAGTTTCGTTCGGCCCTTGTTCGGCCCATGCTAAATCAGCCAGTCTTATTGGACTGCTCGCAGTGGCAAACCTATCAATGAAGGCGCGTGCCATTTGGTCCCAGGACCTTATACTTCCTGGTTTCAAAGAGCAATACCATTGGAATGCTGGTCCTAAAAGACTCCTAGCAAATTGGCGGCAAATGAATGCTTCTTCCCTTGAAGAGTCTCCACATTGAATCATGAAGTGGCTGACGTGTTGTTCTGGTCCAGTCTCATCTGTTCCACTTCCGGAGAACTTGGAAAATAAGGGAACAGTGTATGTTGGGGGGTATTTTGGTATATCGAATTCGGGAGGGTATGGTTTCCCTATTCGTAATGTTGTTTGTTTTGGGGCGATCCCCATTTCTCGTAACTGACGGCTGATCATTTCTTGAACATCAACCGCAGTAAAGGTTGGGGAGGTTTCTCGCCTTTCATCTTCCCAATGTACCCTACGTCTTTCTTGAGGGTTTGGTCTTTCTGGTCTTTCGAGCCCGTTTACGGGGCTGGACCGATTTGATGTTTCTCCTCTTTCGAGTTCGAAGTTAGCGAGCCCTTTCTCTCGGATTTTAGCTACCAACCTTTGTTCCCTTTCATGGGCTTGATGTACTTCAGCCCTAAGGTTTTGTATCTCAGCTTGCATTTGATTGAAGGCGGATAATATTTGTTCTTACGTTTGTGCACCGGTTTGACTTTCACCAGCACATGGAGAAGTTGCTAAGACGGTATGGAAGTTATCCAATGCGGGCCCATCCATATGACCTACATCTGAGCCACTTACGGTTTTGGGTTTGGCATTTATGGGAGGAAGACATGCTGCGTCAGACTCTTCCTCATTGTCACTCGGATTTTCGACAATGGGATCTTTCCCTTTTCTCACCATGCATACGGTGGGGTTAGCAGAATGGTCGTCTTCCTCTTCGAGGTCTTTGCTAGTGGTTATCATAAATACCATCGCCTCTTCTTCTTGTTTAGGGTGTGTTTTAGTGACCTTTCGTTTCTTATGAGTGGCATTTGGCGCCACTATTGTCAAACTCCCAGTGTTGGAGGGGTGCGGATTTATTCGTGCCCCCAGCCTATCATGTACATTGGTTGGTCTCCTCAGAATTTGAGGGGTCGGATTTGATCCCTCGTTGCTTGAGCTTCGAGAGGTGTTCGAGCGTATCTCTCGACGGAGTTTTGGTTCTAACGAGGCACCATGATGTGCCCCCAGCCTTGGGGCTGAGAACATTGGTTTTGGTTTTGGAAAGAAGGCACTGTCGCGTGCTTTAGGTTTTGAGGCTGGGAACGTCAGTCTTGACTTGATTGATGGTTGGGCGTCATTGGATGCCCCCAGCATTTGGGCTGGAAACGTCAATCTTGATTTGACGGAAAGGGGCGTAGAGGTTTCTTGCGCAGGATGCACGTAGTATCGATTCCTACGCTGCTTCAACATGCAAAGCTGCTTGTGGGCCCTATGAATGGCCATGGCAGTGTCATCAACCATTTTGCAGTTGGTGTTCCTCCTTTTCGGTTCATGGATGAACGAGACGGTTTGAGGGATTTCTCCCGCTGCACGTATGTGCGCAGTAGAAGAATTTCTCCTCACTATCCTGAGAGGGGAGAATGAGTTGCTGACGGGATGGGCTGGTTGAGCTACCAGCTCATCTTGGTAAGCTTGGAGATTTCTCTTCCTGGTGACCGATAGAGGGGTTACTGGAGTTGGGTTAATTTTCTTAGACGCGCGTCTTCTTGCGCGCCTAGTTTTGGAGAGAGGAATGAACGTCTTGCCGTCCATCCCTTTAGGGGTGAGAAAGTAACATACTTCCTCATCGTCTGTAACTTCCTCCTCGGTGATAGACCCGAGGGACAGTTGTTCATTCATTAGAGCGGGAACAGGGGCTTCGAATGCCCTAACTTCATCAACAGGGACTGCGAAAGTCCCAAAATAAACCACCTCTTTGTCAGCTGGGAGGCTGGCAACTTGGGCAAAAGAGCGTGCGTTGATCGCGGTGTAAGCCATTCCTGCAAATAAGCAAAACTCGAAATTTCATTAGTCAATTTTCATATGTAAACTTATACATGAGTGTTAGCCCGATTATTCAATCCATAGGCGTCGATATCGAATATAAAAGGAAATGACATAACTCAAGCGGTCCAATGACTTGCTGTTTGAGTGTTGTGAATTCATTGGCTACTTGAGTATGTTCCCTTTATCTTCGTATCGGATCCCAAACCTGTGAGGAGGAGAATGTCCCACCGGGCGTGCCAAAACCTGTAGGGCGCAGAAAGTTGCACAGCTGGTATGGAAGGTGTGTGCATATGTAATTAAATGTCCCATGGTTCAATGCTCTCGATTGGTTAAAGAACATCGAACTTGAAACATTCGTTTCTTTCTTCCTGCTATTCCTTCCGGTTCACCCTCGACAGACCTACGATTCATAATCAGTCCGTCGAGAGAGTTTAATGATTGTGGGGACGTTTAACTCCCAGCGGACGCAAGCCCCCGCTGTTAATTACATCAGATGACCCTTCCAAGCCATACTGAATACCTCGTTCATTCCAGGATTTAAAGCCTATTTGTTGTGAATTGAATAAAGGGGCTAAAGGGGAAATGACTCATGTACTTGGTCTTTTATCTTCATTTGATCATCATTGTTTTGGGTATTTAATTAATATGTATGCATGAGATGCAATGAATATTATTAAAATATGTTTATTATACCCTTTTATTTATTTCTAGAAATATATTGGTGTTTAAAAATATATTTTATTTATATTTTATTTTATGTGAGAAAAATGGAGAAAAGGGCATTTTGGTCATTTGGCAGGTTGTATGATGTTTGTTTATGTTTGATTTTGATTTAGAAACATGAAAGATTTAATTTGGGTTCATTTGGAAGTGGTTTGAGTTGATTTGGGTTTGAAATGAAGAAGTTATGGCCAAAAGGGACTGAAAAGGGCTTGTTTGTGAAGTTTATATTCTTCCAGGGACTCATTTGTAAAGCTGGAGGGACTGGAATCTGTGATTTGGGCTTTTTACAGGGTTTGGACTGGAAATCAGGCTTCCAGGGACTTGTTTGAAGGGATTTTACACAGCCAAGGGGCCTTTTTGTAAATGTTTGGGGACTGCGTTGTGAAGAAGTTTTGTCAGAGGGGCTTCTCTGTAAAAGGGTATTCTTTTATTATTTTCTGGGCTTTGAGATTGTAGTTTGGGCTTTTGAGATGTGTATTGGAAGTTTTGAGATTTGTGTTATGCTTCAGGATCTGTGCAGATCACTGAAGTTGGATTATAGGCTTTAGGATTCGGCAGCTGAGCTTTTGAGATATGTGCTAAAGCTTTGAGATCTGTTGAAGGGATTTTCAATCGAACCCGACAGGTGGGTCCCAAAGGGCAGGGGTCTAGTCAATCCCAGGATTGGGCAGTGCTTCAAGATCCGCACTTCATTTAAACTTTTCCCTTTAGCGCCTAGATCCAATGGATGTGGTTTCTTTAAATGTCGTGCAAACGAGATATGAACCGGGTATGAAACCCGATTAGGGTTTAACCCGATTGTCACTCCGGCGAAGCCTCAGGTCACAGCAGGGTTGAGAGGTGGCACCACTGAGATCGCCTCAAAAGGAGGAGTACGTTGGTTGCATCACCGGCGGCCGTCGGTGATCGGAGGTGGTGGTACGGCTGAGTCTAAACTCTCGGTACCGGTCAGGGTCTCATTCCCAATTTTCGGAGTTTTCTTCATCGTTCTTCTTCGATTGCCTCTTCATTTGGTATTGTCAGAGTATGGAGAAGCTTTATGCAAGCTCAATTTCACATTTCTGGAGGTTTGAGAACCATTCGGGTTTTAAGGTCTCGGTCTGGTATTGGCGCATAGGTTTGAAACTGAGATTTTGTAGTTTGAAGGTCTCTGAAGGAACATCAGGATCGAAAAGGTGTTAATTGCAGATGTGATTTCTGGGCTTGGGTTTCGGGTTTGAAGTTTTGGGTATGAGCAGGCTATTGGGTTTCGGATTTGGAAAGAAGGTGAAGTTCATATCCTTTTCCTTCTAAATTTTCATGAATTGATTTATATGATCATTAAGCTATGCTTAGAAACATGATATGGAATTCCATGAGTTTTATTCATATATACATATATAATTTTTTTATTTATTTATTCATAAGCAGAGGGATATATGAGTAAAAGATACAGCTGCTGTATTTCTCTATTTTTCTGAAGTCCAACTTTGAAAATTGCTAGAAAATAGTAGAAAAATCAGAAGAATGCAAGGTTTGAGTCTAAATTGGTCATCTTTTCATCCTCTATCTTACTGTTCAAACAGATTTTTGATTTGATTTTTAGATCAGCCTGCACTGGCTGATCTGTACCAGCAGGTCTTTAAGAGTGATTTGGGCATGGGTACTGTACCAGTACCTTGTTAATTGGACATGGTTGGTACTGTATACTGGTACCCTGTGGTATTTAACTTAATTAGACTATATGTAAGTCATTGCATCAAAGTTTGGTCATCAAAAAAATCAAAAGAGGCATTGATATCACAATATGTCACTTATCAACACCATTTCAGATTTGCATATAGGTCCTTGGTCATCTACATAATTATATGAAAGGTCTTTGAGCATCATTTCATGGGGATTGGTTACTTCCCTCTTTTCATTTGCTCTCTCCTTCAACAATTATGCATCTAGGCCCTTTAAAGATCAATAAAATTCATAATATAGAAAGAGATGTAATGAAACATCAATCCTCCATATATCACTTATTTTATTTCTTTTTTATGCATGGAAGTCCTTCAAAAAGTCCGAAATGGCATAAATAGGGAGATGTAATTAAACATCAATCCCTAATTTAAATTCCCTTTTCATTTGTTTTACAATTTTTAGTTTGATTTTATATTAAAAGAACTATGCAAGAATTGGATATTTGAAAGGATGTAGTTAAACATCAACTTTTAATATCTTCTTCTTGTATATTTCTTATAATATAAAATGTCACTTTTAATATACATATCATTTTTATATATTTGTGTAATTGTGTGTTTTTGTCTTTTTTCTTTGCAACATAAAATAAAGAAAAGAAAAAAAGAAAAGGAAAAAGGGAAGAGAAGGAAGAGTTTTATGTTTATTTATATTCTAGTTTTACAAAATAAAATGAAAATATCTAAATATTTAGGAAATGCAGTAAAGCATTGAAATCCTATCATTTATCCATTTCCATTCTATTTATCAAACCAAAATACAAATCTAGTTTTGTTTTAAGGAAAATAACAGACAAGAGATGAAGCTTATTTTTAATATGTATGTCTTTGCTTCAGTCATTTGAAATAAAATAAAAATATTAAAGTTTCAAGAGATGCAATAAGACAGCAATTCTCGGTACTTCTCTATTTTTATTTTATTTCTTAGACTAAGATACAATTCTTTTTATTATTTAATGAAGATAACCATAAAAGAACAACTCATGAATATGAGAACAGATTTATATGTTTTTTTTTTTGAAGTCGCAGAGCAATAAACATAAACATGCATATTTATATATTATTTGTAAAGAATCACTGGCTTTAGATTCATCAACTATTTTAGTTGTATATTTGCCTCATCTTACTTTATTAGGTAGCAACTTCAGAGAAGAGACTATTTTAAAAGGAATACTAGATACGTGTCTATGATCAAAGCCACAATCTAGAATCCTCTCAATTATTAACAAAGCTTTAGAATAGATGAAAGAAACCAAAGACGCAAAAGGAGAATGAAATAGTCAACAAAAGAAGAAGCAAAAGCAGAAGAACAGTAAACAAAGAAACTGAATTCGAGCTCCAAGTAATCGGCCTTTATTAATCCATGGTTTTACATCAAGACTTTTAGTCTTTACATTGCAAGAGGAACTATCTTTCTATCTATTTCTATCTTTTTTTTGAATTTGAGGCAGAGGAGGGATTTTGAGAAGAAGCTTAAAAGCTTTCTGTTTTTGCTATCTATTTCTGGGTAATTTCGGCCTTTGGTGGCTTATGGCTTGTGTATTGAGGCGCTGGGGTTATGGCTCTCTCTCTTTGAGGGGGTTTATATAGCTTTAACATCAGATTTTAGGGTTTGGAGAAGGTCTTTGCTGGCTTGCATCTCGCCCCTTGATTTTCTTCATTTCTTTCCAATGCTTCAGATTTTCTCTTGGCCTTCTAGGTTGTCATTTGCAAAGACATCAGCTAATAAACTTGAGCCATGTTGGCAATCCTGATGAGAAGGCATTGATGGCCATTGATCTCATCTGTTAAATGGCTCAGATTTGGTGCATTTCGGCCATGCTTTTGATGCATGGATGTGAGAGAATATTCCCGTTTATCTTGAATTGCAGCTGGAGTATCAAAGGGGTAATCATAGCCTTTGATTTCTTTCCTTACATGGCTTAGATGCCCTTCATCAGATAAAGGCCGGTTAAGCGTGCTCCTATCTCCTGGGGGAGGAACCTTCCTCATTTGGCTTCATCTAGGAGGTAGAGGACACGTGTCTTGTGGTCCCAACAGCTGGGGACAGCTTGCAATTGCTGTGCATTACCATGCCGGTTCACCCAATATGTTAACATGTGCCTCACCGCCTCTTGTACATTGAGTATTTAGCACTAGACACCTGGCATCTTTTTGACCTTTTTAATATATACTCGGGCTCAATTTACCCTTTTAGCAGTGATTTGGCTGCTTCCCGTTTATCACATAAATGGGCTCATACTATGTATCCGGGCTTGCTAAATTACTTGATTTAAAATCACCTTCATAGCCCGGAGAGCATCGCTTGGCCCTTTGAGCTTTCTCGTCGAGTTTCAAGGCCCAATTTGCTATAGAACCGAAGTTCCCTTCATCACTTCTCGGCAGCCCAAATTCATTTATTTAAGTCAAAGCCGATATCTTAGTTTAGCTCAAATCGTGAACCTATTCAATTTTTGTGATTAAATAGGTGTATCACTTCTCCATTTAAATCTATAATGGACACCTCCATTTTCCATGTTTCAGCATATTTTATTTAATGCTAAATCCCAATTTTTTTTGGGTCAAACACATACCAATGGATATCCCAATCTTTCTTTAATTTAAAATCCCATTTCCCTATTAAAAGGGGCACAGTTCAGTTTCAGAATGGTTTTTCGATACACTTTGGCTTTCATTCTTTCAAATGCTCAAAATATCTCATCCTATTCAATTTTCTCGTCAATTGTGGGGTTATTTCCAATTTCTCAAGGTCATCCTAATTACAACTCAAAATTTTTCGTAAGGGCTCCTAATTCTAGCAATTCACGCAAAATTTTCACCTAAAATGCAAGAAAATGTAAACATGAGCTAAAAGTGAAAAGTAAAAATCCTAAGTGCAAAGTTCTCCCCCCCAAGCTAAGTCCGAGCATTGTCCTCAATGCTTCAAGACAGATAGAAAGAGAATGTAGAGCTAGGGGAAAAGAAAACGAACCTGATCAGTCCTGTGGTGGGGGTGGAGCTGGGTAGTACCCATACTCATCATAGTAGCGCCAATCACGCAGCTCATCCTGAACCTCGCCGAGTCGGTCGTGGTAGTCCGTCAGCTGACACTGAATGTCATAGAGTGTGTCATCATGCTGTATCTGAGTCGCCCGCATGTCAAGCTGAGTGGTCCTCATGTCAGACATGAGGCGGTATAAGTCCTGAATGGAGTGGTCTGCAGGCTGAGAGGTGGGAGCAGAAGAAGAGCCAGGCACCTGCTGAGAGGTGGGTGCAGAAGAAGAGGCAGGCACCTGCTGAGAGGTGGGTGGGAGGAGGGGGTGGATGTGGGTCATCGCGTGGTCCAGTGAAAAGCCAAGTAGACCTGTCCTCAAAGGAGAGAGGAGCGTGGACAGGCAGCTTGTACTCAGTGATGCCGTCTGGCATGCGCCAACGGTAGAGAAGACCCGAGGCGGTGGCTGTTCTGCGAGACAGAGAGAGAGGCGCGACGGTTTCGAGAGAGGGAGATGGTGCTGCGAAGGCGGCCGAGAGAGAGAAAGTGGGGTAGCGGCGGCGACACGGGGGGTTTGGGCGGTCGGATCGACGGTCGGCTCGGATTCTTTTTGGAAGTAAGAGAGAGAGAGAGAAAGAGAGCCGCCCGAGTCAGATGAATCGGCCGATTTAAAGAGAAGGACAGAACTTGCGCGATTTTACATTGGCGTCGGTTCGGTTTGACACGGGCCGTGTCGGTTTTTGTACGGGCCGTGTGAAGTGTGGACTTGGGTGCTGCACTATAGGATCTCCTAAATTCTTCATGAATGAAAAACGAAAATATGCAGAAACAAGATATTAACTAAACCTAAAATGCAAGAAAATTAAAAAGGGGTTTGGGTTGCCTCCCAAAAAGCGCTTGTTTTAGGTCTCGAGCTTGACCTTCTTTCTTCAAGGCTCAACTGGAGGAGGATTCGAGAGATTCTGAGTGAAGTCCTCATTCTGGGAATGGTCGGCTATGTAGCGCTTGAGACGCTGACCATTAACTTTAAAAGTTCCGCTCTCGTTATCCCAAAGTTCAATCACACCAAAAGGATAAACTCTCTTCACTTGAAACGGGCCAGACCATCTAGATTTCAGCTTACCTGGAAAGAGTCTTAGTCTAGAATTAAACAAGAGCACGAGATCACCTACCTTGAATTCGCGAGGTGCAATGCGCTTGTCATGAGCTCGCTTGGTTCTCTCCTTGTAAATTCTTGCATTCTCGTAAGCATTGAGGCGCATTTCCTCCAACTCATGTAAGTCAAGGATGCGCTTTTCTCCAGCTGCAAGCATGTCCATGTTGATGGTGCGCGTGGCCCAAAATGCTTTGTGCTCAATCTCCACAGGCAAATGGCAAGGTTTTCCGTACACCAACTTGAAAGGGCTCATCCCAATCGATGTTTTGAAAGCAGTTCGGTACGCCCAGAGTGCATCATCGAGCTTGAGCGACCAATCCTTTCGCGTCCTCGCAACAGTTTTCTCCAAGATGGACTTTATTTCCCTGTTAGAAATTTCAGCTTGTCCATTAGATTGAGGGTGATAGGAAGTTGTTACCTTGTGTGTCACCCCATGACGGCTCAAAAGATTGTCGAACTGGCGGTTGATGAAGTGTTTGCCTCCGTCACTGATAACCGCTCTTGGCACTCCAAAGCGAGGAAAGATGATATGAGTGAAAAGCCTCTTCACTGCATTTGAGTCTGCCTTTCGACATGCCACCGCTTCTACCCATTTGGACACGTAGTCCACTGCAACCAGGATGTACTCATTCCCACATGATGATGGGAACGGTCCCATGAAGTCAATACCCCACACATCAAAGATCTCCACCTCAAGAATGGGGTTGAGAGGCATCTCATTGCGCTTGGTAATGTTCCCGGTCCGTTGACACTTGTCACAAGCCAAAACAAAAGTCCTTGCATCCCTGAAAATAGAAGGCCAATAGAAACCAGATTGCAATACCTTTGCTGCTGTCTTGTAGAATGATGCATGCCCTCCATAGACGGATGAGTGGCAGTGCTCGAGAATGGAGTGTGTCTCCTCGTGTGGTACACAACGCCGGAAGATGCCTTCAATACCTACTTTGAAAAGAAAAGGTTCATCCCAAAAGTAATACCTGGCGTCGGATCGAAGTTTCTTCCTCTGTTGGTAAGTCGCGGAGGCTGGGAAGACTCCAGAAGCAAGAAAGTTGGCGATATCTGCATACCAAGGCACTGACTGGGTGTTGATACGGGCCGTGTCAAAAGTGGTACGGGCCGTGTCAATGTTGGCTGAAACTGAAAGAAGTTACTCATCGGGGAACGAATCATTGATCGGCAAGTTGGTAGACCCCTCATCTTCCCAGCGAAGCCGGGATAGATGGTCAGCCACAGTATTTTCAACCCCCTTCTTGTCCCTGATTTCAATGTCAAATTCCTGCAAGAGAAGAATCCATCTAATCAAACGAGGTTTTGCATCTTGTTTAGTTAGCAAATACCTGAGTGCGGCGTGGTCCGTGTAGACAATGATCTTTGAGCCAACCAAGTATGATCTGAACTTATCAAGGGCGAACACAATGGCGAGGAGCTCCTTCTCAGTTGTTGTGTAGTTCATTTGGGCTGGGTCTAGCACCTTGCTAGCATAGTAGATAGCACATGGCTTCTTGTCTTTCCTTTGCCCAAGAACAGCCCCTACAGCATAATCGCTCGCATCACACATCAACTCGAATGGCAAGGACCAGTCAGGTGGTTGCAAGATGGGTGCAGAAATGAGAGCTTCTTTCAAACTGCAAAAAGATCTAACACAATCATCAGTGAAATCAAAGTCAGAATCCTTAACAAGTAAATTGGTTAGAGGCTTAGCAATTTTAGAGAAATCTTTAATGAAGCGGCGATAAAATCCCGCGTGTCCCAAGAAACTTCGAACCCCTTTGACATTCGTTGGGATTTCGAGCTTCTCAATCACTTCAATTTTGGCCTTGTCAACCTCAATGCCTTTGGAAGTCACAACATGTCCTAGAACAACGCCTTCTTGGACCATGAAGTGACACTTCTCCCAATTCAAAATCAAATTCACTTCTTCACACCTCTGCAAAATCTTGCAAAGGTTAGATAGACAAGAATCAAAACAAACACCATATACAGAAAAATCATCCATAAAAATCTCAACCTCATTCTCAATGAAGTCAGAAAAGATGGCCATCATGGCCCGTTGAAAGGTTGCTGGTGCATTACAAAGACCAAAAGGCATCCTACGATATGCATATGTACCATAGGGACAGGTAAAGGTGGTCTTTTCTTGGTCTTGTGGGTGGATGGGTATTTGAAAGAAACCAGAATAACCATCAAGATAACAGAAATAAGAATGATTAGCAAGCCTTTCAAGGAGTTGGTCAACAAATGGCAATGGAAAGTGATCTTTGCGTGTGGCGGCATTAAGTTTTCTGTAATCTATGCACATCCTATAGCCACTCACAACACGTGTTTGGACCAATTCGTTCTTCTCATTCTTTACCACTGTTGTTCCCCCTTTCTTTGGGACCACATGGACAGGACTCACCCACTGACTGTCAGAAATAGGGTAGATAATACCTGCATCAAGAAGTTTTAAAATTTCTTTCTTTACTACCTCCCTCAAATTCGGGTTGAGTCGTCGCTGATGTTCAACAGATGGTTTGTGGTCATCTTCCAGTAGGATTCTGTGCGAGCAGACAGATGGGCTGATCCCCTTCAAGTCCTTGATTGAATACCCGATTGCGCCTTTGTGGACTTTCAGCTTCTCCAAGAGTTTGGCGGTTTGATCGGGGTTCAGACCTGCATTCACAATAACAGGACAAGACTCATCTGGGCCAAGGAATTCATACCTGAGATTGGCTGGTAGAGGTTTGAGCTCAAGTGCTTGCTGCTCTGTTGGGGCCTTGACACGGGCCGTGTCGATTATGTCCGGCCCGTGTGGCTTTGTCTCCAGCTCCTTGGACTCCTCTGTACGGGCCGTGTCGATTTGATCCGGGCCGTGTCCAGATTTTTCTGGCAGGTCTGTTTCTGCCTCTGCTGCACATACCGATTCTAACTCACTTGTTTCGACCTGCAACTCAGATAAAAAGTCAGAATAATACCTTAGTGAGCTGTTGACTTGCTCAAGAAAGTAGTCCTCGCTCAAATCCGTCAAGCATTCTTCAATCACATCAATTCTGAAGCAAGATTCGTCTCTCGATGGGTACTTCATTGCACAGTCAATCTGGAACCGCACCTTCTCTTTCCCAATGTTCAAGGTCAGCGTTCCATCCTTCACATCAATTATGGCACCTGCAGTTCTTAGAAAAGGTCGTCCCAGAATAATGGGGACTTCATTATCTTCCTCCATTTCCATCACAACAAAATCAGCAGGAACATAAAACTTACCAACCTGAACCGGTACATCTTCCACTATGCCAAGTGGTAGTCTTACCGATGAGTCTGCTAGCTGAAGAGTCATTCGCGTAGATTTGAGCTCACCTACCCCCATTCGCTCATAGATGGTGCGTGGCATGAGACTCACGCTAGCTCCCAAATCACATAGAGCTTTCTTGATTGTGGCTCTCCCTATAGTGCAAGGAATGGAGAACTTACCAGGGTCTTCCAGTTTGGGCGGTAGCTCACTTCTCACAATGGCACTGCACTGTTCGGTCAGCTTCACCGTCTCGTGCCCCCCCAAGCTTCGTTTGTTGGATAGAATGTCTTTTAAGAACTTAGCATAGGTGGGCATTTCGGTCAAGGCTTCGGTGAATGGGATAGTGATGTGCAATTGCTTGAGAACATCTATGAATTTAGCGAATTGCTCGTTCAATTTGGTCTCAGCTAGTCTCTGTGGAAATGGAACAGGTGGTCGGTATGGTGGCGGTTTGTAGGTCTCCTTCTTTTTCTGACCTTCAGTTTCATTCTGCACGGCCCGTGTAGGATTGACACGGTCCGTGTCCACTGGGTTTTCTGTGCTGGTTGCCGGTCGAGTCAATTCGACACGGCCAGGACTTCCTTCTTCAGGGGGTGACACGGGCCGTGTCCACTGTTGTCTCAGAGATTGTTGGTGGGTTTTCCTCAGTCTGTGGGGTCTGTACGGGCCGTGTGGGATTGACACGGTCCGTGTCAGCTTTAGCTGGTGGTTCAGTAGGCATGGCTGGACCTTCATAGTTGGTCCCACTTCGCAGGGTGATTGCCTTAGCCTCCGCTCTCGGGTTTACTTCCGGTTGGCTGGGGAGCTTACCAGGTTGTGGATGGCTTGAGGTGACAATGTGACTTAACTGCTCCAACAACTTGTTTTGAGCGGCCATCTGAGTGGACATGCTCTGCATCTGTTCCCACACCATCTGGTTCATCTTCCCCTGCTCGTGTGTGAAATCGGTTGCATAAGGAGGAACATACGGCTTGGGTGGAACGGAATGAGGTGGGCGGTTGTTCGAGTTGCTGAAATTGGCATTGTTGTAGAAGTTGCGGTTGTTGTTGCTGCTCGACGAGTTGTTGAAATTGTTGTTGAAAGAGGGGTTGTTGTTGAAAGAGGGGTTTGAAGCATTGTTGTATGGCGCGGAGTTGTTCTGTTTCCACCTCTAATTCTGTTGCTCAACCGGATCTTTGGAATAGGTTCGGTTGAAAGGAGGTTTTGGAAAGTAGGATGGCTCACTGTTGAGA
Organism: Carex littledalei; assembly: GCA_011114355.1. Lineage (NCBI taxonomy): Eukaryota > Viridiplantae > Streptophyta > Magnoliopsida > Poales > Cyperaceae > Carex > Carex littledalei. The sequence goes on from CM022080.1 coordinate 18,145,909, forward strand.
GAGTTGACTTGCTCGGTTTCCTCATCATCCCTTTGCGCCAATGGACAGTGCTCATAGGAATGCCCCTCACCACACATGGCACAAGATTCTGGCTGTGACTGATAGTTTCCAACAGACTTGACACTCATCTTGTCGATAGTCTTCTGCATGGCTTCCATCTTGGCTGTGAGAGCTGTGATATTATCGACTTCAAATCGGCCGCCTCCTCCAGGTCTGGAATTGTCGCGGCCGGACCACTGCTGGTTTTGAGCCATGCTGTCGATCAAGTTCATTGCTTCTTGAGGCTCTCTCTCCATTAAGGCTCCACCTGCAACTGCATCAACAGATGTGCGAGTACTCTCTGTCAAACCATCATAAAAAGTCTGAATCAATAACCAGTCAGGTATACCATGATGGGGACAAGAATACTGTAACTCCCTAAACCTTTCCCAAGCTTCGTTTAGGGGTTCATCAGACCTTTGCCTAAAGCTGGTTAGTTGGGTTCTTACCTTGGCAGTTCTTTTGTGGGGAAAAAATCTGGTCAAAAACATGTTGGACAGTTCTTTCCAAGTGTTTATGGAATCCCTTGGTAATGACCCTAACCATTTCTTTGCCTTGTCCCTAAGTGTGAAAGGAAACAATGCAAGTCTAATATAATCAGATGTTGCCCCATTGGTCTTAATGGTGGTGCAACATTCAAGAAAAGTTTGGAGATGGGCATGTGGATCCTCGTGATCCAAGCCGTGAAAGGTGTTCTGTTGAACAATGTTGATAACTCCCGGATTGAAGTTCGGTTGTTGCCCCACTATTCTCGGGAGTCTGATCGCTCCTCTCACATCCCCAGATCTCGGTACATTGAACTCCTTCAGAGTTCTCGGGATGAAGTCGGCTGCATCATCATCAGAGTCGCGGTCATCATGCGGCCCCTCTTCTCTTTCCTCTCCGTTTTGGCTCATGGCTCTGTCTGGATCAGAATGTACGGACCGTGTCTCGTTTGTCCGGCCCGTGTCGGGTGGTGGTTGTGCAGGAATAGTGGTTCCTGGGAGGGCTGTACGGGCCGTGTGGGATTCTGTGCGGCCCGTGTCAGGTACTGGCCCTCTGCTCCTCAGCTGGTAATCGACCGGAGGAGGTGGATTGTGAGCCAGCGTGTTCCTGTAAGAGAGAAAAGAAATAAAAGAAAAGATACAAATTAAAATCTAGATTAATTAAAATAAGTAAAAATCCAGAAAATAAATGATGCCGTCCCCGGCAACGGCGCCAAAAACTTGTTACACCAAAAAGGTATAGTACAAAGTTTCGGTACAGCAAGCTGTACCTTTTAACCTTTAATACACTTCTGGTTCAGACTGCAAGTATACAATCCTACCGCGTAGTATATCGTCGGGTATCGATCACAGGGACGGTTCAAATGTTATCCAGACTCTACTTAGATTAATTAAAAACTAGAAGTTGGAAAAGGTTGATTTTGGTTGTTTATGTTTCCTACAGATTTAAGACAATAATAAAGTGCAAGAAAGAAGATTAAACTGGTTTTAATCGATAAATAAAAGCGTTCCCAGGGTTAAGACTTCATCTCAGTTTTGCCCTCTGACTGTCCTGTCCGGGCCGTGTCATTTCCTACACGGGCCGTATCAGTTTACACGGGCCGTGTCATTTTGCTACACGGGCCGTGTCAGCCTCGGGCTAATGCAGCAGCTACTGTTTCTTTGTATCGTTCCTTTGTGTAGGGTTCTACTGACCGGACCTAATGTTTCTGGACCTCAACTGTCGTTTGTTGGTTCATCAACTTGGTACGGAAACTGCAATATATGCCCTCGTCGGGTTCTAGACCTCAACTTTCGTGTGTTGGTCCCTACTACCTAGTTGCTTGATTGGTATACTAAAGGTAACTCCTATCCGTCGATAGGGAGTAATTTTCGCCTTTCGGTTACTACTTGGTTTCGCCTTTCGGGTCACAAATCCTACCTCATGTACTTAGTTTGGTTGAGAGACGTTAAAGGGCTATAATGCCTTCTAGATGTGGCCATTCATCTAGTGGCAAACCAATATAAGTCAAACACTTCAATCTAAGCAATTAAAATACTACTCAATCAATCAAACACAAATTTCAATACAAAGATTCAATAACTAGCATGCAAGACAAAACATTCGATTACATCAAAACCCTAGAAACAAAGAAAACTACTCACTCATGGTTCTAAAACAACAAATACAAATAGAGATAGAGTTGATCATGACAAAACCCAAAGTGCAAAGAAGATCAATCGAAAGTGCAAGAAATTCGCTTCTCCAATTCGCCTCCAAGCTAAGCCGCCAAAGACAAACCCTAGAACGTGCTCTCCTGTTCCAGAATGACCTTTCTTGGAGAGGAATCCCCATTATATGCTCATTTGGTCGACCTTCCATCAATAGCCTTCTTTCCAGATTTCTGAATCTGTTTCCGAATTTGCTTGACACGGGCCGTGTCAAATCTTGTCCGGCCCGTGTCAACTTGTGTTCTTTCAGCGGTCGAGTCAGCAGTTGCTTGTGGTCGGATTAGTGGTCGAGTCGAGGTTGACACGGCCCGTGTGGAATGTGACACGGCCCGTGTAGAGACTTCTTGATTCCAGATTTTCTCCTCGATTTCGCCCGAATCCTGCAAAATAAGAATAAACTTGCAGCAGTACCACATTCTAAAGATATTCAATGAAATACAACTGAATTAATGAATTTAAACACAAGTTTGGTACAATTTGAAGGTCGAAATATAGATAAGTTTGCGAGATATCAGGAATATGTAACAAGATCTGGCTCAAACCTTTTGGCACTCATTCAATATCACTGTGTTTGCACACCTCTTTTATAAGCGTGTTGTATGTCACGATATTAGGCTCGACTCCTTTGAAGATCATCATATCAACAAACTCCTATGTTGCCTTGATTTTACCCAACTTACATAACCCACCAACAATTGAGGAACACATTACGACATTGTGTTCCAGCCCTTTCAAATTCATGATATGCATTATATTCTCTACCCTCTTGAGATCACCTAGCTTGCACATACAGTCTACCATTGAAGAGTAGGTAACTAAATTAGGTTTGAACCCCTTAGAAATGAGGTTATACATCACCTCATTTGATTTCCCATGTTTATTCTTTCTGCAAAACTCATTTATAAGACTATTGTATGTCACGATGACAGGCTCCAGGTCTATGAAAATCATTTTACCAAGTAATGTCTGTGCCTCGTCCATATTACCTCTATTAAACATCTCATTTATAATGGTAGAAAAACTAACCAAATCATGTAATCTAACAACTTGATTGCTTCTTTCAGTTCGTCATTTTTGCAGTACCATTTAATTAAAGTGTCGTATGTTATGATGTTGGACAAAACACCTGAGGATTTCATATGATCAAACAAGCTACATGACTTGCCAATTTAATTCCAATTGCATAATGCGTTTATGAGTGTGTTATATGTATACACACTTGGTTTTCAATCCCCACCGTGTTTCACCATTAAGAAAAACAATTGAATGGCTAAACGCGTGTTGCCCTTTGAGCACAGCCTATCAGTAAGACTGTTATAATCCCTGACACCAGGCTTTCTTCATTCGCACATCATAAACGAATCAACTCCTTTGCCCTCTCAACGCTATCATTCTTGCACGACCCATCTATGCAAATGTTATATGTCACCCCGTCAGGCTCATACCTTTCACATTTCATACTCTGTATCAAATGCTCTGCTTTTATAATTTCACCCTTCTTAAATATTCCACCTGAGACACTATTGTAAATCACTACATTAGGCTTTGGCCCTTTGGAATTCATGGTATTGATCACCTCTTGTGCCTCCTCAATGTAACATTGCTTGCACATGCCATCTACAAGGTGGGAATATGTAACAAGATCTGGCTCAAACCTTTTGGCACTCATTCAATATCACTGTGTTTGCACACCTATTTTATAAGCGTGTTGTATGTCACGACATTAGGCTCGACTCCTTTGAAGATCATCAAATCAACAAACTCCTCCGTTGCCTTGATTTTACCCAACTTACATAACCCACCAACAATTGAGGAACACATTACGACATTGGGTTCCAGCCCTTTCAAATTCATGATATGCATTATATTCTCTACCCCCTTGAGATCACTTAGCCTGCACATACAGTCTACCACTGAAGAGTAGGTAACTAAATTGGGTTTGAGCCCCTTAGAAATGAGGTTATACATCACCTCATTTGCTTTCTCATGTTCATTCTTTCTGCAAAACTCATTTATAAGACTATTGTATGTCACGATATCAGGCTCCAGGTCTGTGGAAATCATTTTTCCAAGTAATGTTTGTTCCCCGTCCATATCACCTCTATTAAACAGCTCATTCATAATGGTAGAAAAACTAACCAAATCATGTAATCTAACAACTTGATTTCTTCTTTCAGTTAGTCGTTTTTGCAGTTCCATTTAATCAAAGTGTTGTATGTTACGATGTTGCACAAAACACCTGAGGATTTTATATAGTCAAACAAGCTACATGACTTGCCAATTTCATTCCAATTGCATAATGCGTTTATGAGGGTGTTATATGTATACACACTTGGTTTCCAATCCCCACCGTGTTTCACCATTAAGAAAAACAATTGAATGGCTAAACGCGTGTTGCCCTTTGAGCACAGCCTATCAGTAAGACTGTTATAATCCCTGACACCAGGCTTTCTTCATTCGCACATCATAATATGAATCAACTCCTTTGCCCTCTCAACGCTATCATTCTTGCACGACCCATCTATGCAAATGTTATATGTCACCCCGTCAGGCTCATACCTTTCACATTTCATACTCTGTATCAAATGCTCTGCTTTTTATAATTTCACCCTTCTTAAATATTCCACCTGAGACACTATTGTAAATCACTACATTAGGCTTTGGCCCTTTGGAATTCATGGTATTGATCACCTCTTGTGCCTCCTCAATGTAACATTTCTTGCACATGCCATCTACAAGGTGGGAATATGTAACAAGATATGGCTCAAACCCTTTGGCACTCATTCTTTGGACTACAGTCTCGGCCTTTGCAATATCACTGTGTTTGCACACCCCTTTTATAAGCGTGTTGTATGTCACGACATTAGGCTCGACTCCTTTGAAGATCATCATATCAACAAACTCCTCTGTTGCCCTGATTTTACCCAACTTGCACAACCCTCCAACAATTGAGGAACACATTGCGACATTGGGTTCCAGCCCATTCAAATTCATGATATGCATTGTATTCTCTACCCCCTTGAGATCACTTAGCCTGCACATACAGTCTACCACTGAACAGTAGGTAACTAAATTGGGTTTGAGCCCCTTAGAAATGAGGTTATACATCACCTCATTTGCTTTCCCATGTTCATTCTTTCTGCAAAACTCATTTATAAGACTATTGTATATCACGATATCAGGCTCCAGGTCTGTGGAAATCATTTTTCAAAGTAATGTTTGTTCCCCGTCCATATCACCTCTATTAAATAGCTCATTTATAATGGTAGAAAAACTAACCAAATCATGTAATCTAACAACTTGATTTCTTCTTTCAGTTTGTCATTTTTGCAGTTCCATTTAATCAAAGTGTTGTATGTTACGATGTTGGACAAAACACCTGAGGATTTCATATGGTCAAACAAGCTACATGACTTGCCAATTTCATTCCAATTGCATAATGCGTTTATGAGGGTGTTATATGTATACACACTTGGTTTCCAATCTCCCCCGTGTTTCGCCATTAAGAAAAACAATTGAACGGCTAAACGCGTGTTGCCCTTTGAGCACAGCCTATCAGTAAGACTGATATAATCCCTGACACCAGGTTTTCTTCATTCACACATCATAATATGAATCAACTCCTTTGCCCTCTCAACGCTATCATTCTTGCACGACCCATCTATGCAAATGTTATATGTCACCCCGTCGGGCTCATACCTTTCACATTTCATAATCTGTATCAAATGCTCTGCTTTTACAATTTCACCCTTCTTAAATATTCCACCTGAGACACTATTGTAAATCACTACATTAGGCTTTGGCCCTTTGAAATTCATGGTATTGATCACCTCTTGTGCCTCCTCAACGTAACATTGCTTGCACATGCCATCTACAAGGTGGGAATATGTTACAAGATCTGGCTCAAACCTTTTGGCACTCATTCAATATCACTGTGTTTGCACACCTCTTTTATAAGCGTGTGTAGGGCGCAGAAAGTTGCACAGCTGTTGGTATGGGAAGGTGTGTCCATGTGTATTTAAATGTCTCGTGGCTCAATGCTCTCTGTTGATTAAAGAACATCGAACTCGAAACATTTACTTTCTTTCTCTCTGCTATTCCTTTGGTTCACCCTCGACAGGCCTACGATTCGTGATCGGTCCATCGAGAGAGTTTAATGATTGTGGGGACGTTTAACTCCCAGCGGGCGCAAGCCCCCGCTTTTAATTACATCAGATGACCCTCCCAAGCCATACTGAATACCTCGTTCATTCCAGGATTTATGCCTATTTGTTGTGAATCGAATAAAAGGGCTAAGAGGGGAAACTCATGTATTTGGTTTTCGTGTGTTTCTTTGATTTACCATTGTTTTAGGTATTTAATTAATATACATGCACGAGATGCAGTGATTATTATTAAAATACCTTTATTACACATTTTATTTATTTTTATAAACATATTTGCACTTGAGAAAATATATTTATGCTTTATTTATATTTTTTTATTTGAGAGAGAGTGATGGAAATATAAAGAGAAAGGGTATTTTCGTCATTTCAGGGCCTGGTTAATGTCTGGACATGTTCAATTCTGGCTTAGAAAGATGGAAGGTTCAATTCGGGTTCGTTTGAAGGTGGTTTGAGTCGATTCGGACTTAAAATGAGGAAGTTATAGCCAAAAAGGACTTATTTGTAAATGTTTATGTCTTTCTAGGGGCATATTTACAAAGCTGGAGGGGTGTGGGTTTGTAATTCGAGTTTTAGACAAGGTTTCATGTGAAATTTGGGCCTCTAGGGGCTTATTTGGAAGAGTTTTGTGCTGTCAGGGACCTTTTTGTAAATTTACAGGGGCTTCGTTGCCAATATTGGAGAATCAGAGGGGGTCTTTTGTAAAAAGGGAATTAATTTGTAATTTTATTTATTTTCTGGGCTTTAAGATTCGGGTTTTTTGGGTCTCTTAGATTCGTGTATTGGGCTTTAGGATGTGGGCTGAGCTTCAGGATTCGTGCTGGCCATTTGATGTGTATTTTGGACTTTAAAACCCGTGCTGTCATTCGAATCCTGTTATGGCGCCAGAATTGAGGGTCTCAGATTGCTTGAAGATCCGTGCAGCTGTTTTATGGGATTTCTACTTGTGTTCAACAATTGAACCTTTAAAAATTCATATCTCTTTGAAACAAAGTCAGAAAAATATGATCTTTATGTCTATTTTGTGTGTTTTTAAATATTCTACCTAATTATGATGTTTATTTTATGTTTTGATTTTTTCTGTTATTCGATACTGCCCATTTTCCAACAGCAGTCCCCTTTTTCTTTAAATGTTGTTTTTTCTATTTTTGGATCTGAACTTTGAAAATTCGTATAAAATCGAAATGTAGTCAGAAAAGTGCAAACTTGGTGTCCATTTTGTGTGTTTCGAAGTCCCCTATCTAGTGGTGAAGTCCATTTTTTATTTTGGTACCTGTACCGGTCCAGAAGGTACTGTTTACCAGAGAAGGTCATTTTGGCAATTTTGAGTGCTTTTATTGTGTCATTGGTGCATGCCTTGTAGTGTAATATTGGTCCATTGTTCCAGAGGGTATTAGGGACTGATTTAGAATATTTACAATTAATTCCATGAATTAAACATCATTTTTATGGACTTTTCATAGCCTTTGTTGCTATATCTTTGGTACCAATGAACAAAAGGGAAAGGAAAAAAATCCAAAAATTCCGAAAATGGTGCCAAAATCTGCCAAAATGTGGTTTTATGCAAAGAAGCCCCTGTTTTTGTTTAAAATCATGTTTTTGGTGTTTTTCGAAGAACATGTCATTAGGTTTAGAGATGCAAACATCCAACTTGTCATTTGTTTACACTTCAAACCTTCCATCTTCCATCATTTGCATATGTTTGGAATATTTAATTTCCTTTAGCATATTGGCTTAGGAAATCAAGTATTCTTCCATACACAAATGGATCTAAAAAGGGAGGGTCATTGAAATATCACAAGTTTAAAGCACAAATGACATATCATAGCCAAAGCTAATATCATTTAATACTTTAGACTTCAATTTCTCCCCATTTGCACATAGTTTTTAATTGTTGCCAATATTCATGCATGTAAATGCACTAATTATTGACTAAATTAATCCCTTTGCACAAATAGGCCCTTTGATCATTTAGGTTGAGAGAATAATAGGGGAGACCTCATGGCTCAACCCTACTACCTCTTGTGTTTAATTTTCTTTTGTTGTCACTTTATTGTTCTTTTAACATCCTCACAAAATAATTAATATAGTTTTCATATGAAGGGAGACCTCATGGCTCAACCCTCATACTTCTACTATTTAATTATTTCTAGAAGAAATTAAAAGGAATTTAGAAAAGGAAAGAAAATATCAAAGATCAAAACTTTATTATTTTATTTCATAAACTCCAAATAAAAGAGATGATAAAATATTAACATATATACATATTAATACTTATATATATATTTATATATATTTTTATGCAAAGTAAAGAAAAAGGTAAGAAGAATCACATCTTTTATATTTTTTCTTTTGATTATTATTTCATGAAAGATGCAAAGAAAGGACCTAAAAAGGGAAATATATTTTTGTTTGATCCTCAAGTTACATATTCCATTTTGTTCATCCTAGGATGAACTAGAAACTATGCAACTCTCACATTTATGATTTTTGAAGGTTTAGAAATAAAATAAAAGAAGAAGAGATGAGGGATAACACTAAAATAAAGAAGAACCAACAAGAAAAATCATCAAAAAGCCTCCTTTATTTCGAATAAAAAACAGAATATTTACAGAACCTTGCTCATTTAGAGCCTTACATTGCATAGGTATTAATTACCTCTTAATCTTGCTTGAAAAACTTCAAATTTCTAACCTAGCCTTGGTGTAAAAATGGGGTTTTCTCTCTTGTTTCTTGCTCAAAGCTTTCTGGAGAAGATGAAGTGTGTGTTGAGTGTTCATTTGGGGTGCCTTATAATGGGCAAAATTAGGGTTTTCGAATTGGTGCTTGCTGATGTGTCTTTTGATATGCCCACCAGGTGTTTGATCAAGGGTCTAGATCAACTTGTATATATTTAAGCTTGGTTACATGGCCAGGGCATCCAAGAAAGATTTAATGTGCCACCTATTCATATCTGGAGTGATCTCAACCATTGGATTGGTCTAGGATATCCTGCCTTGGCTCATAGCCATTGATTAACCGATCTCTGAATGGATCCTTCTATTCACGTGCTCCAGCACCCTGGGGAGGTGATTTCCTTTTTTGTCATGTTGTTTGGAGTGAGGGGCACGTGTCCCTGGGGCCAGCTAGCTAATGAATAGCTGTATGGGCCAATTTGCCATTGTGCCGGCGGTTTACCATGCCTCAACACGGTTTGCTCTTATCTAGTGTCCTTTGGCCATCAAGAATGTAACACATAGAATCTTAATACACTCCTTAACGTGTTCCAGGGCATATCAAATTTTTCTAAGAGCCAATTTTGCCATTTCTGGGTTGTACCCGAATTGAGTTGCACCATGGTTTGGTGCAGAGCCGATTCAATGCGTTTTTCATTCAATTAAGGCCTTTAGCAGCATTGTAGAAGCCCATTTATCGTCCCTTTCGATTCTTAAAGTCCAATTTGACCTATAGCTCGAGTTCTCCATCTTCGTTCCATCTTGTTTCTCGGTTTCAATTAGAGTCCATTAGACCCGATTATTTAGGGAGATTAAAACAGAGAGGGTGGCAAGGGAGCTATCATTGGTTTCGGGTAAGCATGGACCGTTAGTTTTATTGCTTTGCCCGAGTTCGATTTATTGTGTTCGGCCATGGCTCGAGTTAACGAGAGGAGAGGAAGAAGAAGATCTGACAGGGGGGTCCCGCTCATCACACACCTCTCTTTTGAGCTATTCAGTTTCATGGCTGGAATGGGTATACCGTGAGCCATGTACAATCCTTCACTCGGTCTATCATGATCCAAGAGTATACAAAACGAAGGGGTCATCCGCCGAGTTTTAAAACTCAGCGATTTTCTCTAGCCTTTTGCGTGCTCGCGGTTCATGAAGAACCGAGAGGCTGTTGGTTTGGTTCATGGGGTTCATCCTTCATGTTCCGGGTTCATGTAAACCGAGACCCCAATGGATTGGTACATGGGTCGCTGACATGTGGGCTCATGCCGCTAGGGGTTTACTAAATGACCCCGGATTATACCCAGAGTGGCTTGTAGCTCCATTTTGCTAAATGTCACCATACTTTTGCACCCAGCAAGCTATCCAGCTTGATTTGAGTCATAGAAAATTGTTTCCTTCGTGATTTTGACCGTTTTAAATATCAAAATTCATTGTTTTGCATGTAGAATACTAACAAGAATTTTAATATGCGTGACCAATTTGCCTGAAGGGTCTGAGTACAACTTTGGCCTTTTAATTACCTCAGAAATTGCCATTTGTCATGTTGACTTTAAATAGCAACTTTTTTAGGGTCAAACAAATGCCCCCCACCTGGGTGAGGTGCGAAGACCTTAGGATTGAACAGCTTAGCCAGGTGCCCCCAGTGTTCCTCTCGAACTTTATGGAATCCTTTCTGAGTTGCTTTTCTTGTCTGAATCTCAGATATTAGGACTCCACATTGGGCATTGAGCTCGAAAGCAGGTCCGATCATCTTCTTCGATCATATCTACTTCAAAAGGGTATGTTATCTTTATCTCATCTTGCTAATACTTGCATGGTTGGGTGAGGGCTGAATGTGCGTTCTTCGGGGTTTGCCCGAGCAATCGGTCCCTTGCTTGTACATTGGGGCTTCAGACAGTGACTGTACTCCAAACCCACATTCATTGGGAAAACTTTACCTTTGATCTAGTACAGGAACCATGCAGGTAGCTTGCAAAATTGAGGGTTTAGATAAAATGGCCTCCTGGTTGCAGGCATAATCTCGGGTTTTGATCTAGTTTGTCTCGCGTGCTTCTCTTTGGGCCTTTTGGCTAAACAGGGTTGGTTTTAGCTGTACTTCGGGGTCTTCTTGGCATATCAGGTTGGGATTTGGTTTTGGTTGTAGTTTAAAGTCTCCTCGGACTGTTGGGGTAGTTTAAAGTCTTCTTAGACCATTGGTGTAGTTTAAGGTCGTTTCGGACCACTCCCTCTTTACGGGTTTTAGTTTAGGGTCTTTTCGGACCACTTTTGGGATCCCTAGCAGGGTTCTCCAGCGTTCTGACTCTTCTTCCCAGAGAGTTTCTCGCGTGAGAAAGAAGCGCAAGGCTAGCTCTTCTGCTCCAGTCACAGAGGCAGATGTCCGGCCAGGTATTACTAGCTTCATTTCCTTCTACCTCGTCACTTTTGTTTCTTTTTGTGACCCATATTTGTCTTTGCAGGGCTAGGTCAGGGTGTTACAGGTTCCTCCGGCACTAGGGCAGGAGGGGTCGTCGACTGCCCCCAGGGTGTCTCTGAGACTGTGGAGCCTTGCTTGGATGTGGTACCTTACGGCACCTTCCTTTAGGTTCCATTTTGTGGGTTCGTTGTGAGAGTGCGCGCCTTCGAGCCCACTCTTTGTATGTGTATTTTGGTTTTGGTTGGTTATGTTTGGATAAACATATTTACGGTAGATGTTTGCTTTTGTAGCTTTCTCATTCTCCTTCTTGTTCCTCTTTTTGGTCGATTTATTCGAATCTTCTCTAACCGGGTTCTACGTGATCAAATAGATTCGTCTAAATCAATTTTCTCCTTTATTCTCCTTCTTTCTCTTTTTTTCTACGAGTTCTTCAAGTCTTCTCCAATCGGGTTCTAAGCGATCGGATAAACTTGCCTAACTCGGTTTTTTTTCCTGAACCTTTCAAGTCTTCTCCAATCGGGCTCTAAGCGACCAGATGTACTTGTAGGGTCAGGGCTTAATCCTGAATCTTCTGAATCTCCCCTGTCGGGCTCTAAGCGACAAGGCATCTTCATTGGATTCAAGCTGCATCTCAGCCTTCTGCGTCTATTCGATCGGGCTCTAAGCGATCAAACGTCTTCAGCTGGCTTAGGTCAAGTCATGTGCCTACCTACTTGGAGGGTAAAAGCGACGACATGTTTCGTAAAACCGTACCACTTAAGGGTAACTTTGGTCGTACAGGGACCCGTTAAGGTCGAATTTTCATGCGCTAACTTCGGCGCGCATGATTTCGTATAAACCGTCCCACTCAATGGCGAAGAGTGATACCAGCCATACGGGACCCGTTAAGGCCTGATCCCCACACACAATATCCCCACGAAAGGGATACCCCGGCATGTGTGACTATGTAAAACCGTTCGGCTCAGAGGCTTCATTGGTAATACGGAACCCGTTAAGGTTGAATCTTCACGCGTGCGGCCTTCGTTTAAAGGAGAACATCGGCACGCATGACTTCGTAAAAACCATCCCACTTTACTTCGGTCATACGGGACCCGTTAAGGTCGAACCTTCACACGTGCGGCCTTCGTTTAAAGGAGAACATCGGCACGCATGACTTCGTAAAAACTGTCCCACTTTACTTCAGTCATACGGGACCCGTTAAGGTCGAATTTTCATGCGCTAACTTCGGCGCGCATGACTTATGTAAAACCCGTTCTGCTCAGAGGCTTCATTGGTCGTACGGAACCCGTTAAGGTTGAATTTTCATGCGCTAACTTCGGCGCGCATGACTTATGTAAAACCCGTTCTGCTCAGAGGCTTCATTGGTCGTACGGAACCCGTTAAGGTTGAATTTTCATGCGCTAACTTCGGCGCGCATGACTTATGTAAAACCCGTTCTGCTCAGAGGCTTCATTGGTCGTACGGAACCCGTTAAGGTTGAATTTTCATGCGCTAACTTCGGCGCGCATGACTTATGTAAAACCCGTTTCGCTCAGAGGCTTCATTGGTCGTACGGAACCCGTTAAGGTTGAATTTTCATGCGCTAACTTCGACACGCATGACTTATGTAAAACCCGTTCTGCTCAGAGGCTTCATTGGTCGTACGGAACCCGTTAAGGTTGAATTTTCATGCGCTAACTTCGGCGCGCATGACTTATGTAAAACCCGTTCTGCTCAGAGGCTTCATTGGTCGTACGGAACCCGTTAAGGTTGAATGTTTTACGCTTCTCCATGAGGTTGATGCGACATAGCGAAGCGACGCTTCTTTTGCGAGTGAAGTTTAGCTTGCTTGTCATCGGTTTCATTCTAGTGTTTGAAGGGTATCCTCTGGTTTCGGGTTCGGCTGTCACCCGTGGGACTTTAATCAACAGGGTATGCTGAATTTATACTTGGGTCTTAGGGTATTCGCTTGTCATTCATGGGATTTTGGAGGGTTTTTACTTGCCAAATTATGGGTTTTAATCTTTGGAGTCAAAGGGTTTTTGCTCTTAAATTCTAGTTTGGGTTTCAGCCTGTGGAGCATTGGTCCATAGGCGTATCATTCATGGGCATTGACTTGGCGCGAGGCCTTCTTTTGTAGAGATCGGTTTGGTGAGAACCCGATTAGGGTTACTGCCTTTGGGTTTTCAGTTTCTCTTATTTTGGGCCATAATAATTGTTTTAGTGCTCACGTGGCCTAGGCACAACATCAAAGCCTTATTTTGTTCGGCACAAATATATAAAGCCTGCTCGTCTCTTTAGATGACTGGTTAGACGAGCGTACCAGTGACAATTGTTTAAAGGGCACAATCTTGACAAAGCCCATTTTGTGCTTGAGGCTTTCTTAGTGGGCTTTCCATCTCTCCACTCTTTTTATGTTGTTATGTGATTTAGGTGCATGCGTGCACTTTGTTTGAGGGTGGCGCCTTATTCACTCCTCTCGTGCCTTCTTGAATAGCCTATGTGGTATCAATCCTTAGGCAAGGGTATCGCAGGAAATGCGAACACCATTGTTTTGAAAACTTTGTTTTAAAAGGGATTTTGTGCCTTCAGAATTTAAATAGTCTAAACGACCACTTTCTTTAATCTTTTGATTTTATTTGAGATATCATCATTAGGCACTCCATTGTTTAAAGGACAATGAAGAAACCTTGTCTCTCCTTTTTTCGAACTGGGAAGAAAGACAAAACCAGTGATAGTTGTTTCAAATGGGCACAACACCAAAGCCCATATTTTGTTCAAAGTACAAAATATAAAACTTGTTTGTCCATATTCAGAACTGGCTGGACAAACTTTGCCAGTGCTAATTGTTTAAGGGTACAAACTTAGCAAAACCCATTTTGTGGCGAAAGGCCTTTATAGATTTTGTGGATTGTTAGGGGACCTTACTTTTTCGCTCGAGACAGTTTCACTCATGCTGTAATTTGGCCCTTTTATTCGTAGAGGTTTTCGCTCGTGTATAATCGTTAGGATATTTTATTTATAGACATCGGAATTTAGGTTTTGTTGGACTTTTGGACATTTGTGGAATTTTTATTTGGAATGTTTTATTGGCGGATCTTAGAACTTGGGTTTCATCGGAGCCTGAGATATTGGTGGGGTTTTATTAGAGATCATGAAGTATAATTTGAGGAGGAGATCTCGTACCATGCAAACATACATTCAAACATTTAACATAAACGTGTCATCACCAAGCAGATACATGCATCGTCCATGAGAAAGAGGAATAAACTCCTAAAAACATTTAATATAAAATGGCTGGTTGTCCTCATTTAGTAAGGAGCGGCCTTGGGCCCTACATGCTTGGCGGGTCTCCTGTCCTTGCCAGATGTGGTTGGTTCAGAGGGTGGTGGTAGGTTAGGTGACTCAGGGGATTTTGGTTTCTTTGGTGCTGGTGGTGGAAGAGGAGGTTTGCTGACGGAGCTTTCTGCATCATCAGGCGGAGGCATGTCTCCATCATTTTCATCCCAGCCTTCGACTTCCACGTCCACAATTTTGCAGATGGGATCAACGGTTAGTTGCAACTGATGCGGGATGGTGTTGGGTGGCCCGCAAGCGATCAAGAGCCTAAGCGTGCTATAGTTGTTGTTGGAAAAATGGGGGGCAATCCTGAGAGGATACCCGAATCCTGCCACCAAAGTATGAATATCAGCAGAATTCCATAAGTGTAGAGGTACCTTGCGGAGTCTTATACGCGCACGGTAATTGAGGGGGTTGTCATAGCCTCCTTGGCTAGAAGTCCATCCTACCATTCGGATATCGGTGGGGATGACACCGGGGACGTCGGCCTCTAGGGTGAGTGAGCCCAATGAAAGGACACCCCTCTTTATGTCATCACTTGGGCATACGAGTATGTAATCGGCCTCGGTCTCGTCGACTTCTTCTATGATCAGGCTTGAGAACTCGCAGTTGAGTTGGTTTGAGAAATAGTGACCGAGGCGGTACTTTGTGTATTCGGTTTTCCTTCCTCCAGTGACATAGATGAAGATAGATCGCCATAACCATCGACTCCCTTGCGGCAGCGCATCCTTGTTGGGGAAGTTGACGGTGAGGGAACCCGGGCCTGGATATAGGCCATATCCCATTCTCACTGTCGGTGTGAGCGCCATGGTCTCCCAGTTGCTGGGAATTGTTCTTTGAGCAGCCATTAGCGTAGAGTCTGATTAAGGTAGAGAGAGTTGGTGGTTCGAAGATATCGACCTCTTTCAAGGGTGGGGTATATATACCATTCCCCTCTCGGGCGCAGCGATACCCCACGCACCCCTTCATGCGCATTATTGTCTTCATCGTGGCTATAACGGGGTGGTTTCTTAGAAGTGACGGTTTACGAGCCACTTTTATTTTCTTGGCAGAAGTCGCTTGAATCACCATCCTTAGGCTTCTTCGATGATCTGCGCTTTGAGTGAGATTTGAAATTTTTGCCTTTCCCCTTGAAAGTTTGTTTGGCTTTTTCTTTTTTCTTTTGTTCTTCATTCTCCATGATACACTTACAGGAGATGCAAAACCAATTGAAGAATCTTTTATCGTATCCAGAACTTATCTTTCTTCCGGTGGCGCATTTGGTACATGAGTACCTAGTGCATCGGTCGCAATTGAACATGACGTAATAATCGTCTACTTCATCACAGCTCATGCATTTGCCTTGCTTTGTGCGACCATTACCACTATGATCCTCTTTCTCTTGAGGTGAATCATATTCTGAGTCGGTGGACCTCTGAGAGGCCATATAGCACTCAGCTTCTTGTTCTTCTTCCGAATTCTCTTCGTTTTGAATTCTTCGACTTTGGGGTTGACTCTGCATCCCAGATGTCTGATATTCTCGAAGATACTTCCCTTTAATAGGTGGCGCGAATCTATTTCCGTTGCTTTCTCGTAGCCTATAGGTATCCCGCCCCAAGGCTTGCTCGATAATGTAGGGTCCCTTCCATTCGATTCGAGCATGACCGTCTTTGGATGGGTGAGATTGGCTGAGCATGGATACCATGTCCCCTACTTCGAATTGCGAAGGTACTTCGCTTTTGGGGACATACTTCATCTTTTGCTTCCCTTTTTCTTTGTTAGGAACCGGGGCATGAACCCCTTCTAAGTGGGCTACCACAGCAAGTGGTAAGGTTCCCTTTTGTCTTTTGTTTTCTAGAAGGTCCTTGAAGATCCAGCAGTCATCGATGGTGTGACCAAGGATGCGGTGATATGGGCAGAAATCAGGTTCGTTGACCCTACTCGCTTGTTCTGGGCGTTTGCATACTGGCAGGTTGAGACCCTTTTGCATCATTAGGTCGAATGCTTTAGCAACTTTATCTCGCCCGAACGAGTATGTTTTGTTCTTAAGTTCTGCCAATGTACTCCTTTCTCTTGGCATTACTGGAACAGGCTTTCTCGATTCAAAGGTCGTATTTGCTGAATTCGTATGGGTTTGTCCCTTTGTGGATTGGAATTTCAAGTAATCTTTTAGGAGTTGAGCCAGTAGGCCTTCAAGCGGGAAAAGCTCAGGCGTGGGTACTGGGGACAGCGATTCTATACTTCCTTCGTTTTCTTTTGGTCCTGATACCCATTTACCTTTGAAGCAACGCAGGCAGCTCCATTTGGGGGTTTTATCACTACCTTGGGGATGTTCCCTAAACCTTGTGCAAGGGGGATGGCACACGGCCCCACACTCGGCACATGAAGTCATTACTGATGTCTCTCCTGGTCTATCGCATACGCTACATGCGACAAACAATGATTGATCATCTTCAGCTTCTATTACATGACATGATGCTTTAGAGGTTCTTTGGTTATTGTTTGGTTGTGGTTGCTTAGGCTCGGAATGCACATCCAAACCTTTCATTTGTCTCAACAGGTCTTGGAAGGAGCGTGTATTGGTCGGGTTTGGTTCGGGTTGCTTTGGAGAGGCATAGGTGAAGGGATTTCTCCCTTGACTTCTCCCACGGCCTCTGCCACGACTGCTTCTTAAAGCCGCTTCTAAATTGGCATAGTTAGCTTTCCTTTGAACTCGTCTTAGGTCACAAGTCGGCGACTCATTATCGCTGCCGCTGTCACTGAAATACTGTGTAGGGCGACATTTGGAGTCGTCATATTCATCACTAGATTCTTCATACCCGAGCCCTCGAGTATTTCTTGGTTTTCCGTTCGGTCCTATGATTGTAGGATTACGGTGAGTCAATATCCGGTCGAATCGCTTTGTCATAGCGTAGGTCGGAGACATGGGGCTCATGTTGGCAAGAATCCTAGTTAAGCTTTTGGGACAATATGGTAGGAGAGGTACTTCCATCTTGTCGGACATAGTTTCGTCTTTTGAGGGCCACTCATCGTTGTTCAGCACCAATGACCGACTTCTCCCGTCGGATGCTCTATAGAATACAATAGGCTTGTGCCTAAAGATTCCTTCTTCGGTGACCTCTTCTTTAGGCGGCACTATGAACATTACCATCTCTTGGATTTGGTTTACTTCCCTTGGCGTGAGTTCCTTGTGATGGTTTTCAGGTATCCTTTCAATCATTAATGACGATTGGCTTGCTTCTCCCTCGTCTTCTGAGGGTATTACATATGACGGGAGTATTCTAGCTTCATCGGCCTCTTCCTCTGATGAAGAGTCAGTATCGGCTCCATACAGCTTTATTTTCTCATCCCGTTTTTCTTTTGAACGTTCTCTCTTTAGAGCAGGTTTATCGAAGAAGTATTTGGCATCCTTTAGCCCTATTTCATGCACTTCAAACGGCTTAATTTCTCCATCGATTCGTTTGACTTCACCATCCCTTATGTACTTTACACATTGATGCAAAGTTGAAGGTATGGCATTGTTGTTATGTAGCCATGGTCGGCCTATCAACGCATTGTAGGTGGTTTTTGCGTCAATGATGTAGAATTTCATCCATTCTTGGATACCGCCAATATTGAAAGGCAAGCTAACTGCCCCCATGGATTGTTCTGTTTTGTGATTGAACCCGTGGATAGTGATTTTATCCTTGGTGTGGAACTTAGCACTTAGCGTGAGACGGTCCAACGTCCGCTTAGGCATTAAGTTAATGGAGGAGCCCGGATCTATTAGCATGCGGGTCACCTTTTGGCCATCACACTCACCAGTGAGAAAGAGTGGTCTATTGTGGTCAGGCGTGCCTATAAGCAAATCGTCGTCGCTAAAGGTGATGGTTGGATTTTTGTTGTCCATTAGCGCTACCTCTTGTATTTTCTTCTCGGCGAAGTGGGCTTGAAATTCTTCAGGGTTTTGGAGCGCATATATAAGCACTTCTCTCACCTCAGCGGACATCATCAAGATGTCGAATACACTGATTGCGGCTGGTATTCTCCTCAGCTGCGCGAGGATGTTGTAATCTTGCACCAGGTATTTCTTAGGCATTGGTTCGTCTTGTGCCGCGAATTCTTTCCCTTTCGCTTTGGCCTTCGACCTCCTAACTTCATCTTCTTGCGGAGGCTGGCGTTCGGGGATATATGTACCCGAGCGGAGCACTGCTTGACAATCGGGTTTCTTGGTCTTGACAAAGATGACTTCACCGTCATCTGAGTCACTCGAGGAGCTTCCTCCATAGACGACCACATTGCACATCTCATGGTCATCGTTATTGTTTTCACTTTCCTGAGGAATTCTGCTAGTTTCCCCTTTCTCAGCCTTGAGGCCCAACATTAGAGCCAATACGTCTTCTGTTAAGAAGTCTAGGAGAGTTAGTGGTAGCGGGGTACCTTGTTTGTGACTTTCTAGTGTTTGTATGTGCCTTTGAATTTCAGAAGGCGTAGGTAATTCCACAGGTTTGGGCAATTTCTTGCCCTTTCGGCTTCCATTCTTGTTAGGTTTGCGGTGGATGACCCGTCTTGGGGTCCTTGGTATTATGGGATTCAAATCGTTATCCCATTTGACTTGAGGTTCCTTCAGAAGTTGTCTCAGCAACTTTTTAGTTTTCTTGGAGAGGTGGAATTCCCATGTTTCGTCTGCGGGATTTTCCAACCTCCTTTCCTCAACCATCTCGCAATGAGAGACAACATTAACCTGTTCGTGAGGCGCGGGTTGTTGTACGGCGCTTGGTGCTAACTGTAGGCGACCCTCTCGAATTCTCCTTTCTATCAAGTCTTTAAAGACCCAACAGTCTTCTATCTTATGACCTACCAACCTATGATATGGGCAATAGTTGGGGTGATCAATCTGATTTGCCTGGTCGGGGCGCTTGCTTGGGGGTAATTCCATACCGTCTTCCAAGGCTTGTCTGAAAATCTTTGATGTCTTCTCCTTTTTGAAGGAGTATTTCTTGCCTTTTTGTTCCTCCAATGTCTTGAAGTAACGACCATCTTGGTTATTACGAGAGATTGGCTGAGCGGGTTGGCTATCAACTTGCCTTGTCTCTTCGTCGGAATAGTCAGAATCCCTGTCCTCGGCTTTGTTGGTTTTGTTAGCTTTGACAGCGTATACAGTCTTCGATTCTTTCTTCCTTGGAAAGTCCCTTCTTGGCTTAAAGGAAGTAGACGACCTCTCTTCTATGTCCGTTTGCCCCAATCTAGATACGGTATCTACCAGATCTTGATAACTGTTGGGGTTGGCAACAATTAACATTTCTTTCATTTTGCCGGATGTACTTCTTATGAGCAAATCAACTGCCTCCCTTTCGGGTATAGGATGGCTTGACTTATTGCTCATGTTTCTCCAGCGATTGATATATGCCAGAAGAGTTTCGTGTGGCTCTTGCTTGGCCCATGCTAAATCAGCAAGTCTGATTGGGCTGCTCGCAGTGGCGAACCTATTTATGAAGGCACGCGCCATTTGGTCCCAGGATCTTATACTCCCTGGTTTGAGAGAGCAATACCACTGGAACGCTGGTCCTGAGAGACTTCTAGCAAATTGGCGACAGAGGAATGCTTCTTCTCTCGAAGAGTCCCCACATTGGATCATGAAGTGGCTGACGTGTTGTTCTGGTCCTGTCTCATCCGTTCCGCTTCCTGAAAACTTGGAGAATAAAGGAACAGTGTATGTTGGGGGATATTTTGGTATATCGAATTCGGGAGGGTATGGTTTCCCTATTCGCAGTGCTGTCTCTTTTGGGGCAATCCCCATTTCTTGTAACTGACGGCTGATCATTTCTTGAACATCGACCGCAGTGAAGATTGGGGAGGTCTCTCGCCTTTCGTCTTCCCAATGTACCCTGCGTCTTTCTTGGGGGTTTGGTCTTTCGGTCCTTTCAAGCCCGTTCACAGGGTTGGACCGACTTGACGTCTCTCCCCTTTCGAGTTCAGAGCCGGCTAGCCCCTTTTCTCGGATTTCAACCATCAATCTTTGTTCCCTTTCGTGAGCTTGATGTACTTCAGCCTTAAGATTTTGTATCTCGGCCTGCATTTGGTTGAAGGCGGACAACATTTGTTCTTGTGTTTGCGTACCAGTATGGCTTTCACCAGCACATGGAGAGGTTGCCAAGACGGTATAGAAGTTACCTAGCGCGGGCCCATCCATTTGACCTAGGTCTGAGCCACTAGTGTTCTTAGGTTTGGCATTTATGGGAGGAGGGCATGCTGTATCAGACCCTTCCTCGTCATCACTTGGGTTTTCGATGATGGGGTCTTTCCCCTTTTTCACCATGTACACGGTGGGGTTGGAGGATTCGGTAGGATAGTCATCTTCCTCTTCGAGGTCTTCATTAGTGGTTATCATGAAGACCGCCACCTCTCCTTCTTGTTTTGGGTATGTCTTAGTGACCCTTCGTTTCTTTTGAGTGGCATTTGGCGCCACTATTGTCAAGCTTCCAGTGTCGGAGGGGCGCGGGTACATTTGTGCCCCCAGCCTATCATGTATGCTGGCTGGTTTTCTTGGAATCTGAGGGGTTTGACTTGATCCCTCGTTGTTTGAGCTTTGAGAGGTGCTTGCACGCATCTCTCGATGGAGTTTCGGTTTCAGCGAGGCATCGTGAGGTGCCCCCAGCCTTGGGGATGAGACTGTTGGTTTTGGTTTTGGGAGGAAGGCACTGTCATGTGCCTTAGGTTTCGAGGCTGAGAATGTCAGCCTTGATTTGATCGGGGGTTGGGCATCATTAGATGCCCCCAGCTTTTGAGCTGGAAACGTCAATCTAGACTTGACGAAAGTGAACGTAGGGGCTTCAAGTGCACGGTGCACGTAGTATCGGCTCCTGCGTTGCTTCAGTACGCGGAGCTGCTTGTGGGCCCTATGAATGGCCATAGCGGTGTCGTCAACCATTTGGCGGTTGGTGTTCATTTCTTTTGGTTTATGGATGAATGAGATGGTTTGAGGGATTTCTCCCGCTGCACGTTCGTGTGCAGTAGAAGAATTCCTTCTCAATATCTTCAGTGGGGAGAATGAGTTGCTGGTGGGAAGGGCTGGTTGAGCTACCAGCTCATTCTGATAAGCTTGAAGATTTCTTTTCTTGGTGACCGACAGAGGGGTCACGTAAGTTGGGTTGACTTTGGTTGTCTTCTTAGACGCGCGCCTCCTTGCACGTCTAGTTTTGGAGAGTGGAATGAACGTCTTGCCGTCCATTCCTTTGGGGGTGAGAAAGTAGCATACTTCCTCGTCATCCTCGATTTCCTCCTCGGTGATAGACCCGAGAGACAGCTGCTCATTCATCGGAGCAGGAACGGGGGCCTCGAACGCCCTTATTTCATCGACGGGGACCGCAAAAGTCCCAAAATAGACCACCTCCTCACCAGCAGGGAGGCTGGTAACTTGAGCGAACGAGCGTGCGTTGGTCGCGGTGTAAGCCATTCCTGCAAACAAGCAAGCTCAAGATTTCATTAGTCAATTTTCATATGTAACTTCATACATGAGTGTTAGCCCAATTATTCAATCCATAGGCGTCGATATCGAATATAAAAGGAAATGACATAACTCAAGCGGTCCAATAACTCATTGTTTGAGTGTGGTGAAGTCATTGGCTACTTGAGTACGCTCCTTTTATCTTCGTATCGGATCCCGAACCTGTGAGGAGGAGAATGTCCCACCGGGCGTGCCAAAACCTGTAGGGCGCAGAAAGTTGCACAGCTGTTGGTATGGGAAGGTGTGTGCATGTGTATTTAAATGTCTCGTGGCTCAATGCTCTCTGTTGATTAAAGAACATCGAACTCGAAACATTTACTTTCTTTCTCTCTGCTATTCCTTTTGGTTCACCCTCGACAGGCCTACGATTCGTGATCGGTCCATCGAGAGAGTTTAATGATTGTGGGGACGTTTAACTCCCAGCGGGCGCAAGCCCCCGCTGTTAATTACATCAGATGACCCTCCCAAGCCATACTGAATACCTCGTTCATTCCAGGATTTATGCCTATTTGTTGTGAATCGAATAAAAGGGCTAAGAGGGGAAACTCATGTATTTGGTTTTCGTGTGTTTCTTTGATTTACCATTGTTTTAGGTATTTAATTAATATACATGCACGAGATGCAGTGATTATTATTAAAATACCTTTATTACACATTTTATTTATTTTTATAAACATATTTGCACTTGAGAAAATATATTTATGCTTTATTTATATTTTTTTATTTGAGAGAGAGTGATGGAAATATAAAGAGAAAGGGTATTTTCGTCATTTCAGGGCCTGGTTAATGTCTGGACATGCTCAATTTTGGCTTAGAAAGATGGAGGGTTCAATTCGGGTTCGTTTGGAGGTGGTTTGAGTCGATTCGGACTTAAAATGAAGAAGTTATAGCCAAAAAGGACTTATTCGTAAATGTTTATGTCTTTCTAGGGGCATATTTACAAAGCTGGAGGGGTGTGGGTTTGTAATTCGGGTTTTAGACAAGGTTTCATGTGAAATTTGGGCCTCTAGGGGCTTATTTGGAAGAGTTTTGTGCTGTCAGGGACCTTTTTGTAAATTTACAGGGGCTTCGCTGCCAATATTGGAGAATCAGAGGGGGTCTTTTGTAAAAAGGGAATTAATTTGTAATTTTATTTATTTTCTGGGCTTTAAGATTCGGGTTTTTTGGGTCTCTTAGATTCGTGTATTGGGCTTTAGGATGTGGGCTGAGCTTCAGGATTCGTGCTGGCCATTTGATGTGTATTTTGGACTTTAAAACCCGTGCTGTCATTCGAATCCTGTTATGGCGCCAGAATTGAGGGTCTCAGATTGCTTGAAGATCCGTGCAGCTGTTTTATGGGATTTCTACTTGTGTTCAACAATTGAACCTTTAAAAATTCATATCTCTTTGAAACAAAGTCAGAAAAATATGATCTTTATGTCTATTTTGTGTGTTTTTAAATATTCTACCTAATTATGATGTTTATTTTATGTCTTGATTTTTTCTGTTATTCGATACTGCCCATTTTCCAACAGCAGTCCCCTTTTTCTTTAAATGTTGTTTTTTCTATTTTTGGATCTGAACTTTGAAAATTCGTATAAAATCGAAATGTAGTCAGAAAAGTGCAAACTTGGTGTCCATTTTGTGTGTTTCGAAGTCCCCTATCTAGTGGTGAAGTCCATTTTTTATTTTGGTACCTGTACCGGTCCAGAAGGTACTGTTTACCAGAGAAGGTCATTTTGGCAATTTTGAGTGCTTTTATTGTGTCATTGGTGCATGCCTTGTAGTGTAATATTGGTCCATTGTTCCAGAGGGTATTAGGGACTGATTTAGAATATTTACAATTAATTCCATGAATTAAACATCATTTTTATGGACTTTTCATAGCCTTTGTTGCTATATCTTTGGTACCAATGAACAAAAGGGAAAGGAAAAAAATCCAAAAATTCCGAAAATGGTGCCAAAATCTGCCAAAATGTGGTTTTATGCAAAGAAGCCCCTGTTTTTGTTTAAAATCATGTTTTTGGTGTTTTTCGAAGAACATGTCATTAGGTTTAGAGATGCAAACATCCAACTTGTCATTTGTTTACACTTCAAACCTTCCATCTTCCATCATTTGCATATGTTTGGAATATTTAATTTCCTTTAGCATATTGGCTTAGGAAATCAAGTATTCTTCCATACACAAATGGATCTAAAAAGGGAGGGTCATTGAAATATCACAAGTTTAAAGCACAAATGACATATCATAGCCAAAGCTAATATCATTTAATACTTTAGACTTCAATTTCTCCCCATTTGCACATAGTTTTTAATTGTTGCCAATATTCATGCATGTAAATGCACTAATTATTGACTAAATTAATCCCTTTGCACAAATAGGCCCTTTGATCATTTAGGTTGAGAGAATAATAGGGGAGACCTCATGGCTCAACCCTACTACCTCTTGTGTTTAATTTTCTTTTGTTGTCACTTTATTGTTCTTTTAACATCCTCACAAAATAATTAATATAGTTTTCATATGAAGGGAGACCTCATGGCTCAACCCTCATACTTCTACTATTTAATTATTTCTAGAAGAAATTAAAAGGAATTTAGAAAAGGAAAGAAAATATCAAAGATCAAAACTTTATTATTTTATTTCATAAACTCCAAATAAAAGAGATGATAAAATATTAACATATATACATATTAATACTTATATATATATTTATATATATTTTTATGCAAAGTAAAGAAAAAGGTAAGAAGAATCACATCTTTTATATTTTTTCTTTTGATTATTATTTCATGAAAGATGCAAAGAAAGGACCTAAAAAGGGAAATATATTTTTGTTTGATCCTCAAGTTACATATTCCATTTTGTTCATCCTAGGATGAACTAGAAACTATGCAACTCTCACATTTATGATTTTTGAAGGTTTAGAAATAAAATAAAAGAAGAAGAGATGAGGGATAACACTAAAATAAAGAAGAACCAACAAGAAAAATCATCAAAAAGCCTCCTTTATTTCGAATAAAAAACAGAATATTTACAGAACCTTGCTCATTTAGAGCCTTACATTGCATAGGTATTAATTACCTCTTAATCTTGCTTGAAAAACTTCAAATTTCTAACCTAGCCTTGGTGTAAAAATGGGGTTTTCTCTCTTGTTTCTTGCTCAAAGCTTTCTGGAGAAGATGAAGTGTGTGTTGAGTGTTCATTTGAGGTGCCTTATAATGGGCAAAATTAGGGTTTTCGAATTGGAAGCTGCTGATGTGTCTTCTGCTATGCCCACCAGGTGTTTGATCAAGGGTCTAGATCAACTTGTATATATTTAAGCTTGGTTACATGGCCAGGGCATCCAAGAAAGATTTAATGTGCCACCTATTCATATCTGGAGTGATTTCAACCATTGGATTGGTCTAGGATATCCTGCCTTGGCTCATAGCCATTGATTAACCGATCTCTGAATGGATCCTTCTATTCACGTGCTCCAGCACCCTGGGGAGGTGATTTCCTTTTTTGTCATGTTGTTTGGAGTGAGGGGCACGTGTCCCTGGGGCCAGCTAGCTAATGAATAGCTGTATGGGCCAACTTGCCATTGTGCCGGCGGTTTACCATGCCTCAACACGGTTTGCTCTTATCTAGTGTCCTTTGGCCATCAAGAATGTAACACATAGAATCTTAATACACTCCTTAACGTGTTCCAGGGCATATCAAATTTTTCTAAGAGCCAATTTTGCCATTTCTGGGTTGTACCCGAATTGAGTTGCACCATGGTTTGGTGCAGAGCCGATTCAATGCGTTTTTCATTCAATTAAGGCCTTTAACAGCATTGTAGAAGCCCATTTATCGTCCCTTTCAATTCTCAAAGTCCAATTTGACCTATAGCCCGAGTTCTCCATTTTCGTTCCATCTTGTTTCTCGGTTTCAATTAGAGTTTATTAGACCCGAGTATTTAGGGAGATTAAAACAGAGAGGGCGGCAAGGGAGCTATCATTGGTTTCGGGTAAGCATGAACCGTGAGTTTTATTGCTTTGCCCGAGTTCGATTTATTGTGTTTGGCCATGGCTCGAGTTAACGAGAGGAGAGGAAGAAGAAGACCTGACAGGGGGGTCCCGCTCATCACACACCTCTCTTTTGAGCTATTCAGTTTCGTGGCTGGATCGGGTATACCGTGAGCCATGTACAATCTCTCATTCGGTCTACCATGCTCCAAGAGTATACAAAACGAAGGGGTCATCCGCCGAGTTTTAAAACTCAGCGATTTTCTCTGGCCTTTTGCGTGCTCGCGGTTCATGAAGAACCGAGAGGCTGTCGGTTTGGTTCATGGGGTTCACCCTTCATGTTCCGGGTTCATGTGAACCGAGACCCCAATGAATTGGTACATGGGTCGCTGACATGTGGGCCCATGCCGCTAGGGGTTTACTAAATGACCCCGGATTATACCCAGAGTGGCTTGTAGCTCCATTTTGCTAAATGTCACCATACTTTTGCACCCAGCAAGCTATCCAGCTTGATTTGAGTCATAGAAAATTGTTCCCTTCGTGATTTTGACTGTTTTAAATATCAAAATTCATTGTTTTGCATGTAGAATACTAACAAGAATTTTAATATGCGTGACCAATTTGCCTGAAGGGTCTGAGTACAACTTTGGCCTTTTAATTACCTCAGAAATTGCCATTTGTCATGTTGACTTTAAATAGCAACTTTTTAGGGTCAAATAGCGTGTTGTATGTCACGACATTAGGCTCGACTCCTTTGAAGATCATCATATCAACAAACTCCACTGTTGCCTTGATTTTACCCAACTTACATAACCCACCAACAATTGAGGAACACATTACGACATTGGGTTCCAGCCCTTTCAAATTCATGATATGCATTATATTCTCTACCCCCTTGAGATCACTTAGCCTGCACATACAGTCTACCACTGAAGAGTAGGTAACTAAATTGGGTTTGAGCCCCTTAGAAATGAGGTTATACATCACCACATTTGCTTTCCCATGTTCATTCTTTCTGCAAAACTCATTTATAAGACTATTGTATGTAACGATATCAGGCTCCAGGTCTGTGGAAATCATTTTTCCAAGTAATGTTTGTTCCCCGTCCATATCAACTCTATTAAACAGCTCATTTATAATGGTAGAAAAACTAACCAAATCATGTAATCTAACAACTTGATTTCTTCTTTCTGTTAGTCGTTTTTGCAGTTCCATTTAATCAAAGTGTTGTATGTTACGATGTTGGACAAAACACCTCAGGATTTCATATGGTCAAACAAGCTACATGACTTGCCAATTTCATTCCAATTGCATAATGCGTTTATGAGGGTGTTATATGTATACACACTTGGTTTCCAATCCCCCCCCGTGTTTCACCATTAAGAAAAACAATTGAATGGCTAAACGCGTGTTGCCCTTTGAGCACAGCCTATCAGTAAGACTGTTATAATCCCTGACACCAGGTTTTCTTCATTCGCACATCATAATATGAATCAACTCCTTTGCCCTCTCAACGCTATCATTCTTGCACGACCCATCTATGCAAATGTTATATGTCACCCCGTCAGGCTCATACCTTTCACATTTCATACTCTGTACCAAATGCTCTGTTTTTATAATTTCACCCTTCTTAAATATACCACCTGAGACACTATTGTAAATCACTACATTAGGATTTGGCCCTTTGGAATTCATGGTATTGATCACCTCTTGTGCCTCCACAATGCAACATTTCTTGCACATGCCATCTACAAGGTGGGAATATGTAACAAGATCTGGCTCAAATCCTTTGGCAATCATTCTTTGGACTACAGTCTCGGCCTTTGCAATATCACTGTGTTTGCACAACCCTTTTATAAGCGTGTTGTATGTCACGACATTAGGCTCGACTCCTTTGAAGATCATCATATCAACAAACTCCCCTGTTGCCCTGATTTTACCCAACTTTCACAATCCACCAACAATTGAAGAATACATTACGACATTGGGTTCCAATCCTTTCAAATTCATGATATGCATTAAATTCTCTACCCCCTTGAGATCACCTAGCTTGCACATACAGTCTACCACTGAAGAGTACGTAGTAACTAAATTGGGTTTGAGCCCCTTAGAAATGAGGTTATACATGACCTCATTTGCTTTCCCATGTTCATTCTTTCTGCAAAACCCATATATAAGACTATTGTATGTCACGATGTCGGGCTCCATGTCTATGGAAATCATTTTACCAAGTAATGTATGCGCCTTGTCCATATCACCTCTATTAAACAGCTCATTTATAATGGTAGAAAGACTAACCAAATCATGTAATCTAACAACTTGATTGCTTCTTTCAGTTCGTCGTTTTTGCAGTTTCATTTAATCAAAGTGTTGTATGTTGCGATGTTGGACAAAACACCTGAGGATTTCATATGGTCAAACAAGCTACATAACTTGCCAATTTTATTCCAATTGCATAATGCGTTTATCAGGGTGTTATATGTATACACACTTGGTTTCCAATCCCCACCGTGTTTCACCATTAAGAAAAACAATTGAAGGGCTAAATGCGTGTTGCCCTTTGAGCACAGCCTATCAACAAGACTGTTATAATCCCTGACACCAGGCTTTGATCATTCGCACATCATAATATGAATCAACTCCTTTGCCCTCTCAACGCTATCATTCTTCCACAACCCATCTATGAAAATGTTATATGTCACCCCGTCAGGCTCATACCTTTCACATTTCATACTCTGTATCAAATGCTCTGGTTTTATAAACAAGCTACATGACTTGCCAATTTCATTCCAATTATATATTGCGTTTATCAGGGTGTTATATGTATACACACTTGGTTTCTAATCCCCACCGTGTTTCACCATAAAGAAAAACAATTGAAGGGCTAAACGCATGTTGCCCTTTGAGCACAGCCTATCAATAAGACTGTTATAATCCCTGACACCCGGCTTTGGTCATTCGCACATCATAATATGAATCAACTCCTTTGCCTTCTCAACGCTATCATTATTGCACAACCCATCTTTGCAAATATAATATGTCACCCCGTCAGGCTCATACCTTTTACATTTCATACTCTGTATCAAATGCTCTGCTTTTATAATTTCACCCTACTTAAATATTCCTCCTAAGACACTATTGTAAATCACTACATTAGGCTTTGGCCCTTTGGAATTCATGGTATTGATCACCTCTTGTGCCTCCTCAATGTAATATTTCTTGCACCTGCCATCTACTACGTGGGAATATGTAACAAGATCTGGCTCAAACCCTTTGGCAATCATTCTTTGGACTACAGTCTCGGCCTTTGCAATATCACTGTGTTTGCACAACCCTTTTATAAGCGTGTTGTATGTCACGACATTAGGCTCAACTCCTTTGAAGATCATCATATCAACAAACTCCTCTGTTGCCCTGATTTTACCCAACTTACACAATCCACCAACAATTGAGGAATACATTACGACATTGGGTTCCAATCCTTTCAAATTCATTATATGCATTATATTCTCTACCCTCTTGAGATCACCTAGCTTGCACATACAGTCTACCACTGAAGAGTACGTAGTAACTAAATTGGGTTTGAGCCCCTTAGAAATGAGGTTATACATCACCTCATTTGCTTTCCCATGTTCATTCTTTCTGCAAAACCCGTATATAAGACTATTGTATGTCACGATGTCAGGCTCTAGGTCTATAGAAATCATTTTACCAAGTAATGTATGCGCCTCGTCCATATCACCTATATTAAACAGCTCATTTAGAACGGTAGAAAAACTAACCAAATCATGTAATCTAACAACTTGATTGCTTCTTTCAGTTTGTCGTTTTTGCAGTTCCATTTAATTAAAGTGTTGTATGTTACGATGTTGGACAAAACACCTGAGGATTTCATATGGTCAAACAAGCTACATGACTTGCCAATTTCATTCCAATTGCATAATGCGTTTATCAGAGTGTTATATGTATACACACTTGGTTTCCAATCCTCACCGTGTTTCACCATTAAGAAAAACAATTGAAGGGCTAAATGCGTGTTGCCCTTTAAGCACAGCCTATCAGTAAGACTGTTATAATCCCTGACACCAGGTTTTCTTCATTCGCACATCATAATATGAATCAACTCCTTTGCCCTCTCAACGCTATCATTCTTGCACGACCCATCTATGCAAATGTTATATGTCACCCCGTCAGGCTCATACCTTTCACATTTCCTACTCTGTACCAAATGCTCTGTTTTTATAATTTCACCCTTCTTAAATATACCACCTGAGACACTATTGTAAATCACTACATTAGGATTTGGCCCTTTGGAATTCATGGTATTGATCACCTCTTGTGCCTCCACAATGCAACATTTCTTGCACATGCCATCTACAAGGTGGGAATATGTAACAAGATCTGGCTCAAATCCTTTGGCAATCATTCTTTGGACTACAGTCTCGGCCTTTGCAATATCACTGTGTTTGCACACCCCTTTTATAAGCGTGTTGTATGTCACGACATTAGGCTCGACTCCTTTGAAGATCATCATATCAACAAACTCCCCTGTTGCCCTGATTTTACCCAACTTACACAACCCACCAACAATTGAGGAACACATTACGATATTGGGTTCCAGCCCTTTCAAATTCATGATATGCATTATATTCTCTACCCCCTTGAGATCACCTAGCTTGCACATACAGTCTACCACTGAAGAGTACGTAGTAACTAAATTGGGTTTGAGCCCCTTAAAAATGAGGTTATACATCACCTCATTTGCTTTCACATGTTCATTCTTTCTGCAAAACCCATATATAAGACTATTGTATGTCACGATGTCGGGCTCCATGTCTATGGAAATCATTTTACCAAGTAATGTATGCGCCTCGTCCATATCACCTCTATTAAACAGCTCATTTATAATGGTAGAAAGACTAACCAAATCATGTAATCTAACAACTTGATTGCTTCTTTCAGTTCGTCGTTTTTGCAGTTTCATTTAATCAAAGTGTTGTATGTTGCGATGTTGGACAAAACACCTGAGGATTTCATATGGTCAAACAAGATACATAACTTGCCAATTTTATTCCAATTGCATAATGCGTTTATCAGGGTGTTATATGTATACACACTTGGTTTCCAATCCCCACCGTGTTTCACCATTAAGAAAAACAATTGAAGGGCTAAATGCGTGTTGCCCTTTGAGCACAGCCTATCAATAAGACTGTTATAATCCCTGACACCAGGCTTTGATCATTCGCACATCATAATATGAATCAACTCCTTTGCCCTCTCAACGCTATCATTCTTGCACAACCCATCTATGAAAATGTTATATGTCACCCCGTCAGGCTCATACCTTTCACATTTCATACTCTGTATCAAATGCTCTGGTTTTATAAACAAGCTACATGACTTGCCAATTTCATTCCAATTATATATTGCGTTTATCAGGGTGTTATATGTATACACACATGGTTTCTAATCCCCACCGTGTTTCACCATAAAGAAAAACAATTGAAGGGCTAAACGCATGTTGCCCTTTGAGCACAGCCTATCAATAAGACTGTTATAATCCCTGACACCAGGCTTTGGTCATTCGCACATCATAATATGAATCAACTCATTTGCCTTCTCAACGCTATCATTATTGCACAACCCATCTTTGCAAATATAATATGTCACCCCGTCAGGCTCATACCTTTTACATTTCATACTCTGTATCAAATGCTCTGCTTTTATAATTTCACCCTTCTTAAATATTCCACCTAAGACACTATTGTAAATCACTACATTAGGCTTTGGCCCTTTGGAATTCATGGTATTGATCACCTCTTGTGCCTCCTCAATGTAACATTTCTTGCACCTGCCATCTACTACGTGGGAATATGTAACAAGATCTGGCTCAAACCCTTTGGCAATCATTCTTTGGACTACAGTCTCGGCCTTTGCAATATCACTGTGTTTGCACAACCCTTTTATAAGCGTGTTGTATGTCACGACATTAGGCTCGACTCCTTTGAAGATCATCATATCAACAAACTCATCTGTTGCCCTGATTTTACCCAACTTACACAATCCACCAACAATTGAGGAATACATTACGACATTGGGTTCCAATCCTTTCAAATTCATGATATGCATTATATTCTCTGCCCTCTTGAGATCACCTAGCTTGCACATACAGTCTACCACTGAAGAGTACGTAGTAACTAAATTGGGTTTGAGCCCCTTAGAAATGAGGTTATACATCACCTCATTTGCTTTCCCATGTTCATTCTTTCTGCAAAACCCGTATATAAGACTATTGTATGTCACGATGTCAGGCTCTAGGTCTATAGAAATCATTTTACCAAGTAATGTATGCGCCTCGTCCATATCACCTATATTAAACAGCTCATTTATAACGGTAGAAAAACTAACCAAATCATGTAATCTCACAACTTGATTGCTTCTTTCAGTTTATCGTTTTTGCAGTTCCATTTAATTAAAGTGTTGTATGTTACGATGTTGGACAAAACACCTGAGGATTTCATATGGTCAAACAAGCTACATGACTTGCCAATTTCATTCCAATTGCATAATGCGTTTATCAGAGTGTTATATGTATACAAACTTGGTTTCCAATCCTCACCGTGTTTCACCATTAAGAAAAATAATTGATGGGCTAAACGCGTGTTGCCCTTTGAGCACAGTCTATCAATAAGACTGTTATAATCCCTGACACCAGGCTTTGGTCCTACGCACATCATAATATGAATCAACTCCTTTGCCTTCTCAACGCTATCATTCTTGCACAACCCATCTATGCAAATGTTATATGTCACCTCGTCAGGCTCAGGCCCTTCACATTTCATACTCTGTATCAAATGCTCTGCTTTTATAATTTCACCTTTTTTGAATATTCCACCTAAGACACTACTGTAAATCACGACATTAGGCTTTGGCCTTTGAAATTCATGGTATTGATCACCTCTTGGGCCTCCAAAATGTAACATTTCTTGCACATGCCATCTACAAGATGAGAATATGTAACAAGATCTGGCTCAAACCCTTTGGCAATCATTCTTTGGACTACAGTCTCGGCCTTTGCAATATCACTGTGTTTGCACAACCCTTTTATAAGCGTGTTGTATGTCACGACATTAGGCTCGACTCCTTTGAAGATCATCATATCAACAAACTCCTCTGTTGCCCTGATTTTACCCAACTTACACAATCCACCAACAATTGAGGAATACATTACGACATTGGGTTCCAATCCTTTCAAATTCATGATATGCATTATATTCTCTACCTCCTTGAGATCAGCTAGTTTGCACATATAGTCTACCACTGAAGAGTACGTAGTAACTAAATTGGGTTTGAGCCCCTTAGAAATGAGGTTATACATCACCTTATTTGCTTTCCCATGTTCATTCTTTCTGCAAAACCCATATATAAGACTATTGTATGTCACGATGTCGGGCTCCAGGTCTAAGAAAATCATTTTACCAAGTAATGTATGCGCCTCGTCCATATCACCTATATTAAACAGCTCATTTATAATGGTAGAAAAACTAACCAAATCATGTAATCTAACAACTTGATTGCTTCATTCAGTTCGTCGTTTTTGCAGTTTCATTTAATCAAAGTGTTGTATGTTACGATGTTGGACAAAACACCTGAGAATTTCATATGGTCAAACAAGCTACATGACTTGCCAATTTCATTCCAATTGCATAATGCATTTATCAAGGTGTTATATGTATACACACTTGGTTTGCAATTCCCACCGTGTTTCACCATTAAGAAAAACAATTGAAGGGCTAAACACGTGTTACCCTTTGAGCACAGCCTATCAATAAGACTGTTATAATCCCTGACACCAGGCTTTGGTCATTCGCACATCATAATATGAATCAACTCCTTTGCCTTCTCAACGCTATCATTTTTGCACAACCCATCTATGCAAATGTTATATGTCACTTTGTCAGGCTTATACCTTTCACATTTCACACTCTGTATCAAATGCTCTGCTTTTATAATTTCACCATACTTAAATATTCCTCCTAAGACACTATTGTAAATTACTACATTAGGTTTTGGCCCTTTGGAATTCATGGTATTGATCACCTCTTGTGCCTCCTCAATGTAATATTTCTTGCACACACCATCTACAAGGTGGGAATATATAACAAGCTCTGGCTCAAACCCTTTGACAATCATTCTTTGGACTACAGTCTCAGCCTTTGCAATATCATTGTGTTTGCACAACTCTTTTATAAGCGTGTTGTATGTCACGACATTAGACTCAACTCCTTTGAAGATCATCATATCAACAAACTCCTCTGTTGCCCTGATTTTACCCAACTTACACAATCCACCAACAATTGAGGAATACATTACGACATTGGGTTCCAGTCCTTTCAAATTCATAATATGCATTATATTCTCTACCCTCTTGAGATCACCTAGCTTGCACATACAGTCTACCACTGAAGAGTAGGTAGTAACTAAATTGGGTTTGAGCCCCTTAGAAATGAGGTTATACATCACCTCATTTGCTTTCCCATGTTCATTCTTTCTGCAAAACCCGTATATAAGACTATTGTATGTCACGATGTCAGGCTCTAGGTCTATAGAAATCATTTTACCAAGTAATGTTTGTGCCTCGTCCATATTACCTCTATTAAACAGCTCATTTATAATGGTAGAAAAACTAACCAAATCATGTAATCTAACAACTTGATTGCTTCTTTCAGTTCGTCATTTTTGCAGTACCATTTAATTAAAGTGTCGTATGTTACGATGTTGGACAAAACACCTGAGGACTTCATATGGTCAAACAAGCTACATGACTTGCCAATTTCATTCCAATTGCATAACGTGTTTATCAAGGTGTTATATGTATACACACTTGGTTTCCAATCCCCACCGTGTTTCACCATTAAGAAAAATAATTGAAGGGCTAAACGCGTGTTGCCCTTTGAGCACAGCCTATCAATAAGACTGTTATAATCCCTGACACCAGGCTTTGGTCCTTCGCACATCATAATATGAATCAACTCCTTTGCCTTCTCAACGCTATCATTCTTGCACAACCCATCTATGCAAATGTTATATGTCACCTCGTCAGGCTCATACCTTTCACATTTCATACTCTGTATCAAATGCTCTGCTTTTATAATTTCACCCTTCTTAAATATTCCACCTAAGACACTATTGTAAATCACGACATTAGGCTTTGGCCCTTTGGAATTTATGGTATTGATCACCTCTTGTACCTCCTCAATGTAACATTTCTTGCACATGACATCTACAAGATGAGAATATGTAACAAGATCTGGCTCAAATCATTTGCAATCATTCTTTGGACTACAGTCTCGGCCTTTGCAATATCACTGTGTTTGCACAACCCTTTTATAAGCGTGTTGTATGTCACGACATTAGGCTCGACTCCTTTGAAGATCATCATATCAACAAACTCCTCTGTTGCCCTGATTTTACCCAACTTACACAACCCACCAACAATTGAGGAATACATTACGACATTGGGTTCCAGCCCTTTCGAATTCATGATATGCATTATATTCTCTACCTCCTTGAGATCAGCTAGTTTGCACATACAGTCTACCACTGAAGAGTACGTAGTAACTAAATTGGGTTTGAGCCCCTTAGAAATGAGGTTATACATCACCTTATTTGCTTTCCCATGTTCATTCTTTCTGCAAAACCCATATATAAGACTATTGTATGTCACGATGTCGGGCTCCAGGTCTATGGAAATCATTTTACCAAGTAATGTATGCGCCTCGTCCATATCACCTATATTAAACAGCTCATTTATAATGGTAGAAAAACTAACCAAATCATGTAATCTAACAACTTGATTGCTTCTTTCAGTTCGTCGTTTTTGCAGTTTCATTTAATCAAAGTGTTGTATGTTACGATGTTTGGACAAAACACCTGAGAATTTCATATGGTCAAACAAGCTACATGACTTGCCAATTTCATTCCAATTGCATAATGCATTTATCAAGGTGTTATATGTATACACACTTGGTTTCCAATCCCCACCGTGTTTCAACATTAAGAAAAGAAAATTGAAGGGCTAAACGCGTGTTACCCTTTGAGCACAGCCTATCAATAAGACTGTTATAATCCCTGACACCAGGCTTTGATCCTTCGCACATCATAATATGAATCAACTCCTTTCCCTTCTCAACGCTATTATTTTTGCACAACCCATCTATGCAAATGTTATCTGTCACCTCGTCAGGCTCATACCTTTCACATTTCATATTCTGTATCAAATGCTCTGCTTTTATAATTTCACCCTTCTTAAATATTCCACCTAGGACACTATTGTAAATCACTACATTAGGCTTTGGCCCTTTGGAATTCATGGTATTGATCACCTCTTGTGCCTCCTCAATGTAACATTTCTTGCACCTGCCATCTACAACGTGGGAATATGTAACAAGATCTGGCTCAAACCCTTGGGCAATCATTCTTTAGACTACAGTCTCGGCCTTTGCAATATCACTGTGTTTGGACAACCCTTTTATAAGCGTGTTGTATGTCACGACATTAGGCTCGACTCCTTTGAAGATCACATTACGACATTGGGTTCCAGCCCTTTCAAATTCATGATACGCATTATATTCTCTACCCCCTTGAGATCACCTAGCTTGCACATACAGCCTACCACTGAAGAGTAGGTAACTAAATTGGGTTTGAGCCCCTTAGAAATAAGGTTATAAATCACCTCATTTGCTTTCCAATGTTCATTCTTTCTGCAAAACCCATTTATAAGACTATTGTATGTCACGATGTCAGGCTCCAGGTCTTTGGAAATCATTTTACCAAGTAATGTCTGTGCCCCGTCCATATCATCTCTATTAAACAGATCATTTATAATGGTAGAAAAACGAACCAAATCATGTAATCTAACAACTTGATTGCTTCTTTCAGTTCGTCATTTTTGCAGTTTTATTTAATCAAAGTGTTGTATGTTACGATGTTGGACAAAACACCTGAGGATTTCATATGGTCAAACAAGCTACATGACTTGCCAATTTCATTCCAATTGCATAATGCGTTTATCAAGGTGTTATATGTATATACACTTGGTTTCCAATCCCCACCGTGTTTCACCATTAAGAAAAACAATTGAAGGGCTAAACGCGTGTTGCCTTTTGAGCACAGCCTATAAATAAGACTGTTATAATCCCTGACACTAGGCTTTGGTCCTTCGCACATTATAATATGAATCAACTCATTTGCCTTCTCAACGCTATCATTTTTGCACAACCCATCTATGCAAATGTTATATGTCACCTCGTCAGGCTCATACCTTTCACATTTCATACTATGTATCAAATGCTCTGCTTTTATAATTTCACAATTCTTAAATATTCCATCTAAGACACTATTGTAAATCACTAATTAGGCTTTGGCCCTTTGGAATTCATGGTATTGATCACCTCTTGTGCCTCCTCAATGTAACATTTCTTGCACATGCCATCTACAAGGTGGGAATATGTAACAAGATCTGGCTCAAACCCTTTGGCAATCATTCTTTGGACTACAGTCTCGGCCTTTGCAATATCACTGTGTTTGGACAACCCTTTTATAAGCGTGTTGTATGTCACGACATTAGGCTCGACTCCTTTGAAGATCACATTACGACATTGGGTTCTAGCCCTTTCAAATTCATGATATGCATTATATTCTCTACCTCCTTGAGATCACCTAGTTTGCACATACAGTCTACCACTGAAGAGTAGGTAACTAAATTGGGTTTGAACCCCTTAGAAATGAGGTTATACATCACCTCATTTGCTTTACAATGTTCTTTCCTTCTGCAAAACCCATATATAAGACTATTGTATGTCACGATGTCGGTCTCCAAGTCTATGGAAATCATTTTACCAAGTAATGTATGCGCCCCGTCCATATCACCTATATTAAACAGTTCATTTATAATGGTAGAAAAACTAACCAAATGATGTAATCTAACAACTTGATTGCTTCTTTCAGTTCGTCGTTTTTGCAGTTTCATTTAATCAAAGTGTTGTATGTTACGATGTTGGACAAAACTCCTGAAGATTTCATATTGTCAAACAAGCTACATGAGTTGCCAATTTCATTCCAATTACATAACGTGTTTATCAAGGTGTTATATGTATACACACTTTGTTTCCAATCCACACCGTGTTTCACCATTAAAAAAAATAATTGAAGAGCTAAACGCGTGTTGCCCTTTGAACACAGCCTATCAATAAGACTGTTATAATTTCTGACACCAGGCTTTGGTCCTTCGCACATCATAATATGAATCAACTCATTTGCCTTCTCAACGCTATCATTCTTGCACAACCCATCTATGCAAATGTTATATGTCACCTCGTCAGGCTCAAGCCCTTCACATTTCATACTCTGTATCAAATGCTCTGCTTTTATAATTTCACCCTTCTTAAATATTCCACCTAAGACACTATTGTAAATCACGACATTAGGCTTTGGCCCTTTGGAATTCATGGTATTGATCACCTCTTGGGCCTCCTCAATGTAACATTTCTTGCACATGCCATCTACAAGATGGAAATATGTAACAAGATCTGGCTCAAACCCTTTGGCAATCATTTTTTGGACTACAGTCTCGGCCTTTGCAATATATCACTATGTTTGCACAACTCTTTTATAAGCGTGTTGTATGTCACGACATTAGACTCGACTCCTTTGAAGATCATCATATCAACAAACTCCTATGTTGCCCTGATTTTATCCAACTTCCACAACCCACCAACAATTGAGGAATACATTACGACATTGGGTTCCAATTCATTCAAATTCATGATATGCATTATATTTTCTACCCTCTTGAGATCACCTAGCTTGCACATACAGTATACTACTAAAGAGTATGTAACTAAATTAGGTTTGAACCCCTTATAAATGAGATTATACATCACCTCATTTGCTTTCCCATGTTCATTCTTTCTGCAAAACTCATTTATAAATCTATTGTATGTCACGATGTCAGGCTCCAGGTCTATGGAAATCATTTTACCAAGTAATGTCTGTTCCCCGTCCATATCACCTCTATTAAACAGCTCATTTATAATGGTAGAAAAAC
>CM022080.1:18185386-18275386 GCA_011114355.1 Carex littledalei
AGATCGGACCTACAGCCGATCCTGTTCCAGCCGATACAAGTAGTCAATCTCAACTGTATCGGTTAAACAACCGATCCAGATAGAAACAATCTGGATCGGATAATTAATATAAACCCGATCCTAGTTTTAGTTATCGCGATCGGTTTTATTAAGTAACCGATCCCAATCATCCAGAATCTGCATTGGTTATTTATTCCAACCGCTCCCGACTTCATAGTATTTGGATCGGTTAAAAATAAAACCGATCCCGCCTTGTCCAGTATTTGCATCGGTTAAACATTAAACCGATCCCGGAATGTAAGTACCAGGATCGGTTTATTATCACGCGATCCTATATTTATTATCTGGGCAAATTAATTAAACAATTGGATCGGTTTTTAACAAACCGATCCAATATTCTGGCCAATATATAAAATATTTTTTAATATAACAACAGAGCAACTGGATCGGTTTTGTTAAAAACCGATTCAGATAACTAGCAGGTTCGGTTTATTTATACGAACCGATCCAGAAGGTTGTTATCACGATCGGTTGTGTATAAATAACCGATTCGGATAGTGATCCGAATCGGTTAATAAATTAATAACCGATACTGATTTTTTACAGTGTTTTAAAAAAAATTATTTTATATTTGGCCAGCTTCCAGTATATTTTGCTGGCCTATATAGGATATCACATGCATCAGGAATCACCACAAATCGATACACATCCTAAATTATTAGAAAAGTATCACATCCTAAATTATTAAGCTCCTAAATCCATACACCATATCTTAGAATTATTAAGCTCCTAAATTATTACAAATTATTACAAATTATCACATTCTAAATTGTTTTACTTTTTTGAATGATTACCTCCTTTAAGAAAAAGTTACACCACGAGTTGCGAATCTCGTCCATTCTGTAAACCGGGTACTTAGTGGGAAAGTCCTGCATTTTTTAAATGATATAAGAACACAATTAAATATGTACTTAATTATATTTGAAGCAACTATGCTTACTTTTGGAAAATATATAAATGTATATATACCTTCATTTTCGGAAAATCACGGAGGAAGCGATGTATTATGTCGTGCATGAACATCATGACATAATATCCACATTCCCAACCTCCATTTTGTTGTGGGCACTACATTACACATCAAGAGAGTTAAAAAAATTAAACAATTTTTGCACATATAGATTTTGACCAATTTTAATTTGCAGCTAGGTCCCTATAATCATATCATAACCAAATTTCACCATTTTTTACATCTAAGTCCCTCGTTTAACATCACCAACTTAGCAATTTACAAACAACAAGAGAAGTTAAAAAATAAGTACTTACCCTGCAATAATTAGTCTTGAAATTAGAGCATTTTCCAGTTCCTCCAATCATCTGGTCCAATTGGTAGGGCCTGTTGAAAAAAATACTACCAATTCTAAGAAAAATATTAATGAAAATCTATAGATTTGACAAATAAAAGCTTGAAAAGCATACATTTTGAGCGCATCGATGATCTTCGGGTGAAGTGGAGCCGATTTCTTACCAGCGGTCTTACTGAGAGAATCGAACACGTACGCCTTGGACATTTGAAGATGAAAATTTTGGTTTTGAATTTTGATTTTAACATTAAATCGTCAGGACGTTTTACAAATCGTCTAGGACGTTTTTGTACTTTTTGTCATAATTAAAAAGCTATTTTGAAGTCTGAGAATTTAATTAAATCGTCCAGACGTTTTGACAATCGTCCGGGACGTTTTAGAATGTTTTGTACCTGCGTTGACGTGCTTAGTCAGAGCTACTCTGAACTTTCGGTGCATTTCTGCCATTTTTTGTATTATCTTCTTCTTCAAATATTGATCATCACCATCAATATTCCAGTCCATCTGCCAAAGAAACAGAAATTAATCAAGGTTTACGTGAGTTAAATTCAACTTTGCTAGCTTGTGAGCTTAGGACCATGTTATTTACCTGGATTTGGTTCCATATCTTTTCCTTCACGTCGTCTTCTACCTGAGACCACTCTAGGCACGTTATAGGAACGTTCCTTCTTACCAATATCCCAAGGTGCGAGGGGTATTTAGTGGTTTGCCTATTAATAATAGGCCTCCCAAATGCATCAAATTCAACATGCTTGCCGGTCTGATTAACGACGGTAGCAAGTTGGGAAGGCCCTCTTACTCGCTTCTCACCCGAGGCGCGCTCGCTACCGCCACCACTAGCCTCACCAGCACCACTAGCCTCACCAGCACCACTATGCATGATAGGAGCAGCTCGATGACCAGCACCACTAGCCTCACCAGCACCACTAGCCATCTGAACGGTTAGATAGAGAATAAAAAAACAACCAATTTAGAGTGAAAATTTGATTTATTTGGATTTTTCTGCTATTTTTAGTGAATTTTCAAAACTGGAGCAGCATGTGTATTCGTGCTGTTTTTTCAAAACTGGAGCAACATGTGAATTTTCTAAACTTGGGGAAGCATATTACTTTGAACAATGTAAACCTTGATCCCAATATAACTTTGAACAATACA
Organism: Carex littledalei; assembly: GCA_011114355.1. Classification (NCBI taxonomy): domain Eukaryota; kingdom Viridiplantae; phylum Streptophyta; class Magnoliopsida; order Poales; family Cyperaceae; genus Carex; species Carex littledalei. Next base: position 18,187,906 of record CM022080.1, read on the forward strand.
ACTTTGAACAATATAAACTATGAAAACCAAGTCCGGTACCAGCAACAGCAACACAGTGAAATTAGTGCGAAATTAGTCCAGTTAAATTAGTTAAAAGGTACCAGTTAAAAGGTGAACTCAAGGTACCAGTTAAATTAGTCCGGTACCAGAGGTGAACTCAAGGTACCAGTTAAAGGTACCAGTTGAAAGGTGTTTGAGCATTTACCCGAAATTAGTGCGAAATTAGTCCGAGAGAGATGGAAGCACCACCGATAGCACCGGCACTGGAGGTGCCGGGGAGAGAATGAGCGGTGAGAGAGGCGGCGGAGAGGCGGCGGCGTGAGCACCGTAAGAATACGAGAGAGGCGGTGTTAGCACCGAGAGAGGCGGTGTTAGCACCGAGAGAGGCGGAGTGCACCGAGGGAGGCGGAGTGCGCCCGAGAGAGAGAGATTAGCGAGAGAGAGAGGGATCAGTGAGCTCAGATCGAGTTTTGAAAATGAATTCAGGAGACCAATTTTCGCTAAGTAGCCAGAGAGGCGCCAAATTAAATCACCGCGAAAATATATCATCATGATCGGTTTTTTGTTAAAAAACCGATCCTGCGTACTGTGATCAAGTTCGGTTAACTTAATAACCGATCCTGATGCATACATATTTAATCCAGTACTTTGAAAAACTAAATCACTGTTTACATAATTTCAATGGATTTATGTAATGCATCAAATATACATTCACATAATTTACATTTACATGATTAGCATCACATTTGTATAATTCAAAATTTACTAAATAACACAATAATTTACTAAACAACACAATAATAACACAAAAAAGTCTAAATATTTATGACACCTTGCATGCAACCCCCATAGTCAAGTAATTATAATGCCTCCTGGAAAAAAATTAATAAACTCATTAAGTCAGGAACATTGAAGTTTTTTTTCAAGTCGGAAAAGATTAAAAAAGTCTAGATATGACATACCAATAAAACATTGAATATCAAATTTATTCAATCCATTCTCCTTCATTATGATCGTTGCGCATGTGACTTGTTTCATTATCCACGATAGTTGGTAAAGATGCCATGCCAGTGGAAAAAGGAGGTATATCATCAAAATGATCGTACGCTTCTTCGTCGTCTACATTATCAATCCCGACAATACGTCTTTTCCCGGAGAGGACAACATGTCTTAAACGATCGGCCGGATCAGTTATGTAGAACACTTGTGTGGCTTGTCTTGCAAGTATAAATGGATCATCCTTGTATCCAACCTTATTGAAATCCACCAAAATGAAACCATCGTTGTCAACTTTAACGCCCTTACGGTTGTCGACCCATTTACACTGAAATATCGGGATCTTAAATTTTCTGTAATCTAGCTCCCAAATTTCTTCGATAAACCCGTAATACGACATCGAGGCATGCGATGGTCCGGCACCTTTAGCTCCTGAAAAATCACTCGACACGACTACCACAGTCACTCCGCTGTTTTGCACGGTACTCTTCAAATCTTGACTTCTTGTGTAAAATGTATACCCGTTGATGTCAAATCCTTGGAAGGTTTTCACGACATGGACTGGACCGAGAGCCAACATTTTGACAACTTCTTTAATGTTTTCTCCCTCCGGAGCTTTCATGACTCTACGTGTAAACCATCCTTCGAACTTTTCATTGTGTTCTCCAATCAACCACTTATCGGATTTCCTAGGATTCTGTTGACGCAAGAAAGTCATGTGCTCGTCCAAATAAGGATGAACGTCGGTGAGGTGCTGCAAAACATGTAAATGTGCTAGGGTCATCGTTGTATGTAAGGGCACGATTAATTTCGATCCCAAGGTGCCTACCCCGTGAAGTCTTCCGCCGTGCCGAGGTTTAGGGATGCCGATGGCTTTTAAATCATCCAGATAATTAGTACAATACTCAATCACCTCTTCGGCAGCATATGCTCTTACAATGCTGCCCTCAGGACGATATCGGTTCCTCACATATCCCTTTAACAATCCCATGTATCTCTCAAACGGATACATGTACCGCAAGAAAACAGGCCCACACATCTTAATTTCTCTAACTAGATGAACAATTAAATGAACCATTATATCAAAAAAAGACGGCGGAAAATACATTTCAAGGTGACAGAGAGTGACGACAACCTCCTTCTGCAAAGCATCTAACGTATCAGGATCATTTACTTTGCAACAAATGGCGTTGAAGAAAAAACAAAGTTTTGTGATCGTCTGTCTAACGCACGGTGGCAATATGCCCCAAATTGCAACAGGAAGAAGCTGTGTCAGTAAAACATGACAGTCGTGGGACTTCATACCTATCAATTTTAATCCCTCCAGTGAAACCAAGTTCTTAAAATTTGAAGAATATCCAGATGGTACTTTTACACCATGAAGGCATTCACATAAACTTGTTTTTTCTTTTTTTGACAACGTATGCATGGCGGGTTTTAGGTATGTGCAAAGTTTACCCTTTTCTCTTTCCTTCTCTGCCGGTTGTAGATCCGGCCGTATGTTCAAGAATTGCATGTCTTTTCGGGCATTGATACCGTCCTTAGTCTTTCCCGGAATATTCAACAATGTTCCAACCATGTTATCACACACATTTTTAACCACGTGCATCACATCGAGACAGTGTCGAACCTCTAAATGCTCCCAGTATGGCAAATCCCAGAATATTGATCTCTTCTTCCATGTAATTTTCGGAGACCCTTTCTTTCTCACCGCCTTTTTTTTCCATTTCCCAAACTGATTTTCAATATCCTTTACTCTCGAATAAACTTGTTGGCCGGTCAATGGATAATTTACTGTGACATTCTCGGTTTTTCCATTGAATGCTTTCTTTCTCTTTCGGTGTGCGTGGTTGGCAGGAAGAAATCTACGATGACCCATGTACACATTTTTCGAGGAATGTGGTAGCCACATATCGACTGTATCATCCATGCAAATAGGGCACGCTTTTTCCCCTTTAACACTATACCCCGACAAATTACCGTAGACCAGAAAATCATTAATGGTGCAGAAAATCATGGCCCGTAAAGTGAATTTCTCCTTGGTATATGCATCAAATATCTCCACTCCGGGATGCCATAACTTGCTTAAATCCTCAATCAACGGCGCTAGGTACACATCTATATCGTTTCCGGGTTGTTTGGGACCTGATATCAGCAAGGTCAGCATGATGTATTTGCGTTTCATACATAACCACGGCGGAAGATTATAAATGCACAAAAGAACCGGCCAACTGCTATGCTTACTGCTCATGCTACTGTGCGGATTCACTCCATCTGCACTCAGTCCGAGCTTTAGGTTTCTTGGGTCACCGCCAAATTCGGGAAATCTTCTGTCAATATTTCTCCACTGAGGAGAATCAGCGGGGTGCCGTAATTTTCCGTCTCTTTTCCGGTTATCGGCATGCCAACGCAATAATTTTGCATCTTTGGCATTTGAGAACAAACGTTTGAATCTCGGTATCACGGGGAGGTACCATAGTACTTTTGCCGGAGGTCCTTTATCCGGTTTATCACTCCCCATTTTATCGCTGGTTAGATGCTTTCTACTATAACGTGATGCACCACATTTTGGACACTCGTGGAAATTTTCGTACTCATTTCGATATAATATACAATCATTTGGACACGCGTGTATTCTCTGAACTTCCAAATCCACTGGACACAACATTTTCTTCGCTTCGTAAACATTATATGGTATCTCGTTTCCGTCCGGAAGCATTTCTTTCAATGTTTGTAATAACGCAGTAAAACTTTTATCACTCCAACCGTTTGATGCTTTAAGGTTATACAATTTTAATACACCTTTCAATTTTGAAAATTTAGAACAACCGGGATACAATTCCTTATTAGAATCTTCGTACAAATTCTCAAATACAGAGTACTGCTTATCATTATCAAAATCCTCTTCTAAATCACGTAACATTTGATCAACATTCTCAGTTTCATCTACCACCGCATCATCGGTCCCATCGTGTGGTCCATCACCACTTCCGTCACTCCCACCAGTATGGTATTCCTGATGCTCACTACCTATATCGGTTTCCAAACTCTCGCCATGCCATATCCAACGCTTATATTGTTGCTTGAATCCACGTCGGATTAAATGGTTCCTCACTTGGTTGGGATTGGAAAATTTATTCATATTGTTACAATCACGACAAGGACACGGCATCAGCCCAGTCCCATTCTTCGCCGTATCTTCCGTAGCAACTTTCATAAATTCATCAACACCGGCCATATATTCATTGGATATACGTGATGTTCCGTACATCCAACTGCGGTCCATCTGCAATTATAAGAAAAAACAATTAAGCACAAGGGAATATATGGTACTTTAAATGTTCACACTTGGGCTTACATGGGGCCGGTTACCATCCTATCCCACTCTTTGAATACTTTGTCTCAGTAGTGACCACTTGTTAGTCGTGTTTTAGTATTTAAGGGAATTTCGGCAGCATTTCCCCTTAGTTCCCCAAATATTCGGGGAACTAAGAGGAAATGCTGCCGAAATTCGCTTAAATACTAAAACACGACTAACAAGTGGTCACATCCTAATTGAGACAAAGTATTCAAAGAGCAGTCCCAAAACGGGGACTATTCAAAATTAATCCCTAATGGATTAATTTTGAACGGGTTTTATGACCTAAAGGCATTATTCATTGGGTTGTGGCTCGTAAGACAATACTCTAGCTAGATACCTAATGGTGGAAATACCTTTAATTAACTATATATACTATTATCAAAATACATGATCAAGTTTCATTCACAAAGCCAAACACGAGGTTCATGTTGCACTTACAATTTTTTTCGACGCCGAATCGAGTGAGATGAAGATCGTTGCACCAGATTCCTCAATAATAGCCAATCTACAAAAATAATGAGAATTGAGTTGAGCTTTTGAAGCAAAATACACCACATGAGCCCTAATATAAAAACAAATTTACCATTCTTGAGTCTCATCAATCCAAGTTAATTTGATTGATATGTGCTTGTAGAACGAGAATTATAGATCAAATATAAAACGTACACTTGAATTTCCTAATTTCTTGATTCTCTATGGGATTGTGCCTAAAATTAGTTAGCATTTTAAATTAAAAATGAAGGAATCGGGTTTATATTACCTCAATCAACCATCAACCGAGATAGATCAACAAATGAGGAAGAGAAACACTTGTTTCGGGTAGAGAGAGTTCAGAGAACGAAAACACCTCAAAGAGGGCAGAGACAGATCGCGCACTGGAAAGGGAGCAAATTAAAAGACCTCGTATTGCGGAAAGGGAGAAGAAATTAACAAGGTATCTGGATCGGTTAAGTTATAATACCGATCCTGATAATCATCAGCACCGGTTAATTTGTTAGCCGATCCTGATAATCACCAGCATCGGTTTGTTATTAACCGATCTTGATGAGTATCAAGAACGTGGTGATATATTCTGCCATAAAACGTCCCAACGTTTTGTAAAACGTTGAAAACGTTTTAGTTTAACTTAGGTCAAAAATTCAAATTTCTGTGAGAATTCTTAAAACGTCTGCGACGATTAAAAAATGTCTCAGAACGTTTCCTCTGGTTAAATGCTTGATAAATAACTTGATGATTTCTTCAGTCCAAGTGCTCTAAATTGCAATTCCAATTGTCTTGAACATGCATATCATCACAAATATAACCATACGAAAGATAATCAATTTAGGATTAAACATGCAATCATATACCTAACAAAGTTCAAGTCAAATACCATAGGAAAAATAAAAGTGCAATCATACAACATAGAAATAATAAAAGTTCATGCAACACAAATAACATAGCATAGCAATCACTTAGCAAATTCTAATTGTAAAAGTTCATAGAGATTTAAATTTCGGGATCATCGTCATCATCTCCTTCGTCACCCTCTTCATCATCTTCATCATCATCATCTTCGGAAGGTATGTGAGGGGCACTAGTGGACGCACCACTAGAAGCACCATATTGCTTCACAAAGCACCGAGCGAGTTCCGAAGTGGTGAGATCAATATCATAAATTGCTTCGGCGTTTTTGCGACCTTGAATATGGATTTTGCGTGATCTTGACTTCAAGATTTTAAGATCGTTGTTGATCGCGGTAAATTGGTTGTTATTGGCTATTTGGTATTCTTGCATGTGTTGAACAATCCAAGCCAATTGATTTTCTGCTCCTTGAGGAAGTTCATCTTGAGCCATTGGTGGTATTGGTGGTTGTTCAGGTTGAGCCGGCGATTCTTCTTCATACGGATCCCAATATTGGTTAGGTAGAGCATTTGGAGCATTTATCCAATCATTGATAGGTCTGATGTCAGGTTTTATCATTAGTAAACCCGAACCCGATACACTTTTGACCCAACCATGTTTGGGTAGAATATCAAGCAAATGATTAGGCTCATTTTGAATGAGATGACTTGGGACGGTTATGCCATGTAGGCGAATCATGCGATGAATTAAATGGCCATAGGGGAGATTGGCAACAGAGCTAGAATAGCAAGCAATCATGTGACGAAGAATGATAAAAGGGATGTTGAACCGTTTTTCATCCATGGAGATGAGGTGCCTCAAATAGTACATTGGACCTCTTTCAATGTTAGATTTGATCGTTGCTTTGGGTATGAGAATATTGTTAACGAAAAGAAATAGCAAACGATGTAAAGAGGGAAGAGATGAGGCATAGAGGGGTTTAACGCCAAAGTTACGGCGAGCAAACCAGGTTTTGTAGTGATCGGATGATTCTAAAGCAAGTTCGGGCCAATTCCGAAGAAGATAGGCTTCTTCACCTTCATTGACTAACCCAAGCCAATTGGCGACATTGTCCAAAGAGAGAATGATTTCTCGGCCACAAACATAGGACTTGACAAGAAATGGGTCTTCGGAGAAAGTGAGATTGCAATAAAAGGTTTTGGTAATCATCTCACTATAGGGTTCATCACACGTGATCAAATTTTCCCAAGGCCAATGACGGATAAACCCGATAATTTTGTCATCCTCGGGAAATGAGAAGGTAACCGAGGCCTTGTTGAAATAATAACAATTCGATAATTTTCGATCCGAAAATTGACCCGTGAAATTGGTGTGAGCAATTGGATTTCTAAATAAATAGGTGTTGGATCGATAAATATTGGTATCCTGTTCAATCTCAGTGGCACTAGATTGACCCGCATCGTTGCGAGACCTCTTCTTTCGAAGGATATTCAATTTGGAGAGTTTTGGTGCCATTGATAGAAGAGAGAAATTGAAAATTACCGATTGAATATTGAAGTACAAATCCGTGAAGAGAACGACTCAAGAAGTGCAATGATGAAGACGGATCGTCGATTGAACGGTCGGATTGCCGGATTTGAAAAGGTGGCGAGATTTAGGGTTTTGGTGGAGAGAGAGAAGGAGGGAGAAAACCTTGATTTTAAGAGGAGAAATGGAAGGAGGGTTGAGAGGAGAGGAGAAATCACTTTAAAATAAGTGATTTGGTGGTTTGTGGTGGTTGTAGTAGAGATTGAAGGGCTAGGGTGGCGGAGAGAAGAAGAGAAAAGAAGAAGAGAGGAAGAGTCGGTTCGCAGGGGGCGAAGAGGCGCCGAAAACGTCTCGGACGATTATAAAACGTCTCACAACGATTTCTTCTGGACATTTGAAGATGAAAATTTTGGTTTTGAATTTTGATTTTAACATTAAATCGTCAGGACGTTTTACAAATCGTCTAGGACGTTTTTTAAATCACTCTGAAAATTAAAAAAAAGACTTTATATTATTAAATATTAATGACACGAATCTCAAAGCACGAATCTTGAAAATAAAAAAAGACTTTATAACCGATCTTGACACGAATCTCAAAGCACAATTAATACTAGACTCTTTGAGAGTAAATCTGGACCGTCCCTTTCCATTGTCTTGAGACAAGAGCCTCATGTGATACGGATCCCAAAAATATCGGGTAGATGGATATTAAATGCAAAACTAATCTCAGGATCGGTTAATTATGGTGCACCGATCCCGATACTATCCCGATCGGTCTTTTATTTGAAACCGACGCCGGTAGTGCACACACAGGATCGGTGTATTATTAATAACCGATCCTGATACGTAAAGGTGGCACGTAAAATGAGGCGCCTTCCCCTCTTCCCCTCTTCCCCTCTTCACACTCAAACCTTTCAACTTCAATTCAAAAATCTGCCATTTTCTCTCCTTCAACACTCGCCATTTCTTGCAGTAGGTTTTCATTGATCACTTTTTCAAGGTTTTAATGTCCTTCATTTCTTTGATCACTTTGTTTTCATTATTTTTTACGTTGTACGTGTATTTTCTCGTATTAGAAATGCCTCCTCGCCGTTGGTTCATAACCAGCAAGGGCGATGACTTTGCACAGCACTTCACCAAGCGAGAGTTGAAGGAGTTCTTCCACAGTGATGACCCGGCCTTGGCACTCCTAGCTGAGTGCATTCTCGATTCAAATCCTTACCTCGATCCGGATAGTGACGGTGATGAGGACAGTGAGGGTGAAGAAGTTGAGCTCGAGGTGAATGCTCTTCCAACCTTTGCTGAGATGGTGGAGTGCTTCGAGTGCCTCTTGTTGGCCAAGGAGGATGCCGTGCTCCGTTGTGAGACATGTCGCAACACATTCCATCCGGAATGTGTTGGCGAGGAGGAGAAGAACAAGGACCTCCGACTTGTCGAATGGAGTTGCCCAACATGCATCGACGGCCCTCTTGAAGACTAAGTTTATTTTTTTTTGCAACTAATTAAGTTTATTTTGAGATCTATATGATCTAACTTCTTATATATATATGGTATGAATTTGTTAATTTACTTCTTTTGGATATGAACTTGTCATTTTGAGATCTATATGATCTAACTAAGCAAGTTACCTTATTATTGATATTATGGTTGTTTTTATTTATGGTTGTGTGATGCTTGATTAAATTATGATTTGTTTGGCATATTTGTTTTAATTACATATTTGTATGTCATGTGCGAATAATGGGTGTCAATCACAAATGAGTTGCTTGAATAATTGGTGTGGATAAGAAATTATATGATTTTCAATATACATATATATCTATATCTGCCTGAAAAGGAAAAAAAAAATGGCAGAAAGACATTCATCAGGATAGGTTTTTTACGTTTTCACCGATCCTGGAAACCATGAAGATCGGTTATTCTTAAACACCGATCGTGATAATCATCGGAATCGGTGATATTAAAACACCGATCCTGAATGGCTTATCTGCAACTTTTTGATTTTTTTAAAGCAAAAAACGATTATTTCTTCAAATTTTTATTTTTTCTGCTTACTATATGGATTTATATTGAAAATGCCAAATCTGGACAAATTGGCGCTCATTTCTTTCACCAAATTTAGGTCTGGAAGAGGGGACAAGGGGGTCTACACAAGTCGGTGGTTCTTCTCTGCTGTTGCCATCAGAGTTTACTGAACTTAATAGGAAAAAAAAAATTTAATAAATTATATTTCATGTTCAAGAGTTGAATGAAGGATAAGGACCTTCAAAAAAAAGCAAGAGTCCGATGAAAAGTTCGAAAAATCATATGTTTCTTATATGGAATCGAAAAAATTTGAATCTTATTCTATGGAATCAAAAAATTGATATGTTTCTTCTATTCTTAAAATTTTTTACAGGATCGGTTATCTATTTAGCCGATTTTGAATGTTAACTGTCAGCATCGGTTAATAAAAAAAACCGTTCAGGATACTTGACAATCAAGATCGGTGTGTTTTTACCGATCTTGTTTATTATCTACATCGGTTAAACCTGTAACCGATGTTAATACTTAACAATCACGAGCGGTTATCGTGTTTGCCCGATCCCAAAGGTATTAGCGTCAGTGTTTTATTTTAACCGATCCTGATGAGGCGATACTGTTTGCACATTTTCCACTAGTGTTTGAACCCTCCTCTCTCTCTCTATAGAGAGAGAGAGAGAGAGAGAGAGAGAGAGAGAGAGAGATGGGCTTATTGTGCTTCGCGAAGTAAATTGGGGGTTTACTTCGGGCCATATTTTCATTTTTGAAAATCCAAACAACCGATTCGAACCGTTCAACATGTTCTAAATATTGAAATGTGCTTGGAGACTAAATTTTACATTTTTTGAAATTTTTTTACTATTTATTAAGCCACTTTGAAAATCGCTGATCCGGTAGTCCAGAAAATTTTACTGTTTTTTACTGTTCACAGTGGATCAGCGATTTTCAAAGTGGCTTAATAAATAGTAAAAAAATTCAAAAAAATGTAAAATTTAGTCTCCAAGCACATTTCAATATTTAGAACATGTTGAACTGTTTGGATCGGTTGTTTGGATTTTCAAAAATAAAAATATGACCCGAAGTAAACCCCCCATTTACTTCGCCAAGCACAATAGCCCATCTATATATATATATATATATATATATATATATATATATATTCACTTTTTTTTTTTTTGCATATCCTGACGGATTATCTGGCTCCAGTAATTTTCCACCTTCTACGAAATTAAGCTACGTCTTAATCCTCTTTCTTGTAATTAGTTAGAATTTGGTATTGCGGTGGAAATTAAGCAAGATTGGTTGACTTTGATCTATCTCGATCCCAAAAATTAATGCTCTGTACGTATATTATTATTTTTCTTTTCTTTTTTTTGCAACAAGCAAGATTCGTTGACTTTGATCTATCTCGATCCCAAAAATTAATGCACGTATATAAAAAATGTGAAAAGTACATAATATACACATGCATGAGCTGTCATGAAATTATGCTTTCAGATATGCATGTGCTGTCATGAAATGATACTTTCAGACGGTAATGTCGCTTATTTACATGTCACAGAAATAATATCAACCTCCACCGTCTGATTTTTATGTACATGCATGTTAAATGATTACTAAAACTTGGTCTGTTTTCGTTGTTGTGACAGAACGGCACCCTCATTGCAAATAATTCAAATTAGAGTCGTTGTATGAATTTTCCTGAGCTAAAAAGTATTTCTTAAAAAAATAATTAATTTTAAAATAAGACCAATTCTATTGAAAAACTAATTCATTAAAAAAAATTTGATCACATACAAATAATTTTTTAAAAATTCGACCACATACAAATATTTTAAAAAAAAATTCAAGGACATGCATAGTCATTTGCGGACCTAAAATGCATACCCTCTAGATTCGAATTTTTTTTTATATCTAGTTCTGAATGGAAATAATATATATTCCTGAATTTATTTCATTTCACAGTCCAGTAGATGAAATTATGTAGAAATGAAAGTTAGCCAGATTGATTCACGTACAAGAAAGAAAAAAGAACGATCCAATTCGCTACTCTACTCAATAAAAATCGTTGATTTGCTAGGAGAAAAAAGAGGTATGCTACTAGAGATCTATATATGTATCGTGCCGTGACTTGAATTACGTGTCGTGTCGTGACCAAATCAGATTTATACGTACCGTGTCGTGACCAAATTTGGAAGGATGGTCATGGCACGTGAATGGTCGCAACACGATAGTCACGCCGTGACCACACGTGACCACACGTGACGTATCCAATCGTGACCGGTCACGTTTGGTCATATTTAACTATTTTTTTTATAATTTAAGTTAGTTTATTTAAGATTCACCATTCGATCAAGATATATCGGACTTAATTACAAGTGACTCACATGACGGGTCGTGTCGTGCCAAAATTTTAAAAGATGATCACGTCACTTGAATGGTTACGGCACGAAACACGCGAGTCACAACACGTGATCGACCGGCACACGTGCCGTGTCAGGCAGTGACGGAACCATGTCGTGACGTATCCGGTCACGCCGTGACTTTTTAGATCCTTATTCGCTACTCCGCTCCAATTTGTCAGAAAAAAAAGTTATATTCTTGTCAGTATTTTGTCTCTCTAATTGAAATCCTGAATCTGCACCCGCCCCCGTACATAGTGATCAACAAACACGATTAATAGAGTTGTAATTCATGCACAGCAATGCTAAAGAATTGTGTTTTCGATGAGTTACAATATACTTTATGCATGTTAAGTACACATATATATTACAGAATGGTATGTGTTATGAACTTGTATTTCTGATTTAAAAATTCAAACAATTAATCTGAATTGTTTAATATGATTTTCATATGAAAAATGTATGTATTTTATATTTTTAAATTTTTTTAGATAGATAAAATATAACTTGATTTCAAAATTCTGAACCATATAAAAACAGTGGCTTTCTAACTATTAAAAAAATAGTAACAAAATTCTAAAAAATGTTAACTTTGATCTTCAAGTACTTACATTTTCATATGAAGATTATGTTTAATAGTTCAGATCAACTGTTTAAAATTTGAAAATAGCATAGGTTAATCCGTAATATGCATATTATAATAGCCTCACTGAAGATTATATATGAATCATCCGATCAAAATATAAAGTGAAATTATGTGCACATGACATTATTAAAAAAAATTGGAGGCTTTCATTAATACCACGACTCCTCAAATAAATTAACTCATAATAGTTGGTAAATTATAATCAATGGGAAATATATTGCTTGCTTAGTTAATATTGAAAATAATTTTCAGCGTTCTCATATCTTAGTTTTGAAAATTCCTTCGCTTGATGGTGGAATACCCAAATTCTACTAACACTAATTTGAAAAGTTTGCAAAATTACAAGTCAAATTTTTTTTTTTTGGACTACATTAATAATCTGACTAATATGAAAGGAGAGGTAGCACACTTAGCTAGAAGAAAAGTTTTAAAATTGTTGGTTACCCAAAGGTCTTTGAGATAGAATTCGATTCTCCCTCGCAACTTTGCAGTTTCTGCAAAGATTTTCAAAAAAAAAAAAATCTGACTAATATGTAGTTTTAATTATTTGTTTTCTGATAACTATATACTAACTAGTTATAATGATTGTAGAAAGTTGTAATGGAAAATAATACAAATTAGAAGCTTGGACGCAATAAGCATTATAGAAAATCAAGTAATTATTGGTGCATTTACAGCCGATATTTTTATTAATACCCAAAAAAAAAAAACAAATTATCAAATCTGCCCCCACCCCAAACTTATTTTTAAATCTACCCCAACCGCCCGTCGGCTGGGCGGTCCACTTTCCCCACCCGACCGCCCAGCAGCTGGGCGGTCCGCTATAAAACCCCTATAAAAGGGGTTTTTCTCTCTCCTGATGAGCACAGTATTCATTCCCCCAATCCAACAAATTTCCAGAACCGAATGAGAGAAAGAGAGGCGATTTTGAGGCGATGGTGAACAGTAATTCCAGCACAGTAATTCCAGAACAGTATTTCCAGAACAGTAATTCCAGAACAGTAATTCCAGAACGGAAATATGTTGGTTGCACTGTATGTGGGCGGGAAGTTTACCCGGGGTGCGGAGGGAGCACAGTACACTAAGGAAGCAGCCTACGGCTTCGAGGTAAATGAAAATACCTCATTTGTTGAACTGAAGGGAATAGTGTATGAAAAAATCGGTGTGAACCCCAACCGGTGTGATATAGATTTAGCTACCCGGATTAACACAGTAAGTGGTGGTAGACCTTACTATACCAGGTATCCAATAACATATGAGTCGTTATGGAGGAGTGTTTACAACACTTTTGAGTCACAGGGGGTAATGGTAATGGACTTATATTTCAGGAGAGTTCAGCGTGAACCCGGGGTTGGAACATCTAGGAAAAATAGAGGTTATGATCACTCGGGTTATGACAACCCGCGTCACTCGAGTTATGACAGCTCGAGTTATGAGCACTCGGGTTATGACAACTCGGGTCATGAGCACTCGAGGTATGACAACCCCCGCCACTCTAGTTATGACAACCCCCGCCCCTCGAGGTATGACAACCCCCGCCACTCGAGTTATGAACCGCCCGTATCACCCGTTTATGAGAATTATGTACATGATTTTACCACCGATCTACCACCACCACCACCTCCTCCTGAAACCCCAATCCAACCCAGATTTCCATCTGTACCACCATCAATACCTATAGTGTCACCCGTTGCTACCCGGAGAGACCTTGACCTTGATGCTGAGCTCGATGCCGTACCACAAAGAAATTTGGAAACATGTGACGAATGGGAAGGGGATTGGGATTCTGATCACCTGTCAGAAGGTGATGGAGATTATTTACCTAAGGAAGACAGATTTCTGATTAGAGATCGGACAGATAGGCATCCGTGCCCCACATTCAACGATACCACTGCTTTTGAAGAGACAGACATCTCATTTTTTGGGCCGCGTGTCAGGTACAATCAAGAGCTTGCTCCGCAGCAGGTTTACACCAACATAGATGAACTTGTGAAGAAAATAAATGAGGTCCATATTCACGGCAACTGGGAGTGCAGAACTGAAAAAAGGGACCGAAGAAGGTTAGTAATTGTTTGTGCCGACGAAGAGCATTGCCACTTCCGTCTATATGCAACCCCTGTGGGTAAGGGCGAGGCATGGATTATTAAGAAGTGTGAACCACCTCACACATGCAAGGTTGCGTCATCAAGGAAAGACCATGCACAGCTTACGGCTTCACTTATTGCCGATGTAATTGAGAATGACGTTAAGGATGACCCATCGATGAGCCTTAAGGAGGTCGGTAGAGCTATCAGACGGGTTTACAAGTATGTCGTCCCAAAGTACAACAGGTTGTGGAGAGGATGTGAACTTGCGATTTGCCGAATGTTCGGTAGCTAGCATGGTTCATACAACTTGCTTGCACCATTGCTGCAGGGCATAGCATCCCGGCACTATCTTTGAATGTTGGAATATAAGCGTACCGACTGTTGACAACGCGTTGCAATTCAAGGCCATAGCATGGGCGTTCGGTCCATGTATTCAAGCTGTGCCATACATTAGACTGGTCATCAGTGTAGATGCCTGCTTCCTATCTGGCCGTTACGATGGGAGACTGCTGATCGCATGTGCATATGATGCTGAAAACCAGTTGTTGTCTTTGGCCTTTGCAATTGTTGAGAAGGAGGACGGGGAAAACTGGGGATTTTTCATGAGGTTCGTAAGAAGACAAGTGGTTGGCGACCGGTTCTTTTGTGTCATATCAGACCAGCACAAAGGAATCAAATATGTTTTTGATCGCCCAGATTTCGGGTGGTCGACAGCGAACGGTGATTGTGTGCACAGGCTGTGTATGCAACATGTTACAGACAACCTACACAAGAACTGCGGATCTGAAAAATGGGTTGCAGATACATTCAGAATTGGTTGCAAGAAGAAGAAGCCGAGAAGGGTGGAAAAGATGTTCAAAGATTTTGCCAAGGTATGTATATTTTTATTTGTTGACTTATATTTTCTGAATTATTTACTTAAATTTTCTCATCTGATTTTTTTTTTTGCAGTACTGTCCAAAGGCAAATTTGTACTTACTCAAGGTGGGAAAAAATAATCCCGCCGATCTGGCTGAGCCACCCGCATATGAGAAGATATTGCAAGCCCGTGATGGAGGTTTCCGATGGAGAATTATGACCACAAATGGGTCTGAGTCCTTGAATGCTGTTTTCAAGCAGAGCCGGCAGTTGCCCGTAGCAACAATTGTGGAGGACATCTTCTACAAGTTAAATGCATGGTTTGTTGCATGACGTGTTAAAGCCCTCGAATTACTGTCCAGGTATGTATATTTTTATTCAGATATTTTGCCAAGGTATGCATATTTTTATTTGTTGACTTATATTTTCTGAATTACTGTCCATGAATCAAACGTTTTCAACAAGGATGGAGGGGAAACTAAGGAAACATAGGGAGAAAGGTGCAGTTATGAAAGTTGTCCCGTACGGAGAGAACCAATTGGAATTCGAAGTGCATTGTCCAAATGAGTTTGCTCCAACCGGCCGTAGACCGGATGGGACTATGGAGTTTGTGAAAAGGATGTTCAAGTATGTTGTTATTTTTGCACCTGACAATACTGTAACATGCACTTGCCAAGGAATCCAGTTGGCCCACCTACCTTGTTCTCATGTTATGGCGGTGTGCCAAGAGAGAAACTTCTCTGAGGATGATTATGTCACTGACATGTACCGTACCGATTACCTTGCGAGTACTTGGGGTGCATCTTTCCATCCTTATCCCAACCAGTATCAGTGGCCGCCCTATGTTGGTGATAGAGTCTGTCCCGCAAGCGGGTGGATCAGAAAAGGAAGAAGACCCCACAAGCGTCAAGTAATGACCATGGACGAGATGGAAGGTAGGCGAATGGGACATCAGGCCCGCCGTTCAACAACTGACAGGCAGCGAGCAGGTACGGTTGATTTTATTTATTTACTTATATTTTATTTATTTACTTATATTTTATTTGTTTACTTATATTTTATTTTGATTTTATTTCAACTGGAATGCAATGCAGATGCCATTAACGAAGCCAACGAAAGAGAAAATGCTAGAGTTGTTGCTGAGGCTACCGGTAGTAGCCACCGCACTCATGAAAGCCCAAGAACCGGTAGTAGCCACCGCACTCATGAAAGCCCAGGAACCGGTAGTAGCCATGGAGAGACATCCGGTAGTGCCACACAACCAGCTGCACCCAGACCCAGACGTCGTATTTTGAGTTTGTTCGGCCGTCGTCGCTGATTACCAAGTTTTGTTAAATTATGTTATGAACTATTTTAGATGTATATTGTGAACTATTCTAATTGGTAGTTTGTGAACTATGCAATTTTTTATTTGCCTCGATTATTTTATATGCTTCATTTTTGTTATTTTTATTACTTAATTACGTATACAAAAACTAACAACATAAAATATAAACAAACACAAAACTAATGAAATAAAGTCTACGACATAAATTCCTAAAAAATCTACTTCTTACAACGAGCCTTGAAAGTGCATGGCACAAAGTCATCATCAGAGTTTGCCTGATCTGGATCAGTCACAGCAGACGAAGTGGTAGCCTTACCAGTACACGGAACAAACTTATCGTCCGATGCTGGAGGCTCTGGATCAACTTTCTTCTTTTTCAAACCAAAGCCGTAGGGGTTTTCCACAAAGTCATCGTCTGAAATTTCATACTGAACATGTCGTCTCCTCCATTCCTTCAGCTTACATGTCTCACAATTAAAAAAATCACGACATATTTGACACTTGTACTTTTTTTCCTCATTTTTACCTCGATCACTAATTGACCCTCCTCTCGCTACGCCACGATCTCGGTTGCTCGCTTTCTTACCTCGTTTGTTACTGTCCATACCTCTACTAGCCTCAAAATCGCCTCTCTTTCTCTCTTTCTCTCTTTCGCCTCTACTAGCCAGCTGACGGGCGGTTGGGGTAGATTTAAAAATAAGTTTGGGGTGGGGGCAGATTTGATAATTTGTTTTTTTTTTGGGTGTTAATAAAAATATCGGCATTTACAGCGTTGTCACATTAATTATTATCCAAATTATAATAATACATGGGCAATAGGTGCATGATTATTAGATAATGATTGTTATTTTTCAAAATGGATAATTAATATATTGCATTGTACCTCAAGTTCGTGATATCTACCATGATATATAGTACAAATTAAGATTTTAGAATAATGTCTGTGCTAAGCATATCTGTAATTGAATAGACGAATTAAATGATTTTACAAATATTTCGTATGATATCTCATTTATTGTAGATTTTACAAGTTTATATATATGTGTAATTTATGGAATATACGAAATCATTTTGGTTGCTTACAAAATTTATCACTATTTTTGGTATTTTATACATACAAAGAGAATTAGGGTACTATATTAATATTTGTTTGCTTTGGCCAAAATGTAAATTGTTCAAATTATTATTTTTGTTCCAAATGATCGATATATCAAATTATTTCACAGGAAGCAAAATTTTATTATTTTTAAAAAACTTATTATCATTTTATTCAATTTTGAAAAATAACTTTATTTGTTATGCAAACATTTTTTTTATTATTTTAGGTTTATCTTGTAAAAATTCGAAAAAATAATAAAACAATTTAAAATAGTAAAAATTTTCGTGTATCCTACAAATTTTTAATACGTAGAGATTGACCATTCAAAAATAAAATTATAATTTATAATTTTATATTAATTCACAATAGAAAAAAAAATTTGGAGAAAATATTCAGCGTTAGAAAAAAAAAAAGATTCAAAACCAACTTGATTGCTATCTTATTTAATTATTTTTGTTCATATATCTAAGATGCAAATCAACTTCTGGATAAATAGAACTCTTTTTGTATTATTTCTCATTAATTATTGCAAATTAATCATGTCATTTACTCTTTTTAAAAAAAGGTCATGTCATTTACCCATTTTATTTTTTTAAAAATACATCTATTTGTTCTTGAAATTTTATTAAATACAGTTTATTTATAATCTCATTGTAAAATTCTAATTTTTTCTTCAATGAATATATTTCTTTTCTCAAAGCAAACAATTATATTAGTACATTTGGTAATAAGAAATTCTTTGTAAATAGTTACATGTGCTTATCAATTACAAATAGGTGTGGCGTTAACCGTGTTCAAATTTGGAGATATTTGATTTTTCTTGCCAATTTTGTCAAACTATTCTAAAAAATATATATATAAACGAAATTTTAACCCGGTTCGGCCTATAACCGAAAAAAAAATCGGTTACCAATTGTAGCATGTAACCACAGATTGCTATTTGAGTTGACTCAGTCAAGTTGATTCTTCCAAGTCCAACATGAAAAAAAATAGAATATGCTTGAATATATATATATATATATATATATATATATAGAGTATGGCTAACATGCTTCCACTAGAACTTCGGCCTCGTGCTTCCGGAGGCATATCTTAGTGTTTGATGTTCAAACAACAAATTCAAACCGTTAGATGTTCAATCTATATTAAAATGTACTTGGAGACCAAATTTTACATTTTTTAGAATTTTTTTACTATTTATTAAGCCACTTTGAAAATTCCAGATCATATGGTCCAGACTGTTTTTACTGTTCACCCGGATCTGGAATTTTCAAAGTGGCTTAATAAATAGTAAAAAAATTCCAAAAAATGTAAAATTTGGTCTCCAAGTACATTTTAATATAGATTGAACATCTAACTGTTTGAATTTGTTGTTTGAACATCAAACACTAAGATATGCCCCCGGAAGCACGAGGCTGAAGTTATAGTGGAAGCATGTTAGCCATACTCTATATATATATATATATAGAGTGGCTACTCTACTTACATAAGTTTTAGATATGCTTATGCGCTTTAGATATGCTTATGTAAGTAGAGTAGCCAACCTATATATATATATATATATAGAGAGATTGGCTAATGTAATAACGTTAGAACTTCGGCCGAAGTTCTAACGGGTCGTTTTTGCAATTTCAAAATCCAAACAACCCATCCGAACGGTTCAACATGTTCTCTATATTGAAATGTGCTTGGAGACCAAATTTTACATTTTTTGGAATTTTTTTGCTATTTATTAAGCCACTTTGAAAATTCTGATCCGGTGGTCCAGAAAATTTGGCTGTTTTTTACTGTTCACCGTTGGATCAGAAACTTTCAAAGTGGCTTAATAAATAGCAAAAAAATTCCAAAAAATGTAAAATTTGGTCTCCAAGCACATTTCAATATAGAGAACATGTTGAATGGTTCGGATGGGTTGTTTGGATTTTGAAATTGCAAAAACGACCCGTTAGAACTTCGGGCCGAACTTCGGGCCGAAGTTCTAACGTTATTACATTAGCCAATCTCTATATATATATATATATATATATATATACACATATATATAAAGAACACAACCTGAGACTAGGAGTGTCAATGGTACCTTTTTAGCCATTTACCAGACCCGTATCGTATTCGATAAGGCAGGTATAGGTAAGGTTTTTTTTCTTTAGCTTATTGGGTATGAGTATGGATAAAAAAAATTTCGTTAACCAAACGGGTAAGGATATGGGTAATGACTATTTCGTACCCGTTACCTTATAGGGTAATTATAAAATCTAAATATATATTCAATTCAATTTCCAACCCACCTAAATATGTATTCGTGTTTTTGAATTTTCTTCCTTTATAAAAAACAATTTAGTTGGAATTGATTGCACATTCATTTTTATATTTTACAGGGTTCTAAATAGCTAGCTATAGCTTTTTCGGACCTCAAAAGCTACAACACTATTAACCGCTTTTCTTTCATAGTGATTCTAAATAACTAGCTATGGCTGCGCTATAGCTTTTTCGGATCTTAAAAGCTATAGGGCTATATATAATCGCTATTTAGAACCTTGATATTTTATTAGAAATGTAATTATATATGTGTGAAATGAATGAGTTTTTTATTTTTAATTTGTAAAATATAATAAAACTAATTATTATATTAGTAATATTCGTTATTCATCCGCTACCGTTTCGTTACCCGATAATATTAACGGGTAAGGGTAGGGTAGAGTAAGGTTAATTTTTAATGGGTACGGATAGGATATGAGTAAAGTCAATTTTAATAGGTATGAGTATGAAAATGCCTCCACCCGACCCGTACCGTACCTATTGACACCCCTGCCTGAGACCGTATGAATTCATCAGATTATTAACTTGACTTTTTTTGCAAAGGCCAAGTTCAGTTCTCGCTTATCTGCACACTATCTTTCAACCTCCTTACTTTCTTTTTAATGACATGACATGAACTGAAACTGAAATCAATTTTGTGGACGGATCGATCATGTTTTCCATGAGAAATAATATTAAACTTTTTTTATATATAAGCAAGGTACACATGTTCATTTAGAAAAGTAAGCATTAATATATAAGAGAGATTTTAATATTTTAGGCGGATGTTGTTAATTGTCAGCATATACGAAATGTTCTTTGAATCAAACATTCTTTTACTTTAATTCTTAGTTTTTTTTACATGCATCTTCGTGTCCAGTATATGCTGGGGCGGACTCAGGATTTTCGTTGGAGGGCAAAAAATATCGAATCGGATTTAAACTCATTGATTAATTAGATACTCGATAAAAAACAATACTATAACTTATATTTTTAATGCTCTAATTTGTAATTTCTGATGTCTAACTTATAATTATAATTACCAATCATAATTCAAGAAATTTATTTTAATTTTAATCCTAAATTTAACTTGAATTACAAATCAAACATCTAGAAGGGGGCAAAAAGAATTTTCAGGAGGAGCAAAGTCGATTGGGACATCCTGATCTCCACTAAAATTCAAAATCCAGAGGGCACCCCCTAGGTATATGTTTTACGAACAAATGGGCTCAAATGTATAATTTGAAATTTTTTAAAGGTTAAATAAGAATTTTGTTTTAATATTAATAGCAGAGAGTTTCCTTCTCTGTTTTGAGCATGCAGGCATTATTACCAAAACACATTTGTCTTTTATGTTGAAGTAAACTCGGAGGGTGATTGATTTTAATTCATCAAAGATGCTGAATGTTTAAGCATAAATTGAGAATAATTTATAATTGGTTAAGCCATTATTTTTTATACAAATTAAATTTAAGATTGTAGTTTAAAGCTTGAGTGCATATCATTATAGGTCATTTAACATATTTAAAAAATAATAATTATATTGATGTTCATTTAAAAAAATATAATTATATTTATATTATTGTCAAAGTACGATATAACATGTTTACAATATACTTTTAATTTTACATTATGATTTCGAATTATTAATAGTAATTTCACAGTTGAAAAATGAGGAATTATATGTTATGAAATGCTTTTCAATTCCTTTGTTCTTTTATAGAGATTAATTTTACCTAAAGTGTGGGTTTTACAAGCTTTGTACCCTTTATATATATTGTCATTTCATAATTAAGCACAAAACCCTACAATTAGATGAGACAGCTGAATATTTACTTCAAGTTGAATATTCAACAAAATGCATCTTTATCTGGCTTCTATAAATATATATAGTCTTAAACTGAGGCACTCAATAATCTATCTCAATCTCCAACCCTCCCCCTTCCCCATCCCCAACAACCACACACAACACACACACACACACACACAAACACATTACCGTCACATTGGTACACACCGATGGAGCTTTCGTGTTGTACATTCCCCTCCTCCCCTCATTACCAGCGACACACTGATAACTTTCAGCGTACCCCATTTCATAACCAACCTAAACGCAACATTGCATGTACCCTGGCTTCCTGCCATTTCAGAACAACCTTATCCATTGTCAATGTTCCGGGGTAACAAAATCATATGTCAGAGCACAGAACGACCCGCATGGCTGGAAACGACCATTCCAGAACCATTGAGGCCATATGTCATGCTATCCCGCCTAACTCGCGACATTGGATTTTGGATACAAGCTTGGCCTAGCTACTGGTACTGCGTGTTAATTTTATATGCCTTGCTAGATCCTTCAAATTTTTTTTTTTTTTTTATAATCTAACTACTTAATTTGTCAAAAAGAAAAAAATTGGGATTTTTGCTAGTTCATGAAGAACATAAATAAAAGTGTTGGTTCAAAGTTCAAACTATATATAGAGCAAATCTCTAATTGTAACACAATATATATTCAATATGAATGTTTAAATCTGGATGTAATATCATGAAAGCAGAAATTTGTTGGATTTAGAGACGTCTAATTACAATAATAAAGTTGGACATGCGTGCATTATGATTATAATATCAAATACTGTCGCAAGATTACATTTATGTAATGATTAAAATATGCCAAATAATGTGATTAATTAAGTCATGGCATTATACGTATTTATATAAGGTTTTGGATACAAATACATATAGAACAATGTCAATCAATATAATTGTTAATGGACCGATTATAGTTGATTAAAATAATAGCAGTAATAAATACAGGCTAAATAAGGAAATCAGAATTTATTCTGATTTATTTCGGTTTTTTCTGGAAGTTCCTGATTTCCAAATCCTTGAAATCCGAAATCAAGATTTCTTGGAAAACTTGTTTTCCAAGTATTAGCAAATTTCGGCTGCCCTAGGTTTGGGGTTTTTGCACTGCTATAAAAGGGCTGAGTCTCCAAAGCTTGCAATCAATCCATCATATTGTCTGCTCCATTGAAAGACAAGATACTCTGTCATAATATTTAGGGTAGCCAGAGAAAAGGATTGCAAGTTCTTGGAAGGACTCGAGAGCCAACAACTCAAGTCAAGACCAGGAGCGTATCAACCCAGAGCCTTGGAAGCTGTCTGATTGATAGCATACGGAGGCCTTTGAAGATGGAAAGTAAGTTCCGCTGTGCATTAAGTTTAATTTCTTACAAAGGAGTAGATCTTGGTTGTGGTTTAAAGTAATTAGGAAAACTCACAAAGTAAAACCAACAAGTGGTATCAGAGCAACCTTATGTAAGAATTGCAGTTTAATTCGTTTTTAATTGCTTTCTATTTTTCATATCGAATTTAATTGTTGCAAAAAGAATTGTTAAAATTTTGCTTTAACCGTTTTTCCATGCGGTTTTGAATTAAAATCTTAAATTTGAACCCATCCTTGCGCTTCGTGTGATCTTGGAGAAGTTTTTATTTGAAATTTTAATTTTCAAAATAAGAAAGGATTAATTATGCAACAATTTAAGGTTTTAAATTCGAATTAGAGAAAGTAATTTAGGTTTGAATTTTCAGATCTAGTCATAAACAATTGATTTGAGGTAGTGATCTTAAAACAGATCAAACTTTTGACTCGTAACTCCGATTTGGACGCACGACCACAATTCGGAAACCTTGAAAAAGGATCTAGCCAGCCATTAACAACTTTGTTGTCAAAGACGATTTTTCAGGCCTAAAAATTGCTGTTTAAGCCCTCAAAATGACTGTTTTAGATTTTTCGACCATAAAAAAAAAAAAAAAAAATTTCGGTTTTCCCTCAATTCCATATCTGAAAATTTTATTAAGTCTAGATTATTTTTGGGTTACCAAATTTTCAGACTTTAGGAGTAATTGTGAGTAATTGTAAGTAATTGTAATTTAGGTTATAATAATTATAATTGCTATAATTACTATATATATTATGCTATATTTAGCCTAATTATTAGAATTTAGATATTATTTAAAATTGGTATTAACACCAATTAAAGGCTCTAATACTAAATTCTGATTTGATATCAATAATGCTTATTATGGCATAAAATTTATACTAAGTATGGAAGCAATAAAATTATTGAAGCATTTCTAAAAGATAATCATTGTAGAAATTGCTAAAGTTTTGCTAAAACCTAATAATTATTTTGATGAATATAGTTGACATATAAAATTAGTATATTCTAATTTAAAAGTGCTATAAGATACTGTATTCTATTTAGGACGAGTAGATACTATAGGTACGTCCTAGATTAGGTTTTAGGCATAATTTTGAAATCTAACTAAAGGCGTTTTAGGTATACATGTGCTGTTTTCGCATGAGTCAAGCATTGATGTTCGCAAACGAACCGCTCTTTGTAAGACAATTGCAAGGATGACTCATGACAAGTTGAAATGACGTGCTGACAATGGACGTGGGTGTTAGCTTTCCCAAAGGAGGGTTGGCGCCTACTAAGTTGTTTGGTGCATAAGGGTAGTGAATAAAAATAAGTTGCAACACACATGGACTAGCGATGTCTAAAAAAGCATCAGGGGCTTGGAACATAAGTGATCCGTCTGTGATCCTCCTCCCCCTGTTGACTGGCCTGGTCGTTAGTTCATGGATATGTTAATTTGACCCAAAGGTTGATTGACAAAAATGTTACATGTTTGTACTTTATTCACTACGCCAAAGTGCCTGAAGGTAATGATTGCACCCAAAGGTGTTTTCATTACTGAATGGTGTTTTTTTTGGCTAAAGATTTAATGGAGAAAATAGTTTTACACAGGCCTTCAGATAGATTTTAGAATTATGATTAAGGATCAAATCGTGAAGCATGTATCTAAATTATTTCTTTGTTCTTGAATTTTCAGATCTAAACATAATGTCAAGTCTAAGTCAGATTAAGCCCCTCATGGGGAACAATTTCAAACAGTGGGAGGAAAAGCTGAAATTAGTCTTAGGGATCATGCAATTGGACACTGCACTGAGATTTGATCGCCCCAAGCCTAATAAAGTGGGTGAGGAAACTCCCCAAGAGACGGCTGACATTAAAAGATGGGAGCATTCAGATCGCATGTGCATAATGGTGATGAAGCAAACGATCCATGAGACTTTTCGAGGCATCATACCTGATACAGAGACAGGCGCTATTAAATACCTTAAGGCCCTTGAAGAAAAATTCACAAAGAGTAAAAAGACTGAAGTTAGTACACTTTTTGTGAAGTTAGCAACAATAAAATACAAGGGAAAAGAAGGGGTTAGAGAGCATGTTATTGAGATGACAAGACTACAACGTGCCTTGAAAGGGCATAATTATGACATCTCTGATGAGGTTCTCATTGAGTTCATTTTTCTGTCTCTCCCGTCTAACTTTAGTCAATTCAAGATGACTTATAATTGTCAAAGAGAGACATGGACACTACCTGAGTTTGAGGCTCAGTTGGTGCAGGAGGAAGAGAGACAGAAAATGACTAAGGGAGAAAGTGCTCATGTAGTAACATCTAATCCTAAGGGTAAAGTCAAAAAGCGCAAGTTTACTGCCAAGGAAAAGGGACCTACCAAGATAGCTGCAAACAATGCCGCGCAGAAAAGCAAGAAGGAAGATACTTCTGCGAAAGCAGATGAAAAGAACTGTTTTTCTGCAAAGCGCCAGGACATACAAAGAAATTCTGCACCAACTATCATGCATGGTTGGCAAAGAAAGGTGTGTCTCTTGCTTTAGTTTGTTCTGAAGTTAATTTAAGTTCTGTATCTAGATATACTTGGTGGATAGATTCAGGTGCAACGACTAACATCAGTATGTCGATGCAGGGTTGCCTAAGCCATCGCAAGCCAAGTGAGGCGGAGCGCTACGTTTACGTAGGAAATGGCAACAAAGTAGAAGTGGAAAGCATAGGAAAATTTAGATTATTATGTAAGACAGGATTTTATTTAAGTTTTGATGCTTTAGTGGTTCCATCTTTCAGAAGGAACCTAATTTCTGTATCTTATTTGGACAAAAATGGTTATGTATGTTCATTTAGTAATGAAAATTTCAGTTTGTGTCAAGATTCTAAGCTTCTTGCTTCTGGTATCCTGTCTTCTTATGATAATCTTTATTTTCTAGATATAGACACTTCACATTCAGAGGCACTGCACATAGATAATAGAAAACGTAAATTAACTTGCGAGAAATCTGCAACATTATGGCACAAGCGATTAGGACATATCTCTATGAAAAGGATAGAACGTCTTGTGTCTAATGATATTCTCCAACCTTTAGATTTTACAAACTTAAGTGATTGTGTAAATTGTATAAAAGGAAAACAAACTAATAAACGTAAGTATGATGCAAAAAGGTGTAATGATGTCTTAGAATTGATTCATACGGATATCTGTGGTCCTTTTCCAAAGGCTACAAGAAATGGTCACCGTTACTTTATCACATTCATAGATGATTATTCAAGATATGGTCATATTTACTTAATAAAAGAAAAGGCGGAAGCATTAGACGTGTTCATAAAGTTCAAAACAGAAGTTGAGTTACAACTTAACAAACGTATAAAGTCCATTCGTTCTGATCGTGGTGGTGAATACTACGGTCGTTATGATGGATCAGGAGAACAGCGTCAAGGTCCCTTTGCAAAATACTTAGAGGAATGCGGAATTGTGCCTCAGTATACATTGCCAGGTTCGCCTGCAATGAATGGTGTTGCTGAGCGACGAAATCGCACCCTTAAAGACATGGTGAGAAGTATGATTGCTCGTACAACTCTACCTGAGAATTTGTGGGGAGAAGCCTTAAAGACTGCAGCATACATACTTAATAGAGTGCCTACTAAAGCAGCTAACAAGACCCCTTACGAGTTATGGGTTGGGCGCAAGCCTAGCTTGAATCATTTGAGAGTTTGGGGATGTCCATGTGAAGCTAGGCCTTATAAGCCAAGCGAAAAGAAACTGGACGAAAGAACCGTTAGTTGTTACTTTATAGGCTATTCTGAACGATCTAGGGGGTACAAATTCTATAATCCAACAGAACATACAGTTTTCGAGTCAGGAAGTGCAAAATTTTTTGAGAATAATGAGTTTGTAGGGGGAGATATGACAAAAGATAGTATTTTTGAAGAAGAAGAAGAGACGAATGCGAATGAGACTATGGACCAAAATCCTAGTTTTATTCAAATTCCGATTGCATTTAGAAATACATCTTTTGACAATGTGCAAACTTCATCATCCCAAACAACTCAGTTAGAAACTCAACATGGAATAGAGAACACAAATGGACCTGAACCCAACCCAAACCCTGACATTGACATGACAAATGTTGATGGCCTAGGGCCTGTGGGAGATTCAGAAGTTGGTAATGATGTTCCTCCTCTTGTTGAAGATCAAGTTGTAATTGAACCTCAAGAAAATCTAGAGCCTGTGCCAGTTAGGAAATCTACTAGAGAGAAAAGATCTACACAATCGAAGGATTATGCATATCTTCAAGAACATGAGTTTGACATTGGCTTGTTTGAAAATGATCCTGTTAATATCAAACAAGCTGTGGAAAGCTCTAACTCTCAATTGTGGATTAATGCCATGAATGAAGAAATGAAATCTATGTACGACAATGACGTTTGGGATATCGTTCCGTTGCCTAAAGGCAAGAAACCCGTTGGTTGCAAATGGATATTTAAGACTAAGCGGGATTCTAAAGGCAATGTTGAAAAATACAAGGCACGTCTTGTTGCGAAAGGTTTCACACAGAAAGAAGGCATTGATTATAAAGAGACTTTCTCTCCAGTTTCATCGAAAGACTCTTTAAGGATTATATTGGCGCTTGTAGCACATTATGATTTAGAACTTCATCAGATGGATGTAAAGACGGCATTTCTCAATGGTGACATTGATGAAACGATCTATATGAAGCAGCCAGAAAACTTTGTATCAGGTGATGCAGGGTCTATGGTCTGCAGACTTAAGAAATCTATCTATGGTCTAAAACAAGCATCTCGACAATGGTATCATAAGTTTCACAAAGTTGTTAGCTCATTTGGTTTTGAGTCTAACATAGTAGATGAATGTATATACCTTAAGTAGATGACATATTGCTTGCCAGTAACGATAAGGACATGTTACATCAAACTAAGAATTTTTTATTTAAGAATTTTGAAATGAAAGATCTTGGTGATGCATCATTTGTTCTAGGGATTGAAATACTTAGAGAAAGATCTCAAGGTATTCTAAGGTTATCCCAAAGGAACTATATCGATAAGATTCTAACAATATTTGGCATGCAAAACAGTAAACCAGGAGATACCCCTGTATCAAAAGGAGATAAGTTTAGTCTAAAACAATATCCCCAAACTGACTTAGATAAAAAACATCATGAAAGATATTCCCTATGCCTCAGCCGTAGGTAGCATCATGTATGCACAAGTATGCACGCGTCCGGATATTGCGTTCATTACTGGAATGCTAGGGAGATATTTAAGTAACCCAGGTATGGAACACTGGAAGGCAGCCAAGCGAGTGTTGAGATACCTAAAGAGAACTAGGGACTATATGCTCACGTATCGGAGATCGGAACAGCTCGAGGTCATTGGATATACCGATTCTGATTTTGGAGGATGTGTCGACAGCATGAAGTCAACATCAGGATACATCTTTATGATGGCAGGCGGTGCCGTGTCATGGAAGAGCGCTAAGCAGTCATTGGTAGCCTCCTCCACTATGGCAGCTGAATTTGTCGCATGCTATGAAGCATCTAATCATGGCGTATGGCTGAAGAACTTCGTCACAAGGCTGAAAATTGTGGATTCTATTCAGAAACCACTCAAATTATTATGTGACAACAATTCAGCAGTGTTATACGCCACCAACAACCGAAGTTCGTCAAAGTCGAAGTACATTGACATTAAGTTTTTGGTTGTAAAAGAGAGAGTGGAGAAAAATGAATTATATATAGAACACATAGGTACAGACTCCATGATTGCGGATCCTCTTACTAAAGGACTGCCACCCAAGAAATTTCACCAACATGTTGCTTGTATGGGTGTAATATCTGTTTAGGATAATTAGAAAATGTGGGAGTCTGAATATGTTTTGAGTTCTGATGTTCTATGTAATGCAATTGTAAACAATTTTGATGATATATATACAAGTTGCATTCAATTTCAGTTTCATTATTTCTTTCCTTAAAGTTTAAATTCTTGGCCTCATACAGTAAAGTGAAGGTGACTCAATTAGAAATAGGCACGTCTAATCACACTTGCGTGTAATTTCTAAACTATATGTCCAAATCAGATTCATGTCATTCAGTTATGCTGGCAGCGTGATTTATGTCGGTTTAGTTGCGAATAAATGTGACAAATGCCGCTTAAGTCCTTTGTTAGCATAATTGATGGACGGAATTGTTTAAGAAATACGATAAGCAAAGACAGAAAAGTTGCATGCAATAAAGTTAAGGATATATAATCAAAAGGTTGCACTTGTCCATGTGGGAGATTGTTGGATTTAGAGACGTCTAATTACAATAATAAAGTTGGACATGCGTGCATTATGATTATAATATCAAATACTGTCGCAAGATTACATTTATGTAATGATTAAAATATGCCAAATAATGTGATTAATTAAGTCATGGCATTATACGTATTTATATAAGGTTTTGGATACAAATACATATAGAACAATGTTAATCAATATAATTGTTAATGGACCGATTATAGTTGATTAAAATAATAGCAGTAATAAATACAGGCTAAATAAGGAAATCAGAATTTATTCTGATTTATTTCGGTTTTTTCTGGAAGTTCCTGATTTCCAGATCCTTGAAATCCGAAATCAAGATTTCTTGGAAAACTTGTTTTCCAAGTATTAGCAAATTTCGGCTGCCCTAGGTTTGGGGTTTTTGCACTGCTATAAAAGGGCTGAGTCTCCAAGGCTTGCTATCAATCCATCATATTGTCTGCTCCATTGAAAGACAAGATACTCTGTCATAATATTTAGGGTAGCCAGAGAAAAGGATTGCAAGTTCTTGGAAGGACTCGAGAGCCAACAACTCAAGTCAAGACCAGGAGCGTATCAACCCAGAGCCTTGGAAGCTGTCTGATTGATAGCATACGGAGGCCTTTGAAGATGGAAAGTAAGTTCCGCTGTGCATTAAGTTTAATTTCTTACAAAGGAGTAGATCTTGGTTGTGGTTTAAAGTAATTAGGAAAACTCACAAAGTAAAACCAACAAAATTTACATCAATGCAAAATTAATTTGTGTTAATAACTTAATATCTACCTCATGGTAAATTAAGGGACCACAATATCCTTTGAACAACTTGTTATTTTGGCTTTGTGTTAAATTTCCTCATTTTGTATTTAAGTGCAGCCACTGTCAAGATTTTCAAAAAAGTCTATTTAAGTGTACTCAACTCTGGTTAATTCTTGTGATATATCCTTAATTCCTTATTGATTGTCAGCTTTGGTATATCACTCGTATCTAATTCTTGTCTGTGCAAATCTTGTATTGTTCATAAAAGATATATACTCGTTTCAGAGATTTTCTAAGTTCAAGACATTGTGGTTGGTGATGTCATATTTTGTTGGTTTGTTGTTCAAAAAAGAAGGAAACAAAAGAACTATTCAACTCCAAGTTCAATGTAAATTTTGCTATGTGATCAGAGTTGTGGTACAATTCACCTGTTCATAAAACTGATGCAAAATTGAATGAATTGTGGTGTCAGTTTTGTCTGTCATATTGTGGCATTGTAATAATGTAGTAATTTGCTAGTTGAGCTATTAAATAAGGTTAGTTTGCATCAATCATAGGTCAATTGCGCTAGCTACAAGCCCAGGAGCTATACCTGATATAAAACTGATGGTACTGCTGGGGTGTATATCTCTTCTTATAAAAACCTCTGGTTGCACCATAGACGACCTACACGACATAGAATTTGACAAGCAGGTACAGATAGATCACATTGTATTTGAACTAAGGAAGTCTAGTTGTACAACTAAATTTGTCAACGAGCAATTATTTTACGTGAAATAATCTGCGAATTTTAGGTAGAGCGCAGCAAGAAGAGACCTCTGGCATCGGGTGAGTTGACGCCATTGCAAGGCTGGTGTTTTTGGGTCTTTCAGATCTGCTCCTGACACCACTTCTGCTTCAACTCAACAAGCTAAGGTAATATACGCTAACAAAGGTTTTGAACTCTTGATTTGAACAATTACTAGGATTGTCAACCAACAATAAAATAATTTAAATTACGGCCTTATGCGTGATAGGATACTTGCTTGTGTTTACTTTTTTTCTATTTAAATAAGTAAAGATAAAATCTTACTGAAATCGAACTGAGTTGATATGCCTCGCGGTAAAATGAGTCGAGTTCTTCATCACTATGTGTGTATTGTCCTTGACCTAGTTCTGGGGTCCAACTGATCACTAAGTTGTTGTTATCCTTGTTATGTAAATTTTCTAATTAAACACACACAAGAGATTGCTATATTTCATTGACTGATTGTTTTAATGATTGCAGCTTGGGATTTGCTGCAGCTCAACAAATTCTAATATTTCTGTACCCTCTTATGAAGAGAGTTACCTATTTGGTATGTCCTATACGGTAATTATTTGCACAGAATGTTTGTGATGGATTAATGAATAATCAAACAGAAACTAAGCAAAAAGTGAATTTGGCTTTGTTACAAAAAAAAATCATAAAGAACGCTACATACATTCACCAAAAGAAGATAATGTGCCCTTTTGGAAGTGCATGTTATTCTACAGTTGCAGTTGCCTATTTGATCAGATTTGATAATACAATTGGACCCAGTTTCATTATATTTTTGAGACTTAAAATCACCTCAAAGAGTTATACTTGTATTCATGTCCTATATATAATTTTTAAGTTGAATTTTACATAACGTTACACATTCTATTCTAAACTGAAGTTGGTCATTCCAATTTATGTTTTTCATCCAGTAATTCTGTGTCATTTTACAACTACAGCCTCAAGCTTTTCTTGGTATAACAATCAATTGGAGTGCCCTTGTTGCCTTGTTGGATGGACTGCTGTCACTGGAAATTTGGTTAATACCAATGTTTTCCTTCCGATTTACATTGGTGGTGTGTTTTGGACAATTGCATATGACACAATATATGCACATCAGGTACATTTATGCTTAATTATTAGCAGTTTGAATCCATGTCAGTTTATCAATATATACCAAATATTGATTTTTCTTGATTGATAAACAGGATAAGAAAGATGATGTCAAAGCTGGAGTTAAATCCTCAGCATTGCGCTGTTCGGAAATTCCTCGACATACTGGACTTTAGGGTTTGCTTCAGTCTGTATTGGTAGCTTGGGACTTGGGGGTTACAATGCTCATCTTGGTAAAATTAGGAGATATCTTATATTTATATTCTTTAGGGAGCTTCGAGCATAAATTGAAATCGAGAATTGCTCATCCAGCTTTCAAATTACAAACTAAATTTTGGTGACAAACTAAATTATCCATATATAGAAACTTGCACTGGATACCAATTGACTTTTATTTTACTTCATGAATTTGTAGATTCGAGTCCAATAAATGGTTTGGAGCACTGGTTTTTACTGGAATAATACTCGGTCGGCTTGTATCCTGAGAAATATTTGGCAACAGATGCTTGATGATATGCTTAAGTATTAGACCAGTAAAGGATGGCTCCAGTTCTACACCAACTGTGGAGGATGCCTAGCATAGAGGATATGAAAACCAATAGCACTGATGCTTGCGTACTATGATAGAACTGGAGACAACCTCTATACTAGCTAATAGGACAATTTAGAAGAATCTGATGTCAGAAGAATAACGCCTAACATGGCACAGTTACTAGAGTCAAGTTAGATTAATCATAGTTAGAGAGCACTTCAATAGCTTAAAAACAGAGAGCATTCTCATTTGTAAATCAAGGCAGTGACTTCAATAGAAAAAGATTTAAATATCTTCTTTTTCTCTTACCAGTACCTATCAGGTTTTATTAAGAGATGGAAAGTTTGGGATATTGGTGCAGGAAGGGTTACTGGACAGATGGAGGAAAAGAAGAGAGATTTCGAGATGGGTCCTTGTTGCTTTTTTTTGCTTTTGTTGTTTCATGTAGTGCATGCTCACCTACATTATATATAGTACAGAAGCTCCTCATAAATGGAGAATTAGAATTATTCAGTTTAATTTGAAATCATTTGAATTTATTCTTTAACTTCTGAACTCTACAGTAAAATTTCCTTTTCTTAATTTGGGGAAACAAATCAAACAATTACGTTCAGTTCAGTTTGTTGCTGATTAACATGGGACACTCACCTCGCTACCTGGACTATTGGTAATAGTATTTTTCTGATCAGTACTAGGTTATGAGTTATGACAATTGTAAAATGTGGGTCGGTAACAATTTGAATGTGCTTCAGTAGGCAAAGGCCCACTACTTCAAAATAAAATAAATAAAATGAAAGCAAACAATTTTAATGTCTAATAGGCTTTAAATTCTAGTAGGAAAATAAAGCTCCAGACAGTGTTTCACATATTAAGTAGCACTGTGCTGGTAATTTTCATCAATATTTGGTTTGTCTGTTTGAAACACTTATTTTACTTTTGAATGCTCATATGTAACAGTAGATAACAAAAAATTGGTAAAACATAGTTCACCAGAAAACCTAATTAGTAGTGTACTACAATATCAGAAAACCTTAGTGCATGACTTTTTCGTCAGAAGTCAAGATAGCTAGATTTGAATTCTCAGTGACTGTAAAAGGCAAACATGACGAGGAGATCGGCTGTTGGGTTTTCTTTATTTTAAGAAAATAATATGTTGGCAATCTAAACAACAATAATACATGGACAAGAAAGTTAACACAACAATATGTTTTATGGAAAAGTTACACTAGATAAGCAAACATACAGCTCTTTAAGATATATTAAACTTACCTTTCTGTCATAATCTAGATCAAAGATATCATTTGAAGCGCAACAGGAGACATGTACAAAGAGAGCCATCAAGTAAAATAGTCCAAATAATTTGAAATCAGGAAGTGTTCCAGGTTTTGTTGCCAGCATAATTGACCTGCCATTGGCAGTACATGTGCACATCTTTAGTAATAGAAAATTATATAAATATATATATGCCATCTGAAGAAGCTAAAAAGCAAAAGAAGGGAACCAACAAGAAAAGTCTTGTCTGAGTAGTTTACATGTTGCATATATTGTATTAATTTTCATGTCATTATGTACTTATAATGTTCCTTAACTCATACTAAATGTTCAACTTAATTTGTTAAATAAAATTTACAAATAAACTAACACCTCGCTAGCTCTGTTCACATGCAAGACATCCAAAACTTTTTTTATTAACCCTTCTGTTTTTCTTTAGAAACCTTTAGTTTATATATGTAACAATTTCTCTAGCTTGGTTTGATTGCAATTAATTAACACAACTGTAATGAATGTATATAGCACAACTGTAATGTGTATATGTACCAAAAGGCAGGCCAGGAATGCAGCCAAAGCCCAAAGTCATCGCCTATGCGAGCAAGCTTAACATACGGCTTGATTATCTCCGGCACTTTCTCATCCACCCATGATACACTCTCACTGCCCTTGCAGACGAACGATTTGTCTCTAAGCAATGACGGCGACAAAGAGAGACCTGGCTTAAGCACAGGAAGAAACTTTTGTTGCAGAGGCTGTGCATGTGTCCTACGAAGAGTCGGTTGGTTTTGAAAGTTGGCACGGTTAAAGCTACCACGTTGTCGTGCATATGGAAGGGTGACTGTGGAGGTACATAAGAGTTCCATTTTTGGGAGAGAGGAGAGCTATAGAGAGAGAGATCTGTTGGTTGTAGTTTGAGATGGTAATTAATTAACATGGCATGCAGTTCTATTTATAGATGCTGAAGATTTTTCTTTTTGGTTGTATATATAAATGCTGAAGGTTGTTTGTTTTTTTAAGGTAATACAGAAGCGCTGAAGGTTGTGGTCAAAAGATTTTTATTATTAGAGTGTATGAACCACTTGGTTGCAATAGATAGTGATAATTGGCTTTTTCCAGAAACCCTAGAATTGGACAGATGTTGGGGTGTCTCACTATACTAGCCGTACTTGCACGCTTAATGAAAACGTGAGTACATGAGTAGTACATGTGGTCCAAATCAAACCCGTCATAAAATCCGCTGGAGAATAAGTCCTGCAAAAAGAATTTAGATTACCAAAGATTTTTCAAAGATTTTTGTAATTCTTTTTTATGTGACATATTCAAAAGCAATTCTTCCAACCTCTATATATATTTTCTATTTTCGAACTGTTAGGTTACAGGGGTGAAAACAGAGCGAATACGGAGCGGATAGTGGTAAAATCATATCTATATTCCTTATTAATTTTCCGAATACGGATACGGATCGGATATCAGCGGGGTACAGATACGGATACGGATCGGATCGGATATTTATTATAATATTAAAAAATACCAAAGTTCATAATATTTATCTAATTTTAATGATGAATAACATATATTAAAATATATGATATATATCTACTATTCGGATACGGAAACGTAAAACCATATTAGTATCCATATCCACACGGATATTCAGATATCGGATATCCACATCTAATTTTTCAAATACGGATTAGATATTATCCATACAGTTTTCACCCCTAGTTAGGTATGATTTTTCTTTGTGTATATCTTCATTAGTCATTTTTTATGCATTTGTTGATATTTACAAATTCTTGTATCTAGCAAACCGTAGAGAGAAAATTTAGAGCAAGATCGTTTGTAATATCAAAGGCCGTTGAGATTCTGGCACTGACACAATGTTTATTGAATATTCAAACTCTATCAATTCGTTAATTATTACTCTAATCAACTTATGCGATTAGAAGAACGGTTAGACCGCTAGATAAAATGCTACATTATGAGAAAGTTTTAATTTATTGTATTTTTTACTGAAATATTTATATTAGCTAAATAAAATGCTACATATATTTATATTTTTTTTACAAAAGGAGTGCAAAAGTTTTATATTTAATATATATTTTTATAATTAATTTTTAAAGTTAATTCAAGTTATATGAGATATAGGTATATATTGAAAAATTGTAAATTTGAAGGAGACCTAAAAAAACCATTTCTGTATTTGTAACTAATTTAATTCTTTGAATGCTTATATTTTAATCCATGTGCCAAACAAACCAGACACAAACAAACCATTTATGGATACGTATAAATTATTAAATACATGTAAAATGTTTGTAATATATGGCAAAGATTAGTAGTTGGGAATGTCATTTGCTATTTGAATTTTAAATTGTCAATGCAAAATTAAACCATTAGCATGATGTTGCTTAACAATATGATCAGAGTCAAAATAATGATGAATTACGTAGGGTTTTGGCTTAGGTTTTGCATATTTTCTCACACTTATGTTTAATTTATTAGAGAAAAAGGTTATTGTCACCCTTCTTTATGTTTTATTACAGAAAACAGGTTTTGGGACTATTTTGCATCAAATGGAGCAAGAATCGGGTCAATCGGATCAGCGATGCTCATTGACTAAGTCTCTGTTACGGTCCGTATTGCCTAATACGGACCGAGCCTAATATGGACCAGGAGATGGCGTGATACGCATTAAAACCCTCAGCGACAAGGTCTCAATATGGACCGTATCACCTAATACGGACCGTAACCGAAGGCGCCTCTTGGAAAATAACTGCCGACAGCTGTATCCAGATCAGTTTCTTAGCTCCTACTCAACCACCAGACGTCCCTCCACTCCTATATAAGGCCCCTGGACAGAAAAATAAGTTATCTTGGTAATTAGGGTTAGATTTGATTAAAGTGAGAAGAGAGGAGTGATTGTAACCATGCCATTCCGCAGCTAAGTTCCTTTTCTTAGGGGCTAGGCAGTAAACCTTGTTACTCTTGATGTTTTGATATATATATTTTCTGTTGATTATGATTTCTTGTTATTTAATCGAAATGCTTTTGTGATTTATCATCTCTTCATCTAATTTCAATG
Source organism: Carex littledalei (assembly GCA_011114355.1). Lineage (NCBI taxonomy): Eukaryota > Viridiplantae > Streptophyta > Magnoliopsida > Poales > Cyperaceae > Carex > Carex littledalei. The sequence goes on from CM022080.1 coordinate 18,224,911, forward strand.
ATCTAGTTTGAGTCCGTTAGGGTAGTGACAGTACTTTAATGATAAGAGAAACTATTTGTACGAATTAATTAACCTCGTTGAGATCTATTAGGTTTATGTGAAGAAAACCTTAGCGGGGAAACCATAAACCAGAACAACAAAACGCGAACCAAGTTCCATCATTTGCGTAAGGTAAATCGCAGTGATCTGTGTAGTAACTTGTGTATTTAAGAGATCAGTCATTTGCGTAAGATAACTCGCAGTGTCCTCTGTAGAATCTCGATGAAAGATCTGTCATTCTTGCGTGAAATAACTCGCAGTGACCTAAGTGGTGTCTTTCATAAAAACAACAACAGGAAATCAGACCCGACAAGAATATATTATCAAAGCAGATTGAGTAGCAATGGTGTGCCGAAACCCTAGGAATTCTCATCTCTATCTTTATTTTAATTACTTTTAATTGCTTCCTAATTTACATTGATCACAACAACAACTCTCAATTTTCAGATTTCGTCTAGCCTTTCGAAAGATTGTGATTCGATCGCTCAAAACTCTGAATCAATATTCCCTGTGGATCGACCTCGAATATACTACTCGATAGGATTGTGCGCTTGCAGTCTGAACCGATAGCATTTCTGAGTTTATAAATATTAAAAGAAACATCGCTCTCTTTTGAGTGATCAAGCTTTTTGGCGCCGTTGCCGGGGAATAACGGTTCATTGTGCAAGGCCTCGCAAGACGCCCTTGCTTTGACCATTGAATCCAATTAATTAGAGACGCCTAGACTTTTTATTTTCTGCATTTTTATTTTTCTTTTATTTTCAATTTCGTTTTTCTTTTTATTTTTCAGTTTTTAGTTTAATTTTCAGATTTTCTTTTCTTTTTAGGACACTGCACGCTGGCCGAATCATCCGTACGAAGATCCCTAAGGATTGCAAGTAGGAGAGGACAATTTGCTTCCACATCACCGATAAGAACCAATCATAGTTCTTCCTCGAGTAATTTTGAAAGCGAAGAAGACTCAAATTCGATCAACATGAATATTCCACCGAACGAACTGATTCCACCTTTCAACAATGGAAGACAAGAAGGCAATGGTGATAATGAAGTTCACAATGCAGCAAGACCCAAACTTCTACGAGACTATTGCGTACCGCGCGCGAATGATCCTAATTCAAGCATAAACCCACCAACTGTTACGAACCGTAATTTTGAGATCAAACATGCTCTCATAAATATGGTTTCGCAACAGCAATTTGGAGGATTTCCAAATGAAGATCCACATCTTCACTTGTCAATTTTCCTTGGGATATGCGAGACGATAAAGATCAACGGAGTTACCGATGAAGTAATCAGGCTAAGGCTATTTCAATTCTAAAAGATAAAGCAAGAGCATGATTGTTTTCCCTACCGGCCAATTCTATTCAAACTTGGGACCAATTGTTTAATGTGTTTATTGCAAAATATTTTCCACCATCTAAAACTTCAAGATTCAGAAATGCAATTACCTATTTTGAACAAAGGGATGGTGAAACATTGTGTGAAGCATGAGATAGATACAATGATATGTTAAGATGTTGTCCACATCATGGTCTAGAAAGATGGCTGATTGTTCAAACTTTTTATAATGGTCTAAACCCTACCGATAGGTTGTCTATTGATGCTTCCGCAGGGAGAACAATCATGAACAAGGAACCTGATAAGGCTTACAACCTGATTGAAGAGATTGCAATCAACCAACACTACTGGATCCCTGAGCGAAAGAAGCCAACTTCAACACCTGGCATGCACCGAGTAGATGATATATCCATGCTAAGCGCAAAGATCGATGCTTTGCAACTAGCACTCAACAAGCAGACCAAGCAGCGAACGGTAGCAGCAGTCAATGCCGCAACAGCATGTGGCTATTGTGGATGAGCGCATAAGATGACCGAATGTATGAATGTGACGGAGACTGAGGAAGAAACAGAGCAAGTACACGCCATCGACAATAGCTTTCGACCTTAGACCGCCTACAATTCATACCATCCGAACAACCGAAACCATCCAAATCTCTCATACGCAAACAATCAAAGGCCTGCTGCACCTCAACAGAACTATCAGCCACAACCCAATTATCAACCAAGATACAACAATCCTCAACCGAATTACCAACCGAGGTAGTACAACCAACCACAGCAACCTGACATCACATCACTAATGGAGAGATTCCTAGAGAAGCAAGACAAGGCTAACGCCGAAATCGCGCAAAAGATCGAATCCTTAACAAACCGCAACAAAGACTTAGAAGACCATGTCTCTAAGATGGCAAAAGAACTCTCGAGTATCGCACGTGGAAAAGACAAATTTCTGGGCCAACCGGAAGAAAATCCGAGAGAGACTTGCAAAAGCATAACATTAAGGAGCGGTACAGCTTATCAGGGACCTCCCATGCCCTATCAAACTTCCGATGAGATGCATGTAGAGCCATCGCATTCTGAGGAATACAAGCCGCAACAACCGGAGCCGCCCGTATTCGAACTGCAGACAGACCATATTAAGGAGCAGAATGACACCGTAGGTGGAGACAAGCAACAAACCGAACCTGAATACATTGCACCACCACCCTACAAGCCACCTCTGCCATTCTCTCTAAGGCTAGTCGTGAGATTCATGGATACTCTCGAGCAATTACAAGCCACTATCCCCTTCACTGAGGCAATTGCAAGCATACCCTCGTATGCTAAATTTCTGAAGGGGATTCTTTCAAATCGCAATAGACTCCAAGAATCCTCAATAGTTCCGCTCAATCTGGAATGTAGTGCGCTCGTGCAAAGCAAATTACCGACAAAATTGAAAGATCCGGGAAGCTTCTCGATACCATGTACCTTTGGCACGACAAACTTTAAGAGAGCTTTACGTGATTTGGGAGCAAGTGTAAGTTTAATGCCAAGGGCGGTATTTGACAGATTGGAATGTGGAAACCTATCACCAATGCGGATCTCATTGCAACTCACCGACCGATCAATTCGATATCCTGAAGGAATGTTGCTAGATATCCCAATAAAAGTTGGTAATTCTGGATACCAGTAGATTTTGTGGTAGTTGATATAGAGGAAGATGAGCAAATCCCAATCATCCTTGGAAGGCCATTCCTCGCTACATGTGGGGCGACGATCGATGTTAGGAATGGAAAGATCTCATTAAATGTTGGTGAAAACAAGATGATCTTCAACATGAATGAACCCTTCGAAAAACCCCCTGACATCAATCATGTCTACAACTTGGAAACAGCGGATGAGTCTGGTAATGATGAATTACGATTGGATGAATTTGAAGACATCGAAGAAATGATGTGCGTAGCAGAAATGGAGAGATTGTTCAACACACAAGATAACAGTCAGACCCATCCAACCTCCGTGACATCACAAACTGATGGTCTGAACAAGAGTCCTAATATCGCCAACAACAGGAATTATTCTCTTTTAGCCCTCGCATCAATCAAGAACCTCCATGAAGAACTCGATGCAATTTCTCAAAGACTGGACGAGGTCGAATCAATACTCGGCGCAAGTCTGATATTCAACCCCGGACCTCAAACACCAACCAATTTCTTCGAGAAGGGCAGTGATAACAAGACCACAAAAGACACTGAAGGCGATCCACCCGACAAGCAACCCGCTTGCATTGTCAGGAGGACATCTGGAAGAAACTAACGCGACACAAAGTCAAGCTAACGACTTTAAACAAGCGCTTCTTGGGAGGCAACCCAATGCCACTTTTATGTTTTCTTATAATTAATTATTTTTAGTTTATTTTAGGACTTTAACAAAGAAACAACTCATACCCACCTTTTTCCTATGATTAGGTGAACATATCGGAGTTAGGACTTGATTAAAGACATCTCGGAAGATGGGAAAATACTCTCTGGTACGGTCTGTATTGGCTGATACGGATCATGCCAGTGGATACGGGGGTGAAAGAGTAAGAAGACAAGGAGACAAGTGGTGAATACGGCCCGTATTGGCTGATACGGACCGTATTCAGAGGAGTTAAAACTTGGCGGTTATTGGTTTTAAGCACAACGGATGGGATACGGACCGTATCACCCAATACGGTCCGTAATAGAGGCTAATCCGGGAGATGCGAACCCATTAACGAAGAGACGTTTGAAATCCCGCACGAATCACGTCTCATAACCGTTAACCCCTTCGTTTTAACTTCTAAAACCCTTCTCTTCATCTCTCTCTCTATTCTCTTCCCCTATCTCTTCCCCTTCTCCCTCTTCCATTCTTGCCCGAAATCAAGCACCCTTCTTGCCACCGATCGCCATCGCCGCCGCACTCAAAACCTCTTCTCCTTAGAACTGCCGCCGTTGCACTCTCTCCGCGCCTCTGCCCTAATACGGACCGTACCAGGTCCGTATCCGACACCCCTCGGCCGACCTTCATCAAATTCGGTTTTTCTAAAAACCCCTTTTCTCATTTCAAAGTTTAATTTCATTTTTGCATTTGTTTTAATTTGATCTCTGTTACATTAATTTAGGTAATTAGGTTTTATTTCGTAAAATCAACAAAAATCACAAAAAAAAATTAGTTTCTGTCAGTTTTACCACTTTTTACCAGTATCATACAGTCCGTATTACTCCAATACGGTCCGTAATCGGTTACCAGAAAACTAGACCACTTCAGTTTTTCCAAAAATCCTTTTGATACGGTCCGTATTACCCTAATACGGTCCGTAATCAGTCCGGTACTTGGCCAATTTCACCAACTAACCAGTCCGTAATCAGACCTATTGCCCAATACGGTCCGTAACAGAGACCCAAATTTTGAACAAATGGCCTCAAAAATGAAAAATATTTTAGGGGCAGTTACAATGGAAAATGGCACGCCCTGCAAGCCCGATATACGAGCCTTCTCAGGATTACATCGATGTAATCGAAGGACAAACTGAAATGCAATATCAGGCTAATGTCGACAGGCAACAAAGGCACAGGGAGGAGCCGCCTTTTGATGCATATAGGGAGGCAGGCGCATCGGCCGCTAGAGCCGAGTCTTCAGGGGCGACACCATCTGATGCCCCTACAGATGAGTATGATCAGTTCATCCAAATGGTAAATTGGATGAATTGGAACCTCAATGAGCTCACCTTGACAACAAGTGAGACTACCCAGCGAATGGAGCAGAACGGCTCGTCACTTCACCAAGAGGTCGGTGAAATCCGCAACAATATGGAGGAGATCCGGAGGAGTGTTGACGAGAGCAGGCGCGAGATCTAGCAAACGCGCTACATGGCACAGCAGTACTATCAGTTTGCTCTTGACTCAGGATTCGAGTACCAGCCACCACTATATGGACTCTTTGACCCATCATTCTACGAGAAGATCCATCGCCCACCACCACCTCCACCACCTCAGGATTAAGGTGCAGTGAGTTGTATCTTTCCCTCGGTCTTTTTACTTTATTACTTCATTTATTTTTATCTCTCGAGCATTGGGGACAATGCTCAATTTTATTCGGGGGGTAGGAGGTAAATTGACCATGTATCTTTAAAAAAATTTCGCATTTTTATCTTTTTAGGTGCTAGTAGTTTTACTCAATTTTTGACTAGGGTTGGAGGCTTTACCGAAAATTGTAGGATGATTAAATTAAGCTTTTTAGCTAGCTTGCATTTTTATTTCTTAGGAGTAGGTTAATCAAATATGGAATTGTTCTGAATTGAGTTAGGCTAGGTTTAGACAATTGGTCATGATACCAAAAATTCAAAATTTTTAAAGTAATTAGTGACCTCAAAGTGAACAATTAATTGATAACCATGAATGTTGACCAAAAACCGCAAACCCTAGAATTTTTATTGTTGAGTAATTTATTTTTGCAAAGTCTTTTAAGTTTGATAGTGTTTTAGAATACACATTTATTATAGATAGACCCCTAACGAAACTATGCAATAATTCCTTGTATGAATGAATACTTGAAATTGTGTGTAATCATGGTACTTGTGACACAAAAATATTTTAATTTTCAGAAAAATAGAAAAAAAAAATACATACAAAAAAAATCAGAAATGAGAAAAATAAAAAAATAGAATAAAAGATGGAGGATAAAAAAAGAGTACGGGTGCCTACACAAGACTGGTTACCAATAGGCTCGATAAAATCTCCTAAATTTTAAATTTTATGCATATTTAATTTTTCGAAAAAGTCACAAGTACCAACACACTTAGTTGTCATACTTTGCTCCAATCAATTGGGAAGGAAAATCAAAATTTATATCATTAGAATTCCTATTGATTGGAAGGGAGCTATCTATAATCGAAGGGGAAATTGATAATCTCAAATTTAAAGATATTTGTGAAATAAATTGTTCGATAATAATTTTTCGAAGGGATGCACAATGAGGTCAATCATGGAGTGAATAAATTGTTCAAGAGAGAGGTCATGAATATTTTAGAGTTCTAAATTTTTATTGTCATGACCATTGTACCAAACCCGAGTCCTAATTTAATTTTAAACAAGTCCTTGAGATTGTATGGTTTAACCTAGACCGGATCTTTGAACAGCTGGGATGTCGTTGCTTGAGGACAAGCAACAATTCAAATTGGGAGACGTGATCAGAGTCAAAATAATGATGAATTACGCAGAGTTTTGACTTAGGTTTTGCATATTTTCTCACACTTATGTTTAATTTATTAGAGAAAAAGGCTACTGTCACCCTTCTTTATGTTTTATTACAGAAAACAGGTTTTGGGACTATTTAGCATCAAATGGAGCAAGAATCGGGTCAATCGGATCAGCGACGCTCATCGACTAAGTCTCTGTTACGGTCAGTATTGCCTAATACGGACCGAGCCTAATACGGACCAGGAGATGGTGTGATTGTTTGACCCTAAAAAGTTGCTATTTAAGTTTAACATGATATATAGCAATTTTTGAGGCGATTAAAATGCCAAGACATGCATAAACTCCCCAGATCAAAAATGGGAACAACATATTAAAATTCGTGGTAGCATTCTACATGCAAAACCATGAATCTTAATGTGTAAAGTGGTCGGAAACATTAAGGAATTAATTTCCTACAAATAAACAACTGCTGAATAGCATACTGGGTACAAGCAATGGGATATGTTTAGCAAATTGCCTCCCAAATGCTCTCTGGGTACAAATTGATACTACCAAACAAATCTCAATGGCCCTGGGCCCACCTGTCAATAGCACAAGCTCCTTTTCGCTGGACCCTTGGTTTGAGTAAACCCGGAACACAGAAAAAGAATTGCGTAGACCAAGCTAACAGCCATATGGTCCACAGTGTGCCGAGAGCACCCGCTAGCGACTAGAGATCGCTGGGTTTAAAACCCGGGCGCTTTGACCCCTTCAAGTGCCGTGCACCCGGTGCTTCATACACCATACCATACCCCCTACACGGCTCACGCGCACCGAGCACAGATAGGGAAAACAACACAATTAAATGGAGTAAAGCATTAAAAATAGAGAGGATGACATATGGGTCCCGCTTACCAGACCTCTTTTCCTTCTCCGTTCTTCCTTGCAAACCCGATAATGGAGATGGAAATTCACCAAAATGAAATGAAGCCCAGCTCAAAACTATTATCCTATAACAATGAAGGCTTTTGTTCTCTCTCTTCGGTCAAAGCTATGAGCTTGAAGCACTCTTGGCGAAGGCCCAATTGCACCCGAAAGGAGAAGGAAGTTAAAAATGGGAACGAGTGATTGGAGCCGGCATAAGCTTTGAAACTTAGCAGGCTTTTGCCAAAGGCCTATACGACCATGTATATAATGCTAAATGAAGCTGGGGAAGGCCAATTTAATGGGAACCATGAACCCGAACCATATTGGGTTTGAGTAATGGTGGTACTGCACATCCAGCCGCCTAAGTGGTAAATTGAGCTCGAGTACATGATAGGGATATGTTAAGGGTGCTCTCTATCAGTATCTCACGGCCTGGTGTGTATTCATCAAGATGGTAACAAGTTAAGCCGTAATTGGGCTCGGTATAGCATACCAAAGTTTTAACAGCTAGTAAATGATTAGCTGGTCCCAGGGACACGTGCCCTTCGTTCCAAAGAACATGACAAAAGAAGAAATTCCCCTCCCAGGGTGCAGGAACACGTTTTTCAATGCTTACCATATCAAGTCGGTTAATCAAAGGGCCCAAAATTCGGGCTTTGCATTGTAAACCGATTTAAAGGCTAGGATGCATCCAACAAGAGATTGATGACATGTTATATCTCTATTGGACAGCTATTGCCATGTATACCCGAATATATGAAGAGATATGATCAAAACCATTCAACAAGCATCTGATGTGCATGATGAAAGCCACATCACCAAGCCCTAAACCCTAGACCCCTTTGCTGCCTATAAGAAGGCACCTAGAGCTCAGGAAACGGAGAGAGCCAGAATCACATTACTACTATATACAAAGAAGATCTAGAGATAGCAAGAAATAGAGAGAAAAGAAAGAAATTAGTGTTCTTCTTCCCTTGTAAGAGTGAAAATCGAAAATTAGGTAATTAAAGACCTACAAAATGTAAAGCCTTGATGGCTGAGTTCTTATAAATAAAGATTTCCTTGATGAAATAAATCTCTTTTATTTCGAATTTTTATTGCTTTCTTTTTGTTGGAGCTTCTTTCACTTTATATTTTCTCCCTTTTGTTTATTTATTTTATTTCATTCTTGAACTTTTGAAGATACAAAATGAGAAAGTTTCATGATTTTCAAGCTTATTTTCAAGCAAAACATGAAGCTTAATGATCATAAAAAAATAATGTATGCATAAACAAGTAAAAAAATATATTTTCTTTCTTCCCTTTTTTCTCTACTTCCTTTGTTTGCTGCCTTTTATAAACAAAAAAAATATATATGTATTGTATTTCTTCTCTTGCACTTTTAGTGTAAAAATAAAGCAAAAAACCGAAAACATACAAATCTGATTTTTCTTGAACTTTCTTCTTGATTTTCTATGCTTCTAATCTTTGTATAAAATAATCAAGTAATGAGGATGCATGTGTTGAGCTGTATAGTTCCTATTGCATCTAATTTATTTGATTATTTTATTAGAAAAGATTGAAAGTAAAACAAAAAAATGAGTTATAATGGTTGAGCTGTATAGTTCCTATTATAATCTCCTTGATATGGGGCCTATGGTGCACAAATAAGTTCTAGATGATCTCTTCATGCATAAATGCATATCATGTGTATAAAAGGCACAAAATAAAGAGATCAAATAGACATTTGTGCAAAATAGTGAAAGAATGAGGTTCAAATTGCAAATAGATGTCAACTATGTTGAAAATATCATTTGTACATTTGAATCAATGATCTCTTAATGATTTGTCCCTTTGTCAAGAGAGATTATACAAAAAATGCGATTTCAAACAAAACCAGGGGCTTCCCTGCATAAAACCAAATTTCAACAGATGTTTGATGTTTAAAATGGTAGTGCAATGAATTCTTGGAATTTTGGATCTTTCTCCTTTTCCTCTTTCTCTTTGTTTGCACCAAATTGTAGCCTAAAAGCTACTCAAACTTGTTTAGAACTCAAAACCAGTCATGGTAAAGGTTTTCCATAGCTCCTGGTACCAGCCAATGAACAATAACAGTACCAAAATCCAAAGCATGTACCATTGGTACAAGAAAAGCACTCAAAAATGCCAAAATGGCCTCTGCTGGTAAATGACATAATCTGGACTGATACAAGGACCAAAATAAAAAATGGACATCACCATTAGATAGAGAACTTCAAAACACATAAAATTGATATAAACTTTACATTTTTCTGATCTCATTTCAAATTGATATGGATTTTTAAAGTTCATGTTTAAAAAACAGAAAAGTCAGCAATAAGCTGCTGCTGGTAAAATGAACATTATGAATTGTTCAAAAATCCAAATCAGAAAATCAATGTCATGGTTAGATAGAACACTTCAAAATACATAAAATAGATATTAACTTCATATTTTTCTGACCTTGTTTCAATTTATTATGAATTTTCAAAGATCAGTTATTAAAAATAGAAATTCAGCAATTAAAACTGGAAAATTACTTTCACTGCCCCCTCAGTTGAAATAAATGACTTAAAAGTGGAAATAAAATGCTAAAATTCATGGAACTCACCCTGTGCATAATAAATATACCCCTTTATGAATTTATGATAAAAAAATTGTATAATTCTCAACAAAAATCAGAATTTATGAATTAATTCAATTTGCTCAAAATCATGAAATTAATATCCACCAATGCTTAAAAATAAAAACACTTAATCTAAACATTCTGCCATGTTACTAAAGCTCAAGTCCACCTCTTAAATGTCTCAATTTCGAATTAGAGAAATTCTTTACTCAATTTGATATTAAACCGAATGCTAAACCGTAGAACAAGGATCCAAATGTGATTAAAGTTCAACTAAACTCAAAATTGAAGCAACTGCTAGACTCTAAGCAAAGAAACGATGATACTGGACCATATAATTAAGACTAATCATAGCTTAATCCAAAAGAATCAAGATTAAATTGAAAACTCGGATGTCATAGCTGAACTCAACCTCGGACCACCGTTTCCGATGATCGGAGGCGACCGACGACAGGTGCAATGTGATCTCTGGTTCAGGGCGATACCAACCATGGTTTTGCTTTGCCCGGCCGTGACCGGAATCGATCGGAAACCGGCAGCCCTAAGCCTCTGACAACCCTAGTTCATATCTGAGATTGCACGAATATTAAAGCAATACAACCCCTTTGATGAGGGCGCCAAAGTAAATGTTTGAATGGGTAGTACGAATCTTAAAGCAAGGCTCGATCCAAACCCAAGAATTTAAAACAGACCCCTGCCCTGTGGGACCCGCATTGTCGGTGCCTTTGATTCAAGAATAAAGATGTCTCGCCCGAATCTCAAAGCTTAATATTCAAATCCAACACTCAACACAAATCATGAAGCCCAAACCACACGTCCAAAGCCCAAAAATCCAAATCTTAAAGCCCATCTGGTAAATAAAAATCTTTAAAACAAAACATTTCTGCAATAAGGTCCTTCTGACTTTTTACATTAACAATGGAGCCCTTAAATATTTACAAATAAATCCCTGCCAGGTTAAAATTCTCTCAAAGAAGTCCCTAAAAGCCCAATTTATCACATAAGCCCTGTCTAAAATTCATATTACGTTTCTATACCCTCTCAGTTTTATAAATGAGTCCTAAAAAAAAATATAAAAGTTTACAAATAGGCCCTTCTCAGCCCTTTTCAAGCATAACTTTTTCATCTTAAGTCCAAATTGATTCAAACCACCTCCAAACGAACCCAAATCAAATTCTTCATCTTTCCAAATCAAAATCAAGCATAATTAGACATCGCGTAATATGTTAAATGACCAAAATGCCCTTTCTCCACTTTTTCTCACACTTAAATCATTTCTCTTAAAAATAAAAAATATAAATAACGCACAAGTATATGTTTAAATGCAAATATGTTTCTAAAAAAATAAATAAAAGAGTATAGTAAATATATTTTAATAATATTCATTGCATCTCATACGCACACATTAATTAAATACCCAAAACAAGGAAAGTCAAATGAAAATAGAAAGATTAAATACATGAGTCCTCCCTTTTTAGCCCCTTTATTCAATTCACAACAAATAGGCACAAATCCCGGAATGAACGAGGTATTCAGTATGGCTTGGAAGGGTCATCTGATGTAATTAACAGCGGGGGCTTGCGCCCGCTGGGAGTTAAACGTCCCCACAATCAATAAACTCTCTCGATAGACTGATTATGAACAGTAGGTCCGTCGAGGGTGAACCGAAGGAATTGTAGAAAGAAAATAAATGTCTCAAGTCTGATGTTCTTTAACCAATCGAGAGCATTGAACCATGAGACATTTTAAATACATATGCACACACCTTCCAAACCAGCTGTGCAACTTTCTGCGCCCTACAGGTTTTGGCACGCCCGGTGGGACTATCTCCTCCTCACAGGTTCGGGATCCGGTACGAAGATAAAAGGAACATACTCAAGTAGCCAATGATTTTAAAACACTCAAGTAACAAGTCATTGGACCGCTCGAGTTATGTCATTTCCTTTTATATTCGATATCGACGCCTATGGATTGAATAATCGGGCTAACACTCACGTATAAGTTTATATATGAAAATTGACTAATGAAATTTTGAGTTTTGCTTGTTTGCAGGAATGGCTTACACCGCAATCAACGCACGCTCTTTTGCCCAAGTTGCCAGCCTCCCAGCTGGCGAAGAAGTCATTTATTTTGGGACTTTTGCGGTCCCTATTGATGAAGTCAGGGCATTCGAAGCCCCTGTTCCCGCTCTAATGAATGACCAACTGTCCCTCGGGTCTGTCACCGAGGAAGAAGTTGAAGATGATGAGGAACCATGCTACTTTCTCACCCCTAAGGGGATGGACGGCAAGACGTTCATCCCCCTTTCCAAAACTAGGCGCGCAAGAAGACGCGCGTCTAAGAAAATAACCATAATCAACCAAATTCCCGTGACCCCTCTGTCGGTCACCAAGAAAAGAAATCTCCAAGCATACCAGGATGAGTTGGTGGCTCAACCAGCCCTCCCTGTCTGCAACTCATTCTCCCCACTCAGGATAGTGAGGAGGAACTCTTCTACTGCACACATACGTGCAGCGGGAGAAGTCCCTCAAACCGTCTCGTTCATCCATGAACCGAAAAGGATGAACACCAGCCGCAAAATAGTTGATGACACTACCATGGCCATTCATAGGGCCCACAAGCAGCTTCGCATGTTGAAGCAGCGTAGGAACCGATACTATGTACATCCTGCGCAAGAAACCTCTACATCCCTTTCCGTCAAATCTAGGTTGACGTTTCCAGCCCAAAAGCTGGGGGCATCCAATGACGCCCAACCATCAATCAAGTCGAGACTGACATTCCCAGCCTCAAAACCTAAAATACACAATAGTACTCTCTACTCAAAACCAAAACCAATGTTCTCAGCCCCAAGGCTGGGGGGCACATCATGGTGCCTCGTTGGAACCAAAACTCCGTCGAGAGATACGCTCAAGCACCTCTCGAAGCTCAAACAACGAGGGATCAAATCAAACCCCTCAAATTCTGAGGAGACCAGCCAGTGTTCATGATAGGCTGGGGGCACGAATAAATCCTCACCCCTCCAACACTAGAAGTTTAACAATAGTGGCGCCAAATGCCACTCATAAAAAGCGAAGGGTCACTAAAATACACCCTAAGCAAGAAGAAGAAGCGACGGTCTTCATGATAACCATTAATGAAGACCTCGAAGAGGAAGATGACCATAAACTCCCCAACCCCACTGTATGCATGGTGAGAAAGGGGAAAGATCCCATTGTCGAAAATCCGAGTGACGACGAGGAAGAGTCTGACGCAGCATGCCTTCCTCCCATAAGTGCCAAACCCAAAACCGTAAGTGGCTCAGATATAGGTCATATGGATGGGCCCGCATTAGGTAACTTCCATACCGTCTTGGCAACTTCTCCATGTGCTGGTGAAAGTCAAACCGGTGCCCAAACACAAGAACAAATGTTATCCGCCTTCAACCAAATGCAAGCCGAGATACAAAATCTTAGAGCTGAAGTACATCAAGCCTACGAAAGGGAGCAAAGGTTGATGACTCCGAACTCGAAAGAGGAGAAACATCAAATCGATCCAGCCCCGTGAACGGGCCTGAAAGAATAGAAAGACCAAACCCTCAAGAAAGACGTAGAGTACATTGGGAAGATGAAAGGCGAGAAGCCTCCCCAACCTTTACTGCGGTTGATGTTCAAGAAATGATCAGCCGTCAGTTACGAGAAATGGGGATTGCCCCAAAACAAACAACACTGCGAATAGGGAAGCCATACCCTCCCGAATTCGATATACCAAAATACCCCCCAACACACACTGTTCCCTTATTCTCCAAGTTCTCAGGAAATGGGACAGATGAGACGGGACCTGAACAACACGTTAGCCACTTCATGATTCAATGTGGTGACTCTTCAAGAGAAGAAGCATTCCTTTGTCGCCAATTCGCTAGAAGTCTTTCAGGACCGGCGTTTCAATGGTATTGCTCTTTAAAACCAGGAAGTATAAAGTCCTGGGACCAAATGGCGCGTACCTTCATAGATAGGTTTGCCACTGCGAGCAGCCCAATAAGACTGGCCGATTTAGCATGGGCCAAACAAGGGCCAAATGAAACTCTTCTGACATACATCAACCGCTGGAGAAATATGAGCAACAAGTCAAGCCATTCTATACCCGAAAGGGAGGCAGTTGATTTGCTCATAAGAAGTACATCCGGCAAAATGAGAGAAATGTTAATCGTTGCCAACCCTAACAGTTATCAAGATCTGGTAGACACCGTATCCAGGTTGGGGCAAACGGATATAGAGGAGAAGTCATCAACCTCCTTCAAACCTAGAAGAGACTTTCCAAAGAAGAAGGAATCAAAGACGGTATACGCCGTCAAAACCAATAAAGCCAACAAAACCAAAGACAGAGATTATGACTCTTCTGACGAGGAGGCGAGACAAGTTGATAGCCAACCCACTCAGCCAGTTTCTCGTGATAACCAAAATAGTCGTTATTCCAAATCGTTAGAAGAACGGAGGAATAAGAAGTATTCTTTTAAGAAGGAGAAAACGGCTAAGATATTCAAGCAAGCCTTGGAAGATGGTATGGAATTGCCTCCAAGCAAACGCCCTGATCAGGCAGATAAGATTGATCACCCTAACTATTGCCCATATCATAGGGTGATAAGTCATAAAATAGAAGACTGTTGGGTCTTCAAAGACCTAATAGAAAGAAGAATACAAGAGGGTCGTATGCAATTAGCGCCAAGTGCCGTGCAACAACCCGCACCTCACGAGCAAGTTAATGTTATCTCTCATGATGAGATGATCGAAGAAAAAAGGGTTGAAAGTCCCACAAATGAAACATGGGAATTCCACCTCTCTAGGAAAACCAAAAAGTTGCTAAGGCAGCTTCTGAAAGAGCCTCAAGTCAAATGGGACAGCAATTTAAACCCCACAGTGCCAAGGCCCCCAAAACGGGTCATCCATCGTAAGCCAAACAAGAATGGCAGCCAAAAGGGCAAGAAGTCGCCCAAACCAGCAAGGTTGCCTACACCTTCTGAAATCCAAAAGCACATACAAGCTCTAGAGAATCACAAGCAAGGTACTCCGTTACCATTGACCCTCTTAGACTTCTTAACAGAAGATGTATTGGCCTTGATGTTGGGCCTCAAAACCGAAAAAGAGGGAACGAGTCGAACCCCTCGAAATCAAGAAGACAGTAATGATGACCATGAGATGTGTAACGTGGTTGTCTATGGGGGAAGTTCTTCAAGTGACTCAGATGACGGTGAAGTCGTCTTTGTCAAAACCAAGAAACCTGATTGCCAAGCAGTGCTTCGCTCGGGTACGTACATCCCTGAGCGCCAACCACTGCAAGAAGATGAAGTTGGAAGGCCAAAAGCTAAGGCAAAGGGAAAAGAACCCGTAGAACACAATGAACCGGTACCTAAGAAATATATGGTGCAAGATTACAATATCCTCGCACAGCTTAGAAAGATACCAGCTGCGGTCAGCGTGTTTGATATCTTGATGATGTCTGCTGAAGTGAGAGAAGTGCTCATCTATGCACTTCAAAACCCTGAAGAATTTCAAGCGCACTTCGCCGAAAAGAGAATGCAAGAAATAGCGCTAGTAGACAACAAAAACCCAACTATCACCTTCAATGATGATGATTTGCTCATTGGCACGTCTGATCACAATAGACCACTCTTTCTCACTGGTGAGTGTGATGGCCAAAAGGTAACCCGCATGTTGATCGATCCGGGTTCCTCCATTAACCTGATGCCTAAGCGAACGTTAGACCGTCTCACGTTGAGCGCTAAGTTCCACACAAAGGATAAAATCACCATACATGGGTTCAACCACAAAACAGAGCAATCCATGGGGGCAGTTAGCTTGCCTTTTGACATAGGTGGTATCCAAGAATGGATGAAATTCTACATCATCGATGCGAAGACCACATACAATGCATTGATAGGTCGACCATGGCTACATAATAATAATGCCGTCCCGTCAACCTTGCATCAATGTTTGAAGTATATAAAAGATGGCGAAGTCAAACAGATCGATGGGGAAATTAAGCCGTTTGAAGTGTATGAAATAGGGCTGAAAGACGCCAAATACTTCTTCGATAAACCCGTCCTAAAAGGAGAATGCTCGAGGAAGCAACGAGATGAGAAAATAAGGCTGTATGGAGCCGATACTGATTCATCATCAGGGGAGGACGCTGATGAAGCTAGGATACTCCCATCATACATAATACCATCGGAAGATGAGGAAGAAGTAGGGCAATCCTCATTGATGATTGAAAGGATACCTGAAAACCATCACAAGGAGCTCACAACAAGGGAAGTGAACCAAATCCAAGAAATGGTGATATTCATGATACCTCCTAAAGAAGAAATCACTGAAGAAGGAGTCTTTAGGCACAAGCCTATTATATTCTATAGAGCATCTGACGGTAAAGATCGGTCTTTGGTGCTGAACAATGACGAATGGCCTTTAGAAGATGAACTCATGTCCGACAAGGTGGATGTACCTCTTCTGCCATATTGTCCCAAAAGCCTAACTAGGATTCTTGCAAACATGAGTCTCATGTCTCCAACCTACGCTATGACAAAACGATTTGATAAAATACTGACCCACCGTAATCCTACAATCATCTGACCAGATGGAAAGCCAAGAAATACTCGAGGGCTCGGGTATGAAGAATCTGACGATGAAAGTGATGACTCCAAGTGTCGTCCCATACAATACTCCAACGACAGTGACAGTGATAATGAGCCACCAACTTGTGGTCTGAGAAAGATCCGAGGGAAAGCTGCCCATGCCAATTTAGAAATGGCTTTAAGAGGCGGTCGTGGTAGAGGCCGTGGAAGAGGTCGAGGGGGGAATTCCTTCGCCAATGCCTTGCCAAGACAACCCAAACCAAATCCAACTGAAACTCGCTCTTTCCAAGAACTATTGAGGCAAATGAAGGGTCTGGATATGCATTCTGAGCATAGACAACAACAAACAAACAACAACCGAAGAACCTTCAAAGCGTCATGTCATGCAATAGAAGCTGAAGACGATCAATTGTCATTGATCGCATGTAGTGTATGCGATAGACCGGGAGAGGTCACAGAAATGACTTCATGCGTCGAATGTGGGGCCATATGTCATCCCCCTTGCACGAGGTTTAGAGAACATCCTCAAAGTAGTAATGAAACCCCAAAATGGAGTTGCCTACGTTGCTTCAAAGGCAAATGGGTACCAGAACCGAAGAAGAGCGAGGAAAAAGCAGAGTCACTGCTCCCAACACCAGCACTTGAGTCTTTTCCACTCGAAGGCATGTTGGCTCAACTCCTAAAGGACTATTTAAAATTCCAGTCCGCAAAGAGACAAGCCCATACAGATTCAACAAGCACAATCTCTGAATCAAAGAAACCCGTTCCGGTGATGTCAAAAGAAAAGAATACCCTGGCAGAACTTAAGAACAAAACATACTCATTTGGGCGAGATAAAGTTGCTAAAGCATTTGACCTAATGATGCAAAAAGGTCTCAACCTGCCAGTATGCAAACGCCCGGAACAAGCGAATCGGGTCAACGAACCTAATTATTGCCCATATCACCGTATCCTTGGTCACACCATCGACGACTGCTGGGTCTTCAAGGATTTCCTAGAAAAGAAAAGGCAAGAGGGGACCTTACCACTCACAGTGGTAGCCCATCTAGAAGGGACGCGTACGACGATTCCCAACAAAGATAAGGGGAAACAAAAGATGAACTTTATCCCTAAGGACGAAGTACCTTCGCAATTCGAAGAGGGGGACATGGTATCCATGTTCAGCCAGTCTCAACCATCCAAAGACGGTCGCACTAAAATTGAGTGGAAAGGACCGTATATCGTTGAGCAAGCTTTGGGGCGAGACACCTATAGGTTGCGAGAAAGCAATGGAAACAAATTCGCACCACCTATTAAAGGGAGGTATCTTCAAGAATACCAAGCACCTGGAATGCAGAGTCAAGCCCGAAATTTGAAAACTCGAGGCGACAACTCGGAAAATTCAGAAGAAGAACAAGAAGCTGAGTGCTACATGGCATCTCAAAGGTCCACCGACTCAGAATATGATTCACCTCAAGAAAAGGAGGATCATAGTAATAATGGCCACACAAAGCAAGGCAAATGCATGGATTGTGATGAAGTAGATGATTATGACGTCATGTTCAATTGTGACCGATGCCTTAGATACTCATGCACTGAATGCGCCACCGGAAGAAGGATAAGTTCTAGCTATGACAAAAGGTTCTTCAACTGGTTTTGCATACCCTGCAAGTACATTATAGAGGATGAAAAACAAAAAGAGGAAGCAAAAGCCAAACAAACTTTCAAGAAGAAGAAAGGTGAAAGTTCCAAATCTCGCTCAAAGCATGGGTCATCAAAGAAACTTAAGGATGATGATTCAAACGACTTTAGCACAGATGCTATATGTTATATGATAGAAGTTGAATCCGAACAAGAAGAATTCGAGTTTGGATATATAACCCATTGTGGCATCTGTGACCAAAAGGAAAATTCATGGGACATGTTTGAATGCAAAGAGTGTGGCAGTAGTCACCACCCTTCATGCGCAAGCCCAAAGGCAACCATCGCCAACCACAAGGATCCTCGATTCGATATCTACGAGTGCCCGAAGTGCATTTATCAACAAGTACAAAAGGAGATAAGGGCGATAAAGGAATTCAAGGATCAAGCCGTAAAGCCCGATTGGGTTGCAAAGGATATCGAAAGCGCTTCAAAGCAGGAATGGGACGAAGCCCATATGCCGCAAAAAGTGAGAACCAATGTCGAAACAAGACAAGAAACAATTCACATGCTTGGCCCATTTGATGAATATAAGAAAGGGCAGCTTGTGTGGGTTGTCAAAGAAACAACAAGGTCGCCATCGATCAGATTCTGGGGCCCATATTTGGTGGATCAAGCCTTTGAAGGGTATCGATACAGGCTGATAGACAATGAGAATGGAGAGCTCGTTAAATCAATTAGCGGTCGTTATTTAAAACTCTACCAGGAGGGTGATACACCAAGCGACTTCTGCCAAGAATATGAAAGTGACTCGTAAACAGTCACTTACAAAACCACCCCACTATAGCCATGATGGAGGCAATAATGCGCATGAAGGGGTATGTCGGGTATCGATGCACCCGAAGGAGAGATGATATATATACCCCACCCTTGGAGGAAGTCGACATCTCTAAGTCACAAACTTCCTCAACCTCAATCCGACCCTGCGCTAATGGCTGCTCGAAGGACAATTCCCCACAACTGGGAGACCATGGTGCTCACGCCGACGGTAAGAATGGGATATGGCCGGTATCCAGGCCCAGGTTCTCTCGCCGTCGACCTCCCCAACAAGGACACGCTGCCACAAGAGAGTCGATGGTTATGGCGATCCATCTTCATCTATGTCACTGGAGGAAGAAAGACCGGGTATACCAAATACCGCCTCGGTCACTACTTCTCAAACCAACTCAACTGTGAGTTCTCAAGCCTAATCATTGAGGAAGTCGACGAAATAGAGGCCGACTACATACTCATATGCCCAAGCGATGACATAAAAAGGGGCATCCTTTCATTGGGCTCGCTCACCTTAGAAGCCGACGTCCCCGGTGTCATTCCCACCGATGTTCGAATGATAGGGTGGACTTCTAGCCAAGGGGGCTATGACAACCCCCTCAATTACCGTGCGCGCATAAGACTCCGCAAGGTACCTCTACACTTATGGAATTCTGCTGATATTCATACTTTGGTGGCAGGATTCGGGTATCCTCTTAGGATCGCCCCATATTTCTCCAACAACAACTATGATACGCTCAGGCTCTTGATAGCTTGCGGACCGCCAAACACCATCCCGCACCAGTTATGGTTGACCGCTGACCCCATTCGTAAAATGGTGGAAGTGTAAGTCGAAGGATGGGATGAAAATGATGGAGACATGCCTCCGCCTGATGATGCAGAAAGCTCCGTTAGCAAGCCTCCTCCTCCACCACCAGCGCCAGAGAATCCAAAATCCTCTGAGTCACCCAATCTGTCACTGCCCTCTGAACCAACCGCATCGGGCAAAGACAGGAGGCCCGCCAAACATGTGGGGCCCAAGGCCGCTCCTTATTAACAGGGGGCAACGAGCCGTTTATGTTAAAATGCTTTTTAGGAGTTGATTTCCCTTTCTCATGAACAATGGTTATGTTTGTTTAATGATGGTGTGTTTATGTCTAAGTGCTTCTGTGTATGTTAGCATGAAATGAGAATCCCACGAGATCTCCTCCTCAAATTCTACTCCACGATCTCCAAATTTTAAGATCGAAAACTCCACAAATATCCAAAATTCCAATAAACCTAAAGTCTAATATCCACGAATAAAATGTTCCAAACAAAATTCCATAAATATCCAAAATTCCAATGAAGTCTAAATTCCAATATCCACAAATAAAATATCCCAATAAAAATGCCTAAGCGAAAACCTCTACGAATAAAAAGGACCAAATCGCAACATGAGTGAAATTGTCTCAAGCGAAGAGTGAGGTCCCCCAACTACCCACAAAATCCATAAAGGCCTCTCGCCACAAATTGGGTTTTGTTAAGTTTGTACCCTTAAACAATTAACACTGGCAAAGTTTGTCCAGCCAGTTCTGAATATGGACAAACAAGTTTTATATTTTGTACTTTAAACAAAATATGGGCTTTGGTGTTGTGCCCATTTGAAACAACTATCACTGGTTTTGTCTTTCCTCCCAGTTCGAAAAAAGGAGAGACAAGGTTTCTTCATTGTCCTTTAAACAATGGAGTGCCTAATGATGATATCTCAAATAAAATCAAAAGATTAAAGAAAGCGGTCGTTTAGACTATTTAAATTCTGAAGGCACAAAATCCCTTTTAAAACAAAGTTTTCAAAACAATGGTGTTCGTATTCCTCGCGATACCCTCGCCTAATGATTGATGCCATATAGGCTATTCAAGAAGGCACGAGAGGAGTGAGTAAGATTTCACCTCCAAATAAGTGCATACATTTACCTAAGTCCCACCACAATATAGAAAGAATAGAGAGATGTAAGGCCCACAAAGAAAGCCTCACGCACAAAATGGGCTTTGTCAAGATTGTGCCCTTTAAACAATTGTCACTGGTACGCTCGTCTAACCAGTCATCTAAAATGACGAGCAGGCTTTATATATTTGTGCCGAACAAAATAAGGCTTTGATGTTGTGCCTAGGCCACGTGAGCACTAAAACAATTATCATGGCCCAAAATAAGAGAAACTGAGAACCCAAAAGCAATAACCATAATCGGGTTCTCACCAAACCAATCTCTGCATAAGCAAGCCTTGAGCCAAGTAAACACCCATAAATAGTGGACCTGTAGATCAACGCCCACGGGCCACAATCCAAACTAGAGCTTAAGAATGAGAACCCTTGGCTCTAAGACACGCTAAAGCCCCACCGAAGGCAAAGCCCGCAATTTGACACGCCTTTAAGACTTGTCCCCCGGGCCATAAGCAAATCAGAGCTCGAGAACAAGAACCCTTGGCTCTAAGTACACCGAAGCCCTATATAAGGCTAAAGCCCATAATTTGGCGCACCCCTCTCTACAACAATCCCGCCAATGACAATTAGGGACTTCTCAAGCTGGAATTAAAAGGATTAACCAGCCTTTCAACACAAGTCCCACGGGTGACAAGCAAATACCCTAAAATCCAAGCATAATTTGGCATCCCCTTCAGATGCGTCCCACGGGTGACGTCTAAACCCAAGCCACATAATAAATTCTCTTGGCTTCGAAACCGCTATACAAAGATCAAAGAACCCTGTTTAAGCCCTATATAGGCCAGAGTCCATGATAGACTCTTATTTGAAACCATGTCCCACCAAGGCCCAGCGCACAAACAGGCCTACGATCAGATTGCAACCATGAATGAAACTTGTAATAATACTTTACTCAAACCTGTGTCCCACGAACCTCAAACCCAAACAGCACATAGGCGGGTCGGTTATCGAGATACACAACAAGACCGTGAGGGACCGCACAACACTGCAAATGTTCCTTCACACAAGTCCCACAGGCGAGTCCTTGAACATTTTTCACAGTCGGTGCGACGTATATACAGCATATGGGCTAGTCAATTACCGAGAAGTGAATCGAAATTATGGAATATCACAAACGAATCCCAAGAACAAACCCTCGAATAGTTCTCGCGTTTGGCACGACGCATACATAGCATATGGGCTAGTCAGTTGCCGAAAAGCGAAACAAGGTTGTGAAAGATCACAAGAGCATATAAGGCCGATCCTCATCAAACCTCACCACTCTCATTTACCCCTTTTACATTAAAGGTGCGACGAAAGTACAGCATATGGGCTGGTCAGTTATCGAGAAATAGAGCAAGGATGTGAAAGATCTGAAGAGCCTATGAAGCCGATCTTTCAAGGAGTTTAACGACTTCTTCTGCATTCTACGCGTGACATATATACAGCATATGGGCTAGTCAGTAGTCGAGAAGCAGAGTAAGATTATGGGAGGTCTGAAGAGCCTATGAAGCCGATCTTTCATTCTTACAAACGGGCCCTTAACGGGGTCGCAGGAAATTTCTAACCCTTAACGGGGTCTCGTAATTCTGCGTGCAACCCATATGTAGGCGTATGAGCAGGGACAGTCGCGAAGAAAACGATGTGGGAAGACGAAGGGGCATGTACAGCTTTTTAGCTATCCCTTCATGTCAGTCCCAAGAAATTAGCACCCTTAACGGGGTTTCCGTGTTCTATGCGAGGCTTATAAGACGGGTGCTTGCTTGAAGGCGATGCAAGGATGTGGGAGACCGTAAGAAGCGTATGAGCTGGTTCTCCATGACCTTAAGATATTTGGGTTTCCGTGTTCTATGCAAGACCTATAAAGAAAGGTGCTTGCTAGAAGGCGATGCAAGGGCGCGGAAGAACCGTAAGAAGCATATGAGCTGGTTCTTCATAACCTTGAAGTCACTATACGTGTGGAGCCATGACGATATAGAAGTCGGTATCCATACGCTCACCATTCACTGAAAATACAGCTATATAACGGCTGTCCAAGGTGGATAAAGCCGAAGCCAACTGGAGACGTTCGATCGCTTAGAACCCGATTGAATAGATGCAGAAGGTTTGAGGTACAGCTTGAGTCTAATGAAGATGCCTTGTCGCTTAGAACCCGATTAGGAGGATTCGGAAGATTCAGGATTAAGCCCTGACTCTAACAAGTTCATCTGATCGCTTAGAACCCGGTTGGAAGGAATTCGAAGGATTCAGGAGAAAAAGACAAAAAGAGAATAAAGGAGAAAACCAAGGCAAACAAGGCCATTCAGTCGCTTAGAACCCGATTGAAGAAGGTGTGGAAGGCTTGAGAGAAAACCCGAGTTGGATGAGTCTACTTAATCACTTAGAACCTGGTTGAGGGAGATTCGTAAGATTCGGTCACCAAACAGAGAAAGAACGAAGGAGAAAGAGAAAATCACAAAAGCAAACATCAACCACAAACACGTATATCCAAGCATGATCAACCAAGACAAAAAAAATACACGTACAAAGAGTGGGCTCGAAGGCACACACTCTCACAATGAATCCACAAGATGAGACCTAAAGGAAGGTGCCATAAGGCACCATAACCAAACAGGGCTCCACAGTCGCAGAAGCATCCTGGGGGCAGCCGGTAACCTCTCCTGCCCTAGCATCAGATGAACCTGTAGTACATGTGTCTAACCCTGCAAGAATAGGCACGTATTATAAGAAAAACATAAGAAACAAGAGAAGTGAAAAGAAAAGGGAATGATGAGCTTATACCTGGATGAATAGTCGTCCCAGTGGTGGGAGTAGAAGTGCTAGTCTTGCGCTTCTTCCTCTTACGAGAAACCTTCTCATGGAGGGGGTCAGAACGCTGAAGGATCCTAGCGGGAATCCCGAATGAAGTCAGCACCCTACCCTCTGGCGCGCGAAGCACTATAAGATAAGTAAAGGTTTAGTGCAATCAAGCGAAATACATAAAAGGAAATAATAATAAAAGAAAACATACCTGTAGTCCGAGGCATGGAGAAGCGGCTGTCTCGACTACGCACACCAGGCACTCTCTCAAGAGGAGGCACAGGTCTCACCCCAATGTGATCGTCGGGACCTGGCAAAACCCTCTCCATCCACTGCTTGATGGTCTGCACGTAGCAAACCTGAACCATGTCCCTATACCACCTCTCATATGGAACAGTGAAAGTCACCGACCTAAAAACTTGAGGCATGACAAACCGCGCTTGTGTCTCTATACGAAAGAGAGACGTCCAGCACCTGGCCGCCCCTACTAGGTCAGCACAAATGTCGCTAGAAAGAGGGACATCAGCAGGAATACACTGATCCAGACCAAACTGATGCGCACAGCGGTGAGGCATATATGGCTCTAAAACCACCCTATCACCCAAGCGCAAAGGAAGAAATCCATGGCGAAGGCTAACAAAGAAACCCGCCTCCGCAGATCCCAACCTCAAGCTCCTACAGTGCTCTCCACCTGGACCTCCGTCGAACAAAACCAAATCCTCAGACTGCTCGTCATGACAAGCAAACTGTCTCCCACCATGCAGTCTAATATAACTATCGCTATGATAAAAGAAAGCCCGCGCCCTCAGCGCTGGAATACGGCTGGCTCCCGCTCCCGCTATCTCGGCCAGCACCGGCAAATCATGCCGTAAAACACGATCCATGACAGGAGAATATAATCCCGCCCAATACATGTGAGCCCAACCAAACAAGTAGTGATAAGGCACGACCTCGTCGCAAAAAGAGGGGTCACATGATGTCGAAATCACCCTCATGCTCTTGAAAAGGTTAGCCAGCGCAGGGATGGTTAAAGAAACCAACTTCCCTCGCGCCAACTTGTTGGCCATGACAAAAGTCTCAGGCCTGATGACACCAACCGGCTGGCTAGGGACAACAAAATAGCAAAGCCACCAAGATAAAAAGGCCGTCAAGATAGCCTCTGGCCCCAAAACTCCGCGGCGGCTATGACACGATCGGTCAGCAGGACTGTCATAAAATATCGCCGCTTCCTTCGTATCAAGAGGACTAGAAGGACGAGCGAATGACTGACGTGGGTGCCTAACCCGATCAGTGAAATACCTAATCCAGGCAGAAAAGCTCACATCACCCGCATGGGAAAGGGTGCAGTAAACGTCGAACAATCGACGAAGTGCAGCTGAATACACAAAGGTACCCTCAGATGACCTCTGCCCCAAGGCCTCGGCATCGGGTAGGTACTCGTCATACGGGTCCCCAAATATAGGTAAACCAGACAGCCTATGAAACTCTAGAGGTGAAATGGTTAACTCACGGTTCTCCAAGACGACTGTGTTGGAGGCATACCTCCACCTCTCTGCTAAAGCCTGAAAGAAAGACGGGTCCCAAGTATACTCAAAGAGAGAAAGAAATACCGCATGATAAATGCCAACCCTCTCGAGAGCAGCCTGCTCGCTCCGAAGGATGAATCTCACCCAGTCCACCAAACCCGCCTCTATCCTCAAGGTGCCCGGAGGAAGACACCCAGGTATCCAGGGAAGAGCCCCAGTACCCATCATGTTGAGTCCTAAAAGGTGCAAAGAATGCGGCGTCCGATCTGATGAAGTGGGGTGAAGACTATCCCCTAAAAAGGAATGATAATCATGCTGCCGCAGCACAGGCCCGACGCGATGAGTGACCCCTGTCCTCAAAACAGTCTCTGGTGTCCAATCAATAGGATCACCGGGGAACCTCCCTCTCACAGGAAAAGGTCCCACCGGCAAGGGGTCATGCCTAGTAAAGGAAACTCCTGCACAAACAAAGAAACACTGTGAGTTATACAATAATGGTCCGAAAAGACCCTAAACTAAAGCAAAGAAAAAATGGTCCGAAAAGACCCTAAACTAAAAACCACAAAGGAAGATAGTCCGAAACGACTCTAAAACTACAACCATAATCCAAAAGGCTCCAAACATAGCCAAAACCACGAGTATAACCAATATCCTACAAATTCCCCTTTTTTAGAAGCAACACAACAGAAATATGATGAGATCCCGACTGTTTGTCAAAGAATTAAAGGCGATGCCTTTCTGAACCTTTTGGTACACAAGTTACTAACATGGCTTCCATGTGCCTTCTGTCCGTATGACCTTTGTGGCTGGACAGGTCTTGTCCGTATGACCTTTGTGGCTGGACAGGATTCTTTAGATATGTGTTCGAAGCATAGTCACTACCTGAGGCCCCTATATGAACAAGGGATTAAGTCTTCGGGTAAACCCCTAAGAATATACATCTAAACAGCACATCTGTTGTGTAAGAGCAAGTGTATGGGAGACAAGGAGAAACGTACCTTGATTGCGAGACATGACTGAAGATGATGATCAAGCCAGCTTCCGAGCTTCGGCGTCAAACTAGACTCTGAGTAGTGACAAAAAAGCATAGAAATATGTTAACTCAGAGTTTGGAATAAATTGAAGGGAGGGTCCGAAATGACTTTAAACTAAAGCATAGTCCGAAAAGACTCTAAACTACAGCCAAAACCAAGTCCAACCAGGCGTGGTCCGAAAAGACTTTAAACTACACCAACAGTCCGAAAAGACCTTAAACTAAAACCAAAACCAAGTCCCAACCTGACATGACCTAGAAGACCCTGAGATACAGCCAAAACCAACCCTGGTTAGCCAAAGACCCCAAAGAGAAGCACACGAGACAAACTGGATCAAAACCCGAAATCATGCCTACAACCAGAAGGCCATTTTATCTAAACCCTCAATTTTGCAAGTTACCCGCATGGTTCCCGTACTAGACCAGAGATAAAATTCCCCTGTCTGTAATCCCTCCTCGGTTAGACAGGTTTTCCCATGAGTATGTTTGCAGAGTATGGTTGTTGCCCGGGTCCCCTAATATAAAGACAAGGGATTAAGTACTCAGGTAAGCTCTGAAGGATGCATACTCAGCCCTCACCCAACCATGCAAGTATTAGCAAAGTGAGATAAAGATAACATACCTTTTTGAAGTAGATGTGATCGAAGAAGATGATCAGACCCGCTTCCGAGCTCAATGCCCAATATGGAGTTCCAACACCTGAGGTTCAGACAAGAAAAACAACTCAGAAAGAATTCCATAAAGTTCAAGAGGAACACTGGGGGCACCTGGCTAAGCTGTTCAATCCTAAAGTCTTCACACCTCACCCAGGTGGGGGGCATTTGTTTGACCCTAAAAAGTTGCTATTTAAGTTTAACATGATATATAGCAATTTTTGAGGCAATTAAAATGCCAAGACATGCATAAACTCCCCAGATCAAAAATGGGAACAACATATTAAAATTCGTGGTAGCATTCTACATGCAAAACCATGAATCTTAATGTGTAAAGTGGTCGGAAACATTAAGGAATTAATTTCCTACAAATAAACAACTGCTGAATAGCATACTGGGTACAAGCAATGGGATATGTTTAGCAAATTGCCTCCCAAATGCTCTCTGGGTACAAATTGATACTACCAAACAAATCTCAATGGCCCTGGGCCCACCTGTCAATAGCACAAGCTCCTTTTCGCTGGACCCTTGGTTTGAGTAAACCCGGAACACAGAAAAAGAATTGCGTAGACCAAGCTAACAGCCATATGGTCCACAGTGTGCCGAGAGCACCCGCTAGCGACTAGAGATCGCTGGGTTTAAAACCCGGGCGCTTTGACCCCTTCAAGTGCCGTGCACCCGGTGCTTCATACACCATACCATACCCCCTACACGGCTCACGAGCACCGAGCACAGATAGGGAAAACAACACAATTAAATGGAGTAAAGCATTAAAAATAGAGAGGATGACATATGGGTCCCGCTTACCAGACCTCTCTTCCTTCTCCGTTCTTCCTTGCAAACCCGATAATGGAGATGGAAATTCACCAAAATGAAATGAAGCCCAGCTCAAAACTATTATCCTATAACAATGAAGGCTTTTGTTCTCTCTCTTCGGTCAAAGCTATGAGCTTGAAGCACTCTTGGCGAAGGCCCAATTGCACCCGAAAGGAGAAGGAAGTTAAAAATGGGAACGAGTGATTGGAGCCGGCATAAGCTTTGAAACTTAGCAGGCTTTTGCCAAAGGCCTATACGACCATGTATATAATGCTAAATGAAGCTGGGGAAGGCCAATTTAATGGGAACCATGAACCCGAACCATATTGGGTTTGAGTAATGGTGGTACTGCACATCCAGCCACCTAAGTGGTAAATTGAGCTCGAGTACATGATAGGGATATGTTAAGGGTGCTCTCTATCAGTATCTCACGGCCTGGTGTGTATTCATCAAGATGGTAACAAGTTAAGCCGTAATTGGGCTCGGTATAGCATACCAAAGTTTTAACAGCTAGTAAATGATTAGCTGGTCCCAGGGACACGTGCCCTTCGTTCCAAAGAACATGACAAAAGAAGAAATTCCCCTCCCAGGGTGCAGGAACACGTTTTTCAATGCTTACCATATCAAGTCGGTTAATCAAAGGGCCCAAAATTCGGGCTTTGCATTGTAAACCGATTTAAAGGCTAGGATGCATCCAACAAGAGATTGATGACATGTTATATCTCTATTGGACAGCTATTGCCATGTATACCCGAATATATGAAGAGATATGATCAAAACCATTCAACAAACATCTGATGTGCATGATGAAAGCCACATCACCAAGCCCTAAACCCTAGACCCCTTTGCTGCCTATAAGAAGGCACCTAGAGCTCAGGAAAAAGAGAGAGCCAGAATCACATTACTACTACATACAAAGAAGATCGAGAGATAGCAAGAAATAGAGAGAAAAGAAAGAAATTAGTGTTCTTCTTCCCTTGTAAGAGTGAAAATCGAAAATTAGGTAATTAAATACCTACAAAATGTAAAGCCTTGATGGCTGAGTTCTTATAAATAAAGATTTCTTTGATGAAATAAATCTCTTTTATTTCGAATTTTATTGCTTTCTTTTTGTTGGAGCTTCTTTCACTTTATATTTTCTCCTTTTTGTTTATTTATTTTATTTCATTCTTGAACTTTTGAAGATACAAAATGAGAAAGTTTCATGATGTTCAAGCTTATTTACAAGCAAAACATGAAGCTTAATGATCATAAAAAAATAATGTATGTATAAACAAGTAAAAAAAAATATAGTTTCTTTCTTCCCTTTTTCTCTACTTTCTTTGTTTGCTGCCTTTTATAAACAAAATAAATATATATGTATTTTATTTCTTCTTTTGCACTTTTAGTGTAAAAATAAAGCAAAAAACCGAAAGCATACAAATCTGATTTTTCTTGAACTTTCTTCTTGATTTTCCATGCTTCTAATCTTTGTATAAAATAATCAAATAATGAGGATGCATGTGTTGAGCTGTATAGTTCCTATTGCATCTAATTTATTTGATTATTTTATTAGAAAAGATTGAAAGTAAAACAAAAAAATGAGTTATAATGGTTGAGCTGTATAGTTCCTATTATAATCTCCTTGATATGGGGCCTATGGTGCACAAATAAGTTCTAGATGATCTCTTCATGCATAAATGCATATCATGTGTATAAAAGGCACAAAATAAAGAGATCAAATAGACATTTGTGCAAAATAGTGAAAGAATGAGGTTCAAATTGCAAATAGATGTCAACCATGTTGAAAATATCATTTGTACATTTGAATCAATGATCTCTTAATGATTTGTCCCTTTGTCAAGTGAGATTATACAAAAAATGTGATTTCAAACAAAACCAGGGGCTTCCCTGCATAAAACCAAATTTCAACAGATGTTTGATGTTTAAAATGGTAGTGCAATGAATTCTTGGAATTTTGGATCTTTCTCCTTTTCCTCTTTCTCTTTGTTTGCACCAAATTGTAGCCTAAAAGCTACTCAAACTTGTTTAGAACTCAAAACCAGTCATGGTAAAGGTTTTCCATAGCTCCTGGTACCAGCCAATGAACAATAACAGCACCAAAATCCAAAGCATGTACCATTGGTACAAGAAAAGCACTCAAAAATGCCAAAATGGCCTCTGCTGGTAAATGACATAATCTGGACTGATACAAGGACCAAAATAAAAAATGGACATCACCATTAGATAGAGGACTTCAAAACACATAAAATTGATATAAACTTTACATTTTTCTGATCTCATTTCAAATTGATATGGATTTTTAAAGTTCATGTTTAAAAAACAGAAAAGTCAGCAATAAGCTGCTGCTGGTAAAATGAACATTATGAATTGTTCAAAAATCCAAATCAGAAAATCAATGTCATGGTTAGATAGAACACTTCAAAATACATAAAATAGATATTAACTTCATATTTTTCTGACCTTGTTTCAATTTATTATGAATTTTCAAAGATCAGTTATTAAAAATAGAAATTCAGCAATTAAAACTGGAAAATTACTTTCACTGCCCCCTCAGTTGAAATAAATGACTTAAAAGTGGAAATAAAATGCTAAAATTCATGGAACTCACCCTGTGCATAATAAATATACCCCTTTATGAATTTATGATAAAAAAATTGTATAATTCTCAACAAAAATCAGAATTTATGAATTAATTCAATTTGCTCAAAATCATGAAATTAATATCCACCAATGCTTAAAAATAAAAACACTTAATCTAAACATTCGGCCATGTTACTAAAGCTGTCCACCTCTTAAATGTCTCAATTTCGAATTAGAGAAATTCTTTACTCAATTTGATATTAAACCGAATGCTAAACCGTAGAACAAGGATCCAAATGTGATTAAAGTTCAACTAAACTCAAAATTGAAGCAACTGCTAGACTCTAAGCAAAGAAACGATGATACTGGACCATATAATTAAGACTAATCATAGCTTAATCCAAAAGAATCAAGATTAAATTGAAAACTCGGATGTCATAGCTGAACTCAACCTCGGACCACCGTTTCCGATGATCGGAGGCGACCGACGACAGGTGCAATGTGATCTCTGGTTCAGGGCGATACCAACCATGGTTTTGCTTTGCCCGGCCGTGACCGGAATCGATCGGAAACCGGCAGCCCTAAGCCTCTGACAACCCTAGTTCATATCTGAGATTGCACGAATATTAAAGCAATACAACCCCTTTGATGAGGGCGCCAAAGTAAATGTTTGAATGGGTAGTACGAATCTTAAAGCAAGGCTCGATCCAAACCCAAGAATTTAAAACAGACCCCTGCCCTGTGGGACCCGCATTGTCGGTGCCTTTGATTCAAGAATAAAGATGTCTCGCCCGAATCTCAAAGCTTAATATTCAAATCCAACACTCAACACAAATCATGAAGCCCAAACCACACGTCCAAAGCCCAAAAATCCAAATCTTAAAGCCCATCTGATAAATAAATTTTTTAAAACAAAACTTGTTTGCAATAAGGTCCTTTTGACTTTTTTCATTAACAATGAAGCCCTTACAAATGTACAAACGAGTCCCTGTCAGGTTAAAATTCTCTCAAAGAAGTCCTTAAAAGCCCAATTTATCACATAAACCCTGCCTAAAATTCATATTACATTTCTATGCCCTCTCAGTTTTATAAATGAGTCCCTGAAGAAAATATAAAAGTTTACAAATAGGCCCTTCTCAACCCTTTTCAAGCATAACTTTTTCATCTTAAGTCCAAATTGACTCAAACCACCTCCAAACGAACCCAAATCAAATTCTTCATCTTTCCAAATCAAAATCAAGCATAATTAGACATCGCGTAATATGTTAAATGACCAAAATGCCCTTTTCTCCACTTTTTCTCACACTTAAATCATTTCTCTTAAAAATAAAAATATAAATAAAGCACAAGTATATGTTTAAATGCAAATATGTTTCTAAAAAAATAAATAAAAGAGTATAGTAAATATATTTTAATAATATTCATTGCATCTCATACGCACATATTAATTAAATACCCAAAACAAGGAAAGTCAAATGAAAATAGAAAGATTAAATACATGAGTCCTCCCTTTTTAGCCCCTTTATTCAATTCACAACAAATAGGCACAAATCCCAGAATGAACGAGGTATTCAGTATGGCTTGGAAGGGTCATCTGATGTAATTAACAGCGGGGGCTTGCGCCCGCTGGAAGTTAAACGTCCCCACAATCAATAAACTCTCTCGATAGACTGATTATGAACAGTAGGTCCGTCGAGGGTGAACCGAAGGAATTGTAGAAAGAAAATAAATGTCTCAAGTCTGATGTTCTTTAACCAATCGAGAGCATTGAACCATGAGACATTTTAAATACATATGCACACACCTTCCAAACCAGCTGTGCAACTTTCTGCGCCCTACAGTGATACGCATTAAAACCCTCAGCGATAAGGTCTCAATACGGACCGTAACCGAAGGTGCCTCTTGGAAAATAACTGCCGACAGCTGTATCCAGATCAGTTTCTTAGCTCCTACTCAACCACCAGACGTCCCTCCACTCCTATATAAGGCCCCTGGACAGAAAAATAAGTTATCTTGGTAATTAGGGTTAGATTTGATTAAAGTGAGAAGAGAGGAGTGATTGTAACCATCCGTTCCGCGGCTAAGTTCCTTTTCTTAGGGGCTAGGAAGTAAACCTTGTTACTCTTGATGTTTTGATATATATATTTTCTGTTGATTATGATTTTTTGTTGTTTAATCGAAATGCTTTTGTGATTTATCATCTCTTCATCTAACTTCGATGATCTAGTTTAATCCGTTAGGGTAGTGACAGTACTTTAATGGTAAGAGAAACTATTTGTACGAATTAGCCTCGTTGAGATCTATTAGGTTTATGTGAAGAAAACCTTAGCGGGGAAACCATAAACCAGAACAACAAAACGCGAACCAAGTTCCATCATTTGCGTAAGGTAAATCACAGTGATCTGTGTAGTAACTTGTGTATTTAAGAGATCAGTCATTTGCGTAAGATAACTCGCAGTGTCCTCTGTAGAATCTCGATGAAAGATCTGTCATTCTTGCGTGAAATAACTCGCAGTGACCTAATTGGTGTCTTTCATAAAAACAACAACAGGAAATCAGACCCGACAGGAATATATTATCAAAGCAGATTGAGTAGCAATGGTGTGCCGAAACCCTAGGAATTCTCATCTCTATCTTTATTTTAATTACTTTTAATTGCTTCCTAATTTACATTGATCACAACAACAACTCTCAATTTTCAGATTTCGTCTAGCCTTTCGAAAGATTGTGATTCGATCGCTCAAAACTCTGAATCAATATTCCCTGTGCATTGACCTCGAATATACTACTCGATAGGATTGTGCGCTTGCTGTCCGAACCGATAACATTTCCGAGTTTATAAATATTAAAAGAAACATCGCTCTCTTTTGAGTGATCACAATATAGTTATTTGATCCATTCTCAAATATAATGCTCACATTAATATCAGGATGCAGAGACAATTATATATTATTATGGAAAATAATTATTGTCGATTACTATCTGGTTATAATATCCACACGACGGATTTAAGTGCGGGAAAAGTCTCCTATAAATTAAAGGAAGCTGATATGGGTACCCTCACTTCAGTACTTGCATTGTACCCGCACCTTAACTACCATATTTCTGACGATCTGTGAGGAATTTTGCGAATCTAAAACCACGAACATCTTTAAGTTTCTCTTTCAAATGAGATCCATGATGACATACTTTCGAACTCGTCGTCACGCAAGTATTTATACCTATACTTGCAAGTATTTTTTTACATATGACACTGGATTACATCTGAAAGTATTAATATCAAGTATTGTAAGTATTTATACCTATAAGGTCAATTATTTTTGTTAGAGGAAGGTTGACGCGGAGACTATTAGAGAATGTTGATGGGGGATACGGGGTCCCTACTACTTCATTAGAGGAAGGTTGACGCGGGAACGATTAGGAGACTGGAAAAGGAGATGATCATATCAAGTTACGCATGCAAGTATTTATATCTTATTTTGCAAGTATTAATATTTTATGTTCCAAGTATTTATACCTATGAAGGTTGACGTGGAGACGAGTGTGAAGACTGAAAAAGGGGACCATATAATTAGTGGGGACCATAGTACAACCTTCCTCTAATTAGTGGGGACCGTAGTACAACCTTCCTCTATTGTTGTTGCGGGTACAATGCGAGTACTGAAGTGGGGGATTGAAATAATTATTCTAATTTAAAAAATTATATTTATACTAAATTTTTCGGTCCGTCCAATCTCAATTTTCTAATTCCCACCTACTCTGGAGTGGAGAAAAGTTTAAAGAATGAAATTAATTGATCCTGATTTATTTTCGAAATTTATTTACTTATACCTGAATTTCAAAAAAAAAATTGAGACAGCTGATTTTCGATTTTTTTTTTACTTACATAGTTGTGAATAAAATACAATTGATATTATAAAATTAATTCTTATTCACAATTCAAAATTTTTATATGATTGGCCTACAAAACATGAAAGTCTGACTCCGACTCTACACCTACTACAAAATTTCAAATTAAATTGTTGTGTAATTCATACAAAAATAGTATAATTATTCTATATACATGTGTTATTCTTTGTTATTCAAAGTCAACAGTTTTATTTGTCAATAGCGGTGTAATTAATCCACTGTATAATATATACACATCCTTTTTACGTGGAGAAATTAACCAAATAAAACCCTATAAAATAGTGTCCATTTTCAAACCGAATTCCGACAAAATTAATTAAACGAATGCCATAATCGTGTTATCACGGTCAGACCAATAAATGATCCTTCTAAATTAATGAAGAGCCCAGATCCTATATATGTTTAATAATATCTCTGATTAAAATCATCTAAATGGTTTCAAATTTGACCCCTGATTCTAAAAAGAATTCTTTTGTTTTTTTTATAATTGTTATTTTTTAAAGTAAAAATTAAAAGTCAAGCTACCAAATTATTTTATAATTATTTTCTATTTTTCTAACGGTTCCACAAATTCAATTTCTCGTGGGACCCAACAAGAATAAGTCATACGGATAACACCCGGTATAGCAAGCTTTGGATAAGTTCTTGTACCAAATCCCACCTCCAAATTCTAAATAATAATAGCGCACACACCAAGATTCAGAATTTTCATAAAATATTAAATCGGATTTAAATAGCTAATTAGATTCAAATTTATTAGCTAATCGAGTACTAGATAAAAAACAATACCCTGATATCTCATTTTCAATGCTCTAACTTTAATTATTAATAAAAAATTAATAATGTATTTTAATTTTAATCCGAAATTTAATTCTAATTATAAATCAGAATTTCAAAAAAGGACAAATAAAATTCTAAAAAATGACAAAGTTGATATGAACATATAGATCTCCATAAAAATTCAAATTCAGGAAAGCAATGCAATAAATTTATTTCTAAAAAATCAGTGCCATAATTCAACAGATCGAAGAAATCCACCACACTTATTTAGTCTTAAATTAACATGAAAATAAGTGTCTAATGGCTTTTTTATGTCGAACCATTCATACAAGCAATTACAGATCATACAAAAGGGCTAGTTATTCTATTGTATCTTATTTCTTTGTACTTTCACGAGCAAAAAAGCTAAAAAAAAAAAATTATGGCTTCGCCCGGGTTCGAACCGGAGACCTTCAGTGTGTTAGACTGACGTGATAACCAACTACACCACGAAACCTTTGTGATAACACGCTTCTGATATTATATAATATTATTATTGTTTTATCCGAAATCCAACCAACTACATCTGACATAAATTAAATAAAAGTTTAATACTTTAAGGCGGAGTAAAGTTAAACTAAAACATCAAATTTTCAACTTTTTTACACATTTTATCGTTACAACTCCATTCCTATATAATATATGAAGGTAATTTGGTCTTATAATTCAATTTTTTTTTTTTTTTACTTGATTGCTATTTTCAAATAATTTCTAGAAAGAACAACAGGCTGTTTTCATGGAAAATATGCAAAGTATTAATGTGGTTAAAATATTCTACTTGCATTCAGATGTAAACAGAAGAGATAATACTATAAATCATAATGAGATTTTTGTATGTCTAGTCAATACCTAGCTCTATTGATAGAAATATGGGAAATTTTTTATTGGTAGTAATTAATAGAAAAGAATATAGACAAATAGTAAGAGTACAGTAATATTTATATTGGTAGTAAGATTGGTAGGAATTCTACCTATCTAAACCAGTTTATTTTTTTTTCTTTTATTTTTTTCTAGTAAAATATATTTTTTATAAAAATAGATAAAGTACTTTAAAATTTAGATATATCAAAAACATTTCATCTATTTTTTGAAAAACTTTTCATATTTTACTAGAAATCAAATATAAGAATTATCTCCATCTATACATCAAATTAAAAAAAAGTTAAGATCGGTAGAATTCATACCGATCTTATTACCAATATAAATACTCTTACTGTTTGTCTATATTCTTTTCTATTAATTACTACCGATAAAAAATTTCCGAAATATGTGACCCTTTGTGCTATTTGCATATTCTAGAAGCCATTAATTTTTTTATTTTTTTAAGGTTAGAAGCCATTCTTACTTGCTCTATATTTTCTATTATGGAACAGTTAGGTATGATTTTTCTTTATGTATATCTCTTCATCAGTCAATTTTTTTTTATTCAATTGTAAATCAATGTGTTTACATTGATCTTTTTTTTTCACGGTCGACTATTGACTGCAATCTCATACCAATATGTTACATAATTTTCTTTAATGTTATATTTGATATGGTACTTAATTTGAACATGCAGCCAACATGACATTGTAATCTGGTTTGATTGAAAAAAACAAGCAAATATTGACAATTACAATCCAATTGGCTATTTGGCTTGAAACCTAGCTTAAACAATTCAAACTCAAGATGAAGATGGTGAATCAGTCTTTGATCTACTAGAAAATAGATGTGATGTTATTTTTGAGAAATAACAAGAATTTGTTATTCCAATCTCAATTGTTCACATTTTTCTATGAGTGAATTTCAATGAAAAAACTTTTTTATGCACGAATCTCAATTAATATCAGTGTTCTAAATAGCGCGCTATAGCGCCGCTATAGCGTTTTTGGACCCTAAACGCTAAGCTATGACATCAAAATGCGCTAATTGAGCTACAGCCGCTATAGCGGTAATAGCGGTCCGCTATAGCGCATAGCGTGTAGCGCAAATAGCGCGCGCTATGCATAATGGGCTTTTTTAGACAATTTATATGGGCTTTAAATAAAGACCCAAAAAAGTTAAATAAAAACCCAAACCGAAATCAATTGAAAACTTGTTGCTACAAAATCATGATGCTTAAGATATTTTGAATAGAAAAAGATCGATAGTTTATGATATTACTATGGATATTTTGAACCGCAATTTGGACTTTGTACTGGTTCAATATGAATATTATAATTTCTTAATTAATTTGGTGTTATTTATTGTTCTATGATAATTTATATAATGTTGATATTTAGTACAAATATATAATATAATTTTTGTAAAAAAAAAACGCTATGTAGCATAGCTTCCGCTATTCGCTATAGTTTTTTTTGTAGCCTTCCCGCTATGACGCTATAAATGCTATTTAAAACATTGATTAATATTAACAGCTGAGATTGGAATAACTTGTTCCTGTTATTCCTCAAGAATAACAACACATTTATTTCCGATCTACTAATATAAGACATTTATTTTTGAGCAGGATGGACAAGATGGTCAGATTAAAAAGAAATATTATATTAGAACAAACAATTCTATAATGTTGATATTTAGTACAAATATATAATATAATTTTTGTAAAAAAAAAAACGCTATGTAGCATAGTTTCCGCTATAGCTTTTTTTGTAGCCTTCCCGCTATAACGCTATAAATGCTATTTAAAACATTGATTAATATTAACAGCTGAGATTGGAATAACTTGTTCCTGTTATTCCTCAAGAATAACAACACATTTATTTCCGATCTACTAATATAAGACATTTATTTTTGAGCAAGATAGACAAGATGGTCAGATTAAAAAGAAATATTATATTAGAACAAACAATTCTATAATGTTGATATTTAGTACAAATATATAATATAATTTTTGTAAAAAAAAAAACGCTATGTAGCATAGTTTCCGCTATAGCTTTTTTTGTAGCCTTCCCGCTATAACGCTATAAATGCTATTTAAAACATTGATTAATATTAACAGCTGAGATTGGAATAACTTGTTCCTGTTATTCCTCAAGAATAACAACACATTTATTTCCGATCTACTACTATAAGACATTTATTTTTGAGTAGGATGGACATGATGGTCAGATTAAAAAGAAATATTATATTAGAACAAACAATTTAAACCGTTGATAAAATTTGAACGATTCAGATCTAAGAAAAGGAGGGTGCTCATTTGCTCTAAAAAAAGAAGCAGATTTTGATCTAGATTCAGACTGTTCAATATGTTTTGTCACAAATATTAAAGGGGTCATGTCACTAGTACAAAAAAGCCCTTCACCGACGGTTGAAAAACCCCTACACCGACGCTTATGGAGGCGCCAGTGAAGCCGGCGTAAGTACAGGTTACCTTTACTGACGGGTAAAAACCCGTCAATGTTAAACACCAACACTGACGGTTCATACAAAACCGTCAGTGTTGAAAACCAACACTGACGCCTGAAAAACCGTCAGTGTTGAACACCAACACTGACGCCTGAAAAACCGTCAGTGTTGGTGCTCAACACTGACGCTTCAAGAACCGTCAGTGATGGTGTTCAACACTGACGGTTTTTCAGGCGTCAGTGTTGGTGTTCAATAGTGACGGTTTTTCAGGTGTCAGTGTTGGTATTAAGAACGTCAGTAAAAATATTAAAATTTGGCGTGATTATGTTTGTATTTGGGCTAGCCTCCATATTTTGGCTAGCCATATATATTACTATTCAACAACGTTAAACAAAATATCATACAAATAATTTAGGCAACATATATTCATTCACGAAAAACATAACATAATATATTCCTTTATCATAAACACACAACATAATATATTCATTCACCAAAAACACACAACATAATATATTCATTCACCAAAAAACAAACTATAACAAAAATTACATGACAAATATATATAAAATGTACACCATTCTAGTCCACTCCTTCAATTTCATACTTCAATGTACAGAAAAGAAAAGATGTGGTACCTTCGCTTCCACTAATTAATTTCTTTCATATCGGCTTAGTAATTGTCCAAGAAAAATGTACACCATTGCTTTGTTATTGCATGAAGTTGTGTCGGTGTATACTTTTTTGTCGGTAAATCACACTGCATATAAGTACATATTAAGTTAATTTTATTCATGTGAAAATTGAATCAAGTTCTATTATAAAATACATACATTAGAAATTTAATTTTGGTAAAAACAAATCTTTTTTTGTGGTGCTTCCTCCTCACTACTCGATTCATCAGAATATGTTAAAGGATTGTACTCCTCTATATCCAACTCTGTAATTACATAATTTAACATTTCAACTAATAATTTATTTTTTAACCAACATTGACATCAAGAAATAAGCCTACTGTTTGGTACTCTCTTAAATAAATGAGAATTTGTTTATTTACCTGGATTTGCTCCACTGTGATTTTGATGGCTGCTACCTTCTCCAACCACTCCTTGCTCTTCACCCGACATTTCACAACCCCTAAAATTTACAAATTTCACAAAAAATATTTAAAGGGAACTAAGTTCAATGTAACTTAACATTACACACGTTTAGACTTGCTAGCCACAATTGTTAGTTCAAATAAAAAAATTGACCATAATTGCAAATAACAAACAAAGTTTGTCATATTAGCATAGAAAGTGTAAAAATTCCCAGCTTAGTACTTGTCTTGATTTTTTGAAGTTCAGCTTAGTAGTTGAGTAAAATTCCCAGCAGCATGTAAAGTATAAATTAAACACAAGTCAACAATGCCTTCATAAGCCCTAATATGAGTCAATTTAGCTGAACTAACCTTCAGATGTGAAAGTTTGACATATAAACACAAGCCAACAAAAAATAATAATAAAGGAGAAACAAAATGGCTTGATATAACCAGTACAGATGCCATACCAGCTGGTACATGCCAAGGCAATCCAAAATTCTGAAGGACTCTGCATGAAACAATTGGTACTACATCTTGGTTTGAAAGAAGGAAGCATGATCACTTTATTTTACACTTACCATGACACCATAGACACCTTCAATGCTAAACAATTCTGCATCGTTGCCAGAATCACCACACACAAGTGTGTTCTTTGGAGGTTTCCCAATTGAGTTGAATTTCTTCAGCAGATAGGCAAGAGCCTGTCCTTTTCCTGCACCTTGTGGCAACAAGTCGAGATCCATTCCACCACTAATGCAAAGAACTCACCTCTAATAGTTGCCAAACCTCATCCTTCAAAAGGGTTGCACAGTAAAGAAGACTAGTACAAATTATCTCTCAAATTGACTAACAAAAGGAAAAAAAGGAAGGGAAAAAGTAGATATTGATTACAGGGAACATAGCACCAACGACAGAGAAAAAGAACAGAAATTGCTTGAGAACTTACCCGCGAGAGAGAAAGCACCAGAAGCTAAGCTGTCTCAAAGGTTTGCGGGATAAGTATAAAAAAGAGCTGGAGAAGTGGGAACG
This sequence comes from Carex littledalei, assembly GCA_011114355.1. NCBI lineage: Eukaryota > Viridiplantae > Streptophyta > Magnoliopsida > Poales > Cyperaceae > Carex > Carex littledalei. Next base: position 18,265,591 of record CM022080.1, read on the forward strand.
TAAGGAATAAAAAAGAGCTGTCTCTAATTGAGATAATCTTCATTGCTTGCCATCCTGTTGTGAATTTATATGAGGAAGAAATATGAAAAGAAGTAGTTATTTTCTGCTTGATCTTAAAAAAAAAGTTACAACGGCTTAAAAAGATGCTCATTTGCATATTCTACTCCGGGTGAAGCAAGAAAGAAGAGGAAAATGTTGATAACTCTGGTGGAATGACAAAAGAGATTCCTGTTATTCTACTCATTGGCTTTATTATCTATAAAAGAGATTCCTGTTATACCTTTTCTACATCCCTTGGAGATAATACAGGGTTTCGGTTTCGGGCATATTGGTTCGCCTTTTTTAGCTTCTTCCTACACAACATTTAAGTTGCCTTATATAAGCTCCAAAAAAATATTGAGATATGATAAAAAAGCTGATTGAACGGCTTATTGTTGCCAGAGTGTACTGACCTGTTGATCTGTTTGAGCTTCCCAATTGCTTGAGCGGAGTGCACATACTCAGCCATGACAGCTTTTCCTTTTCCTTTTCTTCTATCTGAATGGAAACATGCACAATGAGAGAATTTCTAATTTATGTTATCAGTTTTAACTATTTTTCATTCAGTTAGAAGGAGGTTGTTGTACTGAAAATGAACCTAGCAGGCACTGGAGTGCCATTAAAAGGAGGGCCACATTTGCATTCAGAATTTAGTGATGCAATTTATGACAAAATTTTGATTTATCACAAAGAATAAAAAATAATCAAAATCAGAAGCCATATCTATTACAACAATAAATTGATAAAATTAGATTGACTAATACATAGATTTGCAAAGGGAAGTGGATATGAGGAACAAGTTGAGAAGCTTATAGCTGCTATTGTTGATTTAAGTACTATTCAACTCAGATCCCAAATGAAAGAACCCTACCAAAGCTACCTTATACTCAATTACATATCAGATTTACTCAAAATCAGATCTCAATTACATATGAGATTTACCAAAGCTACCTTATACTCAATTACATTGTTTTATTCCTGTATAGTAGCAAAATCAGATCTCCCCTAAATATAGCAATCTTTTCCACAAACAATACTTATGACAAAATCAAGACCAAATTTGGGTTTAGCGATGACAATGGTGTTAAATTAAGACTTAAGTGAAATTAAACCTGAAAATTTTCAAGATTTACTCAAAATCTCAGAGTCACTGCGAAACAAGGGTTGGCCGTGATGCACATCTTAGGCTAGGTGAAGGAAGGAGAAGACTCATCAATCTCATTCAGCACCGCAAATCTCAGAGTCACTATGTCAATTTGGGGTTGAATACTCACCCATGAGTTCAGCACTTGAGCGAAGAGGAAACGGAGGTGGGACAGGAGGGAAGTGGTGGGGCTGGTACGGCAACGGCGGCTCGTCGAAGATGGAAGAAGCTTCCCGCAGACCGCGGCGGACATCGTGGCGTGGCGGCGCCAACTCCTATTCGTGCCTTTCTACTTTCTACGCCGTAGCTCAGAATGACGCAGAGAGAGAGAATGAAAGAGAGGGTTTGGTTCTCCTTTCTTTGGTAAAAAGGGGTAGTGAGCGGGGTAGCGGAGGCAGGTCGGGGTAGTGAGCGGGGAGGCGGAGGCAGGTCGGGGTAGCGAGCGGGGAAGCGGAGGCTGAGCGGGGCGGAAGGAAAAATGAGAAATTGAGGCAGGTCGGAGAAGAGGGAAATGAATTGGGGCAAGGCAGATTATAATATTTATCGTTTGAAATTGAGAAATATGAAATTTAGAGTTTGGCGGCTGATCGAAAGAGAAACCCGGGAAATGAAAATTTCAGACAAACAAGAACACTGACGGCTCCGAATGCAGAAGTTAAAAACAGTCAGTGAATAAAACTTAGCAGCCTCTACTGCAGGGGAAATGAATCACTGACGGCTCCAGCAAAACCCGTCAGTAAATGAGGCAACACTGACGGCTCCGAAAAAACCCGTCAGTGAAGGCATGAACACTGACGGGTCTCCAAACAAAACCGTCAGTGATTCTAAGCTTCACTGACGGTTCTAAAAACAAACCGTCAGTGATTCTTTTTTTTTTAATTTAAAAGAATAGGGTTTTATTGGCAACAATTTTGACTAACATTAAAAATGACTTGAAATTTTAAAATCCAACATTGCTGTAAACCTATGTGCACATCATATACCCATAAAAGATTGTGTAAACCTATGTAGTACTATTTTTAATTAAAAAAATTGAATATTACATAATTCACATTTGACAACATTGCATTAATTTTGATACACAACCAATCAATAGGGTAAACAACATTACTGTAAATTTTAACTTAAATTTTTTTTTGACTAAATTTGAGAATATTTGTCATGATTGCCTCAAATACAAATAATCCGAATAAATACCATATTTATAAATCGGATTTGTTAATATATAATAGTTAATGATATAAATCCGGATAAATTAAAACCTTAAATACACTTACAAGTCAAAATTATTTAAGTATTCGAATAAAAATCATCCGAACTGAAACGACTGTAACTCAGAAGAATCAAAACAAAACAATCGAAACTACATATTTTAATTTATTCTGAACAAAAAGTAATCGAAATCCAATATAAGATATTATATTTTCCTATGAGAAATATTTGATTCAAGAATCGGATTTTTGTAAAAAGTAAAACAAAACAAGCCAAAACGCATTTCAAACAGCTTATTAGCAGCCTCTACCGCAGGGAAAATAAATCACTGACGGCTCCGGAAAAACCCGTCAGTAACGGTATCAACACTGACGTTCTAAACAAAAACCCGTCAGTGAAGGTATCAACACTGAAGGTTCCGTAGTAAAAACAGTCAGTGAATCAGAAATTACAAAAAAAATAACAACAAAATCAACATAAAATAAAGTTCGAAATCGGACCGTTCATTTTCATGCCGGAAATCAACGGTCGATCTGTAGTGAAATCATTCCAAATCTTTTTTAAAATGATCAAGGGAGAACACTAAGTGTAACCAACATAAAAGTACAGAAGTTTTATTATGTATGAGTTTTGATCCAACACGAAGTGTTTTATGGCCATACGATGCTTCAATTTTCGGTTAACTAGATGGATGGGTAAATAAAAACAAATTTTGATCAAAATTGAATGCAAGACAATAGATGCAGTGCTCTTTAATTTAAACGAGAGTTCCGATCGACCCACGGACGACATATTCCAGTGCGTCTTCATTAACTTACGAAACAAGAGTTTATGTTTCTTGTTCATGCATAGAAGATGTGAGTCATATATGCAACATGCATGTAATGCTATATAATTTAATTTGTCAAAATCACTTAATTATTATAACATTAATTATTACATAAATATTACTAATAAAATTTTCATTACAAAATATTTTCTAAAATTAAAGTCAAAATTTGATGTTAATTGTCTAAATTTCACTAATCACATAAATTACTAATCATACTTATTAAATATAATATGTTCATTCTAATAAACAAGCATTGCAATTTTATTCTCAAATAGTTATAAATTTTTATTCCCGTGTGTCTTCATTAACTCATGAAACAAGAGTTTATGTTTCAAGTTCATACATAGAAGATATGAGTCATATAAACAACATGCATGTAATGCTATATAATTTAATGTGTTAAAATGATTTAATTAAGCAATAAACATGCTATAAAATTAAATATTGCATAAATATCACTAATAAAATTTTCATTACAATTTGGTTGCTGAAATGCGAAAAACGAAAAAAAACAAACAGATTAATAGCTGGAGTTGGGTACCTTCACTGACGGTTCAATTGAAAAAACAACCAGTGTAGAGTACCTACACTGACGGTTTTAAAAACCCGTCAGTGTAGGTAACCAACACTGACGGTTCGGAAAACCGTCAGTGTAGCATACCTACACTGACGGCTGTCAAAACCGTCAGTGTAGGTACTCTTCACTGACGGTTTTTCAAAACCGTCAGTGTTGGATACCTACACTGACGGTTTTGACAGCCGTCAGTGTAGGTATGCTACACTGTCGGTTTTAGAAACCGTCAGTGTTGGTTACCTACACCGACGGATTTTTAGAACCGTCAGTGTTGGTTACCTACACTGACGGGTTCTTAAAACCGTTAGTGTAGGTACTCTTCACTGACGGGTTTTTTAAGCCGTCAGTGTAGGTACTCTACACTGACTGTTATTTAATTGAACCGTCAGTGAAGGATATGAGCAACACTGATGCTTCCGCTAATTAAACGTCAGTGTTGGTAAGCTGCTCAACACCGACTGTTTAGATAACAGAACCGTCGGTGATTGAGGGTCAGTGAAGGGCATTTTTGTACTAGTGTGTGCATTTTACATCGAACTGAATTAGTACAGATTTTGATTAGATAGTCTAGATCAGAACTCAATAATATGTTACCTCAGAGGATATGGATCCCTAGGTAGTACTAAGTACTAAGGATGGGAGCTGGATTTGCCAACTTTAATGAGAATTGGACAGTGTTGTGCCGAGTTCAGTTACACTTAGCTCATTAAAGTCGGCTTGTGATTGTAAGGACTAATATTTTTAAATGCGGTTTTTTTATGTATGCGGAAGACCACTGCATACTGCATTATGCGGTATATGGCCGCATATGTAGATTTTAATGCAGGTTTATATATACGGATTTTAAAATAATGATTCATATATATATATATATATATATATATGAGATGGGCTATTGTACTTCGCGAAGTAAAACTCCCGTTTACTTCACGCTCATATTTTCATTTTGAAAATCCAAACAACCGATCCGAACAGTTCAACATGTTCTAAATATTAAAATGTGCTTGGAGACTAAATTTTACATTTTTTAGAATTTTTTTACTATTTATTAAGCCACATTGAAAATCGCTGATTCACTGTGCACAGTAAAAAACAGTAAAATTTTCTGGACCACCGGATCAGCGATTTTCAAAGTGGCTTAATAAATAGTAAAAAAGTTCCAAAAAATGTAAAATTTAGTCTCCAAGCACATTTCAATATTTAGAACATGTTGAACGGTTCGGATCGATTGTTTGGATTTTCAAAATGACAAAATATGACCCGAAGTAAACGGAGGTTTTACTTCGCGAAGTACAATAGCCCATCTCATATATATATATATATATAGATGAGCTATGGTGAGACGTGGAGTAAAACAAGTTTGTACTCCACGCCATATTTTCATTTGGAAAATCCAAACAACCAATGCGAACCGCTCAACATGTTCTCTATATTGAAATGTGCTTGGAGACTAAATTTTACATTTTTTGGAATATTTTTTACTATTTATTAAGCCACTTTGAAAATCGCTGATCCACTGTGAACAGTAAAAAACAGTAAAATTTTCTGGACCACCGGATCAGCGATTTTCAAAGTGGCTTAATAAATAGTAAAAAAATTCCAAAAACTGTAAAATTTGGTCTCCAAGCACATTTCAATATAGAGAACATGTTGAACGGTTCGGATCGGTTGTTTGGATTTTCAAAATAGAAATATAGTGCCATGGAGTAAAAACTTGTTTTACTCCACGTCTTACCATAGCTCATCTCTCTCTATATATATATCTATATGCGTGCATTTGAATTTATTTCTATATATTTTAATGTAACAAATTTTGTATGAAACCATTACATTTGTAGATATATTATAAATAACAAAATAAATTATACAAGAAACAATTATAATTTTGGATTAGATCTGCATAACACATATTACATTTTGGTTTCATGTGCCGCATATAGTGGTTTGACACTACCCATCAGGGGCTGCCCGAACCCGGTCCGCCCGTGCCCGGTGCCCGGGGTACCCGTACCCGTGCCCGGGTATACCCGGGTTAACGGGTACACGGGTACGGGTTTGAGACGGGCAGGTCACCTATTTTTAGAGAAAACCCGGGTGTACCCGTACCCGCCGTACCCAAACCCGAATACCCGTGTACCCGAACCCGCCCCGGGTGTACCCGCACCCGTTTACCCGCTACCCTTACCCGTGTACTGTAGCACTGCCATTTCAGTTTTGATTCTTCCGACGGAAGGTGCCTTATATCTATCTTGTCTTCATTTCAGTTTTGATTGTGGGATAATATTTTGATTCTTCCGACGGCATGCACGTGGCTCCAAGAGAAAGTTAATTTTTCTTCTTAAGTAGTCACTATCTAAAGGCCCAATAACTTTTGAATCTTTGATAATAAAATAATAAATTCTTTGGCCCAAGCCCAACAGAAATATAGAGATGTAGGAGCCCAACAGAAATATATGGTCCAGCGAATTAAGGTTCACTGTGCAGTGTGCACCGTGTTTGTACTTTGTACAGAGAACAGAAAAGAAAAAGCAAAGCTGCGGTCCGGAAAGAATTCTAATGTTTTAGTCCCACAACATCTGAACAAAAAAAAATCAATGCTCCCTACTCTATAAAAGAAGCTGTGAACTACACCCAACTACTCATTTGGTATCCGCCTGGGTCCGAATTTGAATTGGATTTCGGTTATTACCGGGATTTGCTTCAATTAATAATATTATTTGGATTCAAATGAATTCGAATTTTTTAATAAATAAAATGTTTAATATGCGGTCCGCATATACTAATTTCATGCGGTAGTGGACACGTGCCCGTTGTACCCGTGCCCGTTGTACCCGTCTACCCGGGACGGGCACGGGTTTGAGACGGGCAGGGCGGAGTTTTTCAAAAAAAAACCCGCCTACCCGTGCCCGTTGTACCCGGGTACCCGCTGTACCCGTACCCGTCCTGCCCGCTGCCCGGGACGGGTTCTGCCCTGCCCTGCCCGAGGTACCCGGGAGCAAACCACTAGCCGCATATTAAATTTTGTACCCACATGTCCACATATGCAGACTGTATATACGGCCGCATATTCAAAACCGCATGAAAAAAACTGTATGACGTTCTGAACACAGCCGCCGACTGCATATGCATATGCGACCGCATTTTAAAATCCTTATTGTTCCTTAAATTTAACTGCGAGTTGAAAATAAAAATACTAGTTCATCAAAGCTCAAAAATCTCTATACAACAAATTTATCACGAAAGGTTTCGTGGTGTAGTTGGTTATCACGTCAGTCTAACACACTGAAGGTCTCCGGTTCGAACCCGGGCGAAGCCACAAATTTATTAATTTTTTGCACGTGAAAGTACAAAGAAATAAATTTATGCAATAACTAGCCCTTTTGTTATATAAAATAAAATGTAAATACTATGATCTGTATTTGCATTTATGAAGGTTTAACATCCATCTTGTAATCGCAGTAATTAGTTTGTTTCTTTTTCTTATTCCCATCTATCTTGTACTTAAAAAATGTTCGAAAATTGCCAAACCAAATTTGCTAAAAATATAGCACTTAAAAATGTAAGTAGTCAACCTCCAAAAAAAATAATAATTGAACCTGTCCAATAGTCATTAACAGGTTAATACCTCTTTTGTTGAATTGTGTACTGTCATACTGTTAACTGTTTCTTTGGTTTTTTGTTGTTGAATTAATGTGCTGGTGTAATGCTTTCTTTCTTAAAATGTATACTGGTGTAATGTTAACTGACACCTACTTTACTGGAATGAACTAGTCATTAACAGGATTCTGCTTTTTCGATTCAAACCATTCAAAATTTTCTGTTCGCGTATCTCGATAAAGAAACTTTTTTCATGCACGAATTTCAATGAATTTGATGATTGGAATCCAAAAAACAGAATTCTGCTTTTCCATTGGAATAACAGCACAGTCAAATCCTACTTTACTCGGTACAACCAACCAAACATGAAATATGTACTTTATTTTTATTTTAGGGTTACTAATATCAGGTTTCAAAAAATATTTAATTCAAAACTAGGCCCAATAAAGCCCAATACAAACAATCAGGGCCTTTCAATTAATGAGGATTGTTAATGGTTACAAATTTTTTTTGGAATATAATCTAGCAATTCTCACAAGACAGACTGGCCGGGTATATTTTTATTATGGGTGGGATTGTCTAGGTTGGATCTTTTTGAGAATGAATTCAGATCCTCTCCGGTACCGTAATAGAGAATTTTTTAGAATTAGTTCATCTGGACTGTTCTTTTTAACTTGGTACGAATCTCAAGGCCCAATAATACTGCTATTGTGCTAGCTCGAATCTCAAAACTGCTGGAAGTTAATCTCAAACCGTAAAGTGAGAGGAATCTTTTACGATACCTGGGAGGATACTTTTCCTTTCAAAATGGGGTCATTCTAAGCGGCTTTGATCTTTTCTGTCCATCAAATTGGGTCATTTTGGATTTGTTGGGTTCTGGTTTTGTTTTCAGTTTTTTTGAGGAAAGTTTTGTTTTCAGTTTTATTTGGACACCCCACTTTTGATCTGTTAAATAATGGATTCTTGGTTGGGGTTAGGTTTCAGCGAATCAGAACTCAGTTGTTTGGTTCATGTCATGTTCGGTTAGAGTCTACATGGATTCAAGTCAGATAATTGTGTGCTGGTTTAATCAGGTTTGGGCCCTTTACATTCCAGTCAACTTTTTGAAAAAATAAATAAAATAATCAAAGGATCAAGTACCGGTTCAGATTGACACTCAGGTTTTGTTAGGTTAACCGTTAACCGGCTTAAATAATCTGGTCCGATTTATAGCCTTGACACCAAAACAATTTAATTATGTTAACCAGCGAGAGAGATAGTATATTATTTTTGTTGTACAGCACTCTAAGCCGTTCATTGTTGCTATTTGTATTAGTTGTTAGTTTGTTACTTATGTTACTGTTTTGGTATGTGATAGCACTTTTGTTATATAATTTGCTTGTACTGTCACCACTTCAGGTTTTGGGGTGTGACTTATAATGAGTCTGGCTAGTATGACATCAGTGTCATATGACACCAACTACAAAATTGATTGGATAGACTTCAAACGACTAATCTAAACTGTTCAAACCGATTTACTTTATGAGTGATGCGTTTACATGCAAAAAACTTATATTTTCTAGTTATTTTAGTATCAAATCAAGCGGTCAAAAATGTTGAAAAACGAATGCATTAAAATTAACTTAAAACTTACACATTTGACCGCTTGACTTGATACTAAATAAATTCGAAAAATTATAAATTTTGCATGTAAACGCACAACTACTGGAATATATCGGTTTGAACGGTTTGGACTCACCGTTTGAAGTCAATTCGGTAGGTTTTGGAGTTGGTGTTATATAAGCTGAAATGACACTGATGTCATACTAGCTGAACTCATTTATAATATAGAGTAGAACTAACATGTTCTTAAGCTCATCAAGCCTCTTTGTGAGCTTAACTCAAAAACCTATCGAATTGGTTTCAAGTGACGCATCCAAACCGTTGAAACCGATCTACTTCACAAGTGATGGGTTTACATGTCAAGTTTTTAAATTTTCGAACTAATTTAATATAAAGTCAAGCGGTCAAAAAATGATGAAAAATGAATACATAAAAATTAACTTATAAACCATCTTTTTTTTACCGCTTGACTTTATACTAAATTAGTTCGAAAATTTGTAAATTTGACATGTAAACGCATCACTCGTGAAAAAAAATCGGTTTCAACGGTTTGGATGCATCGTTTGAAGCCAATTCAATGGGTCTTTGAGTTAACCTCACAAAGGAACTTGGTGAGCTTAAGAACACTCTAGTTCTACTCTATTATATATACATACATATATAGAGTGAGGCTATGGTGCTATGCATAGCAAGGATGGCTTGTGTACTACGGCTCAATATGGTACTTTTTAAAATCCTAACGGTCAATCCAACCGTTCAATGTGATAACCATATGAATATGTACTTGCAAACTAAA